>OZ023320.1:6294534-6590425 GCA_964007375.1 Ophion obscuratus
ATGGCCGATACTCCAGCGGTGACCGGATTAATCTGAAAAAAACCAACGAAGATTTTTCTTCCATTGACACTCGTACGCAGAATATGAACCAAGAAAAAGTGAGAAATGATGAAAATCGATGAAATGGTACACTTTTAAACAAAAAGATTGAATTTTCCGAAAAAAAGTGGTTATATTATGCAATAAAATAAAACTTTTTTAAATATTTAGGTTCATGTTTTAGACAATAATGTTAGAAAGATTTAGACGAAATTTCATTAGAATCGGTCGATTAGTTTTCTAGCTATAAGTCACGCCAGTTTTAACAATGCAGTTTGGAAGACCGTGTCATACCACCGCCATTTTTGAAGATTTATTTTTAAAAACACGATTTAACAGCTGAAAGTAGAAATAAAACATCCCTCAAGTTCAAAAAATGGGACAACAATCTATCCTGTTAATAAAAAATCATGAAAATCAGCAAATTTTTTCCTTGCCTAAAGGCAAAGTGGTGCCCGTCCCCTCTTGAGGACGGGCACCACTGTAACGGGCCGAAGGAAGGCCGTGTTTTTTCGATTTTTTTTTCTACTAGATTATTAATTCGTATTTGGAGAAAAAAACATTTGTTATTATACATTGAACTTAATTCGTGTAAATTGTTATTTTAATAAATAAAAAATAAACAACGCCATTGAGGTGTAATACAGCCCCTGTATAAAAAATGTGGTCCACCGGCCGGATCGATAACTCGACAATGGTTGGTCTGAAGAATAAAAATAAAAAAAGTTTTATAATCTATACAAACGTAGTTCTCGTTGTACGTGATCGTTTTTCGGCGAAAACCAAATTCATTAAATGGTGGGTGTTCGAAAAACGAAAGTATAATTTTGATGAAATTTTCTCTCCAATTCGGATGCTTGAAAAATCCAAAATAAAAATAACGGCCACGTACAACGACAGCTACTGCAATTACGGAAATTTTGGTTTTGCAAAATTGAAAATCGGACAATTATAGCTAGAGCTATGATTCCAGCCAGGTCGAGAAAAGTCGTTTCGAGAAAAACGCGATTGAACGTTTTAGTATACGAAAATCATTGCGCTACCAACTCCACTAAATCGCCTGTACCTTGGTCAATTTTCAATATTTTAACTAGAACAATTTTTTCACATCTTGAAAATGGGTACTTTTAAAAAAACCAACAAAAATTAATCGATTTTTTACCCATCAAAGTGGTTGATGTCCTGCCTTAAGATAGTTATTTAGGATCACAGTCACGTGGACGCAACGGAAGTTCGATTAGTTTAGTGAAGTGTGGGAAGGGAGTGTTAGGAAAGGGAAGTTGGGAAGACTCATATAAACATATAAACATTAATAATAACCCAAAAAAAGTCGAAAACCAAATTCCAAGGGTTTGCCAAAATCGACATTGCGATCGCCTCAGCTTTTTTCTTCTAAGCGAACGCGCCAAACGGACCTCGTGATCAGCCCCACTTTTTGAAGATTTTGGTATACAACTCACAACGTTTTACAAAATATAGTTTCAAAACAAAATGCAAAAATAAAAAAGGATAAATCAAAGCGAAACTCTTCACAAAAATCGTCCTAACTCGGCGATTTTTTTAAATTTTCACAAAATTTGTAATGCAAATTAAGATTAAGACCCTAGGCTGTAAAAATGTGCATTAAAAAATCATATTTTTCAAATTTGTGCACGAACCCCAATAACAACCTAAACAAACCTTCCACCCCCCCCCCTCGCCTCCAAGCACCACCCAAAATTTTGAAACTTCAATAAAGTTCTCCAGCACCGTAGCCAATCCTAGCAACACTCTCCCCATAGCAACTGAACCACATAGCCTTTGAAACAAAATCCCAAAATGCCAAAGATCAATTTACCGAGAGATCGCGCGAATGGGCGGGTGGTGGAGGGTTTGTTTTCTCTCAAAATAAAAGTAAACCAAAAAAAATCCCCAACCACGCCATTTGGGAGAGAGCCCGTTCCGAAGATTCGCAAAAAAAGATCGGCGCGAAATGACACAAAAAGGAGAACGAAAGAAGGAAAGATAGAAAAGGCGCGTTGGATAAAAATACGCGAGAGAGAGAAAAAAAAATTGGAAAATTGAATTCGCAGCGGCGATGGGGAGGTGTCAGAGCACACCAGGCCTGGTGGAGTCAAGGGGTCGTGTGCCGCTCGAAGACATGTGGATATCGCCGATCGACCTGCGCGGTACTCATCCGTATTCCGCTTCAGCTGGACACTCGTTGTTCTCGCCGAGTCCGAGTCCGGTTGGGTGCCGAGGCTTCGTCGGGTTGCACCACCAGCAAGCCGGGCCCATCAGCATCGCCCCGAGCAACGCGAGCAACATTGCCGTTGGAGGAAGAAGCGCGGACAGCCCGATGAGCGCGACGAGCAGTGGCCAAAGCAGCGAGGATCCAACAGCGAGAGCAGCACAATCGGCCGCCACGCAACCCTCAACTGGCCACCAGTCCACCCACTCTGGTAAGCTTAGACCCCGCCGTCATAAAAAAAAAGACACCACCACCAAGCCCGACCACCCTCCCCTTTGCTCATGTCCGCATTCTGTATGTGTATTTGCTTCATTGTGATGTTCGCTCCTGTATGGCCTCAAGGACTTTAAGATTCCGCGCGTCTGCTCGTGTATTGGCTGGTTGCATACGATGCTGTCCATTTTGGGCGAAGGTGAAGATAGTGGTTAGGTAGTGAATCAACGAACTTGGTTGATCAAAGCAGTGCTCATTGGAGCAGATGAGCTTGAGGCATATTTTGGTCAAGGATTGGATTCCAGGCAAGAAGAGGTCAGATCACCTCCAGGCATACTGTGGAGGTGATCTGGAGGTGATACTCCAGGCATACCTCCAGGCATACTCTGGAGGTGATCACCTCCAGGCATACTCTGGAGGTGATCACCTCCCGGCGTACTCTGGAGGTGATCTAAAGTATCCGACAAAGGAGGTGAAGTGCCGAGCCGTAGACGCTGTCAATGGCAATCGGATGGAGTGATGACTGGGGAACATGACGCGTAGGATATCTTCCAGTTCACTCATGCCAAGTACTTCTTGAGCTGTTTTGAAACAGTTGACGATATGTTACCATTTGATTCAAATCTATACAGTAAATTCTTTGTCATATACTGAATGCATCCTCTAAATCTTAAATCGACGATCTACACCGTTTCTATGAAATTTACAATTGAAGAAACACCCTTTAACATAGGCAGATTCCTAATTGTCATCATGTAAAAGGAGACGAAATTGTCATGATGTACTGAATGATTTGACAGTTTTTCACTCACAAGGAACATCCCTCAGGTGACACCCTTCGATTTTGTTGAAATTTGGATATGTTATAAAGCACCGAAAAGTAAGCGATACGTATTTTTTTGTTTCGTCGAAAAAATGGTTTCAAGGGGTGAAACCACCCCTCGAAAAAAGGCATCTCTAGGCGTAATATAGCAGTTTCACACACAAGGAGTCCACCGATTTTAATGAAACAAAAACGAAAATTCTTCTAATCCGAAGCAATGAAAAATCCACTATAGTGACATTGCAAAAAAAATTAAGGGGTGAACCACCCCTATATTAAGGGGTAGTTTCACCCCTTAAAACCGTTTTTCCGCCGATAAAAAAAATACGTATCGCTTACTTTTCGGTGCTTTATAAAATATCCAAATTTCAATAAAATCGAAGGGTGTCACCCGAGGGGTGTTCCTTGTCAGTACATTATGATGATTTTGTCATCAGTATCATGATGTACTGAGCGATTTGACAGTCTTTCATACCATTTTAATACATTCTTCAGACTATTTCGTGCGTAAAACTGGCATTCAGTGATGAGCGTAGGCATCCTTCCTATGTCAAAAAGTGTTTCTTCAATTGTAAATTTAATAGGAACGGTGTGGACGACCTACTTAAATGTTGGAGGGTGCATTTAGTATGTGACAAAGAATTTATTGTATAAATTTGAATCAGGTGGTAACATATCATCAATTGTCACGAAACGCAAAATTGCATTTTTTAAGTTTGCCGGAAACATAACTCAGACAATTTTCAACCGTTTCACTTGAAATGTTGAATATATCTTAGAAAAAACATTGTCTATGGAAGTACGTAGGATTTTTTTTATATTGCGTAAGTCATTTGTTATTAACAATTATCTGACGACTTCTTAGGCAAACTTTTGGACTCTGAAAAAATTGTCACCGCTTCCTCTTTTGGGTGGTTTTCCGCGGTCCTCGTTGTTCATAGAGGAGTCCACACTTTGGAAGCGGCGAAAGCACCCTTTGCACGTTTTACTCGATGAAGCATGCTCGGCATAAACTTCCTTCGGAAAACGATGGCTTTCCGCAGCCGATTTTTTTGACAGGAAATAACGGTGCATAACTTACCACAGATGTACCTCATTTGAAAGAAAACTTGCCGATGTAAAGACAATTGGAATAGATGATGTCACCCATGGCGGGTGATTGAGCGGGACACTATGAACCTGTCGTCATGTATATTGCCAGCTTTAAATTCGAGAAAATAGTGTACCGAACGCCATCTATTGCGGTCAGTTTCACGTGCAACCACCTAATACATCACGGATGGGCGCATCGCAGATGGAGGTAGTTGGGGCTGGGGTTTGTGGCTGTTAAGAGAAACAAACCCCAACCACCTTCATCTGTGATGCGTTATCTATCATCCCCTAAAAACCAGTCCTGACACGGAGCCTACAAACACCGAAACCACCACCACCAAAACCTCACACCCTCGCGCTTAATTTATTATTCCACGTGGGCATGCTTGTTGTGTATATTCTGATCGATGTAGCCCTCATGTAGTTGTTGTTCGCGAGGGATGATTTATCCGTGATCGAACGCACGATATTACGGTCTCTCGAAACTTCCGTGCCGATGATTTTTTTCGTTTCTTTTTATTTATTATTTTTTCAACTCGGCTATCGCTTTTTTCACGTTTTTTTTTTATTGAATTTTTTGGTCTGGGATTTTCGGGTTTTTTTCTTCTTAAAAATGTTTAAATTGATAACTCACATTGATAATTTAGTTCATTCGTCACGAGGGTCGCGTGGCACGTAAAATCCACCCGCAAATATTTCGCGATCATGAATCAATGTGATTGTCATTGATTATTTTGTCACTTAAATGAGAACACAAATATTGGTCACAGTGCCTGTACGAATAATTTCTCCTCCTCGTTTGATCGTATACAATCTTCGACACCCTTCTCGCTTCTTCCAATGATAATTTGATTTATTTCTATTTTCTTTTGTCGAGCTTTCGCCAAAAGTCCAATATTTCGAGAAAATCTAAAGGATCCCTTTTTTGGATTGTGCCAATCGGTACTTCGTAACTACATAAGGATTTTTCGATAGTCCATCTCTTAAACGATAATTGGTACTACGAGCAGGTGGAATATCGTTTATTCCGGATTGACTAATTATTTAGCGGTAGGCAAACGGCCAATCAGTCTTGCCACGAATTCGTTCTTTTTCCGAATTATTCAGCGACTAGAGACTCGAGTAATTTCGGGTTTAACGAGCGGTCGACGATCCTGGTGCACTGAGGGATGATCAAAAATGTACATACACACACACACACACACACACACACACACACACACACACACACACACACACACATCCTACATCCATACATACACATAAATATATACATACGAATATGTATATGTGTGTGTGTATTTATGTACGTATGTATGTATAAATATATATGCTAGTATTTTTGCGATAAAATGCGGCAGAGCCCGGCGCTCGGATAAACAAACTATTCGTCATTTTTATCAGCAAGCGCGGGCGGACGAAGAGAGCGCAGCAAAAAAAAACAAACGGGACACACGAGGGACCCGAAGCTAAACTGGGATAATGACCAACGGGGAAAGCCCTTGCACCGCAAGCTCGTAAAGCGTGATAGTATCCGACGTTAAATCTCGCGATAATGGGCAAAACCGAAAGCGCGTCCAACTGGGTGTATATATATATATATATATACAGGGTGTCCCAGAACTGAATGCGTTCCCTGAAATGGGGGTTTGGGGGTGAAATTCTGAGTCGATTGATATAAGCAAGTGTGGGTCTCAGATCAACCGCTGAATTATTATTCATTTTTAAAGGCGGCCGCACCTGATTGGTCTACCTTTAAAAATGAATAATAATTCAGGGGTTGATCTAAGACCCACACATGCTTATATCAATCGACTGAGAATTTCACCCCCTACCCACCATTCCAGGAAACGCATTCAGTTTTAGGACACCCTGTATACATACAGGGTGATTCACAACTATTGGGATTCCCTTAGTGAGCGTGAGCGACCCATTGCGAGCAAAAAAGGTCTTTTTTAATGGCGTCCGTCCAAAATTGGCCGAGACATTCGCATTCAACGCCGAGTAGTAAAAAAATGGCACAATAGTTGCTTATGCGCGGAACATACGAGACGGATCGAGGGCGGCTTCGAAATGGATCTTGAGACAAGTGAAATTTTTTTCTTACACTTTTTTCGGTAAAAATACAATGAACACGGAGACGCGCAAATCGAGAATACGATTTGGTAATTATCATTTATTATTCAATATTTGGAGGAAAAAAATGCTCACTGTAGAGCAATTACTGTGCGCGGTTTACTCTCGAGTATCCGCCTTCGGTTTTGTTGAAACTTATATACGTGATATTAGACGCGTATTTTTATTATCAGCGGAAAAATGGTTTTAAAGTTAAACCACCCCTTATAGAATGGCGTGTCGAGGGATGATTTTGCAGTTTCGAAACAAAAACCAAAATTCTTCTCATGTGAAGCGTTGGAAAATCCACTATTGAAGAATTGAAAAAAAATTATATTATTTTTTTAAATTAAATTAAGGGGTGATGCGCCTTTCTTTGAGGGATGGTTTTCCCCCTTAGAACCGTTTTTCGCCGACAAAAAGAATACGTATCTAATAGTTTTCAATGCTTCGTCACGTATTGAGTTTCAACAAAATCGAAGGCGGACACTTAAGGGCATTCTCCCTCCTTAAGTTAACTTCAGGGGAGGAAAAAATGGCTCATTTTCATGATTTTTTTAAAGAAATATTTTTCCACCATTTTCGAGACTTAATACTCGTCTTTTCATACTTTCATTAATACTCATACCCAGAATATGAACCAAGAAAAAGCGAGAAATATTGGAAACCAATAAAATAATACGCTTTGAAACAAACAAATTGAATTTTCAAAAAAAATGGCTACAGTTCGCAATGGAAAAATACATTTTTTTTTTTTTCATTTTCAAAAACATTTAGGCTCATGTTTTAGACAATAAGGTTAGAAAGATGTAAACCAAACTTCATCCGAATCGGTTAATTAGTTTCTTAGCCATACGTCACGCCAGTTTTAAAAATGCAGTTTAAAAGGCCGTTCCATAGATCCGTCATTTTTAAAGATTAATAAAAAAAATACCATGTAACAGCCAAAAGTAGTAACAAAACATACCCCAAGTTTAAAAAATGGTGAAGAAATGTTTCCTTGATAAAAAATTATGATAATCAGTAAACTTTTTCCTCGACCATACGCCCCCCCCCCCCCCCCCTTAAAAAAAGCATTCCGCTCGTAACGACACCACTCTGTACGCTCACCAAGGGAAAGCTGATAATTGTGAATCATCCTGTATATGCATTATTTCGTTCTTTGTTTTTTGATATTTCGAAACGTCCGTATCATCGAAGTGACGGGACGAAAATGGAGAACGATTCATGGACTTGCGCGAGCTTTATCCGTTCTGCAGCGTATGCTGACGGCTCTCGAGCTCTTTGGGGGCGATATAATTGGCGCAGCTGAAAAATGATATTTTTTTGCACACGAGCTGCGAGCTTCGTACGCGATAATTGAATTTATTTGTCAATCGTGACGGGGCTAACAAAAAAATAGCCTTGTCGAGCAAATATTGAATCGAGAACGGTTCGAACGTTTCTCAAATTGGAAATTGCAGTCGGAATCAAGATTGAGAATGCATTCGATTCTAGTCTCAAATCCCAATCCACATTGTGTATCTTTCATTCCAAGCCCACATTCGGTGACCCGAGCAAATTTAGCGATTAATATATTTGGCCTGCAACAGTAATAATAATAATTATTATTATTATTGATATACTGAAATATTTTTAATATTTATTATATTTTTATATATTTAATCAAGCAATTTATATTGTCAATATATTGTTGGTATTAATATATTATGAATGAATAATAATAACAATTATTATTATTATTATTATTTATTATTTTACGTTTTTATTATTATTAAAATATAGCAATGAAAAAAAAGCCAAAGTACAATAGAAAATTGAAGAAAAGCTCATCGAGCTAATGCCGAGCAATCGACACTTTCATCGGTGTACCGAGCGCTTAATTATTGGTGGCAGAGAGCTCTTGATTCGGGAACCACCACGAGGGAAACGCGAGCAGCTCGAAAGAAGAAAAATGTGCGAGCAAACGTTAAACGAGCGAGAGAGAGGAGAGAGAGAGAGAGAGAGAGAGAGAGAGAGAGAGAGAGAGAGAGAGAGAGAGAGAGAAAGAGAAAGAGGGGTATAAATACGCTAACGTATATTGAGATCTCCGACTGATTGGCGAATTAAGGTTATATTGATCCGTACGAGAATGGAATGAGAAAAAGACGAAAATAAGACAATGAGCAAGAAAAAAGAGAAAAGAGAGTGTGAGAGAGAAAGAGAGAGGAAGGAGTCCGAGCTTGGAGTGACGTAATTCATCTACCTTGCCTCAAAGTGCACACGAATGTAACCCAATCTGACGTAAATTTTCATCCGGAAAATGATCGCGTATTCATTTTGATATTAATATTAATATCATGTTATATTAATATTACTATTTTTATTATTATTTACAACTTTTGGAACTTATCGGAGTATTTATTATTATTAAACTCACACTATTATTGTTATTATCATTTTCACTGGTGTTTATTTACACCATAACCTCGCAACATTACACTCTGTATTATTTTTGTCATTATTCTTAGGTGTATTTTTCAATTACGATTATTACTTTAATGTTATCATGATGGTTATTATTATTATTATGTATTGATATAACAGTATTATATTAGTGACCAATAATTATATATTCAATATAATATTTATAATTATTATATTCATTGATATTATTATTGGTAGGAAATTAAATTGATCAATATTTCTTAATTAATTTAATAAAATTCAATGAACATAATGGTGTTATATTAATAATTACATGACAAATGTAACACTTTTAATCATTGTATTTATTGTTATTATTATTATTTGTATTTTGAAGAATTATCATGATTATTATTATTATTATTATTATCAATATACTGCTTTTTCCTGAGAGCCATTCGTGGGAACTCCCAAACCGTCTCACGGCGCTAAGGAAATAAAATAATTATAATCCAAAAATAAAGAACGAATTTTCGGGATCGTGCAGGAGATCGACGAGAAACTATGCAGAAATTGATGCACGAACGCGATCATATTCCGAAAGAGGAGAGGTCGGTATGGCGAGATTGGAAAGCAGCAGGAGGAGATTCTTTTCTCCGATAAAGTATTTGAAAAAACGAGGGAAAGCTCTCATTCGATGAAATATAAAAGAATATAGAGAGAGAGAGAGAGCGGGGAGGGAGGTGAGGGGATATTGGGAAAAAAGTCTTCCTTCTCAATGTTTCCTGGCCACGCGATCCCGTTCACCGTTTCGTTGAACCGCGACTGATTGCGAGCATCGTCACGTCTTTTTCACATCGCGTATTTTTTTCTCTCGCATATTTTTTTTTTATCTCCTCTTTCTTTTCGCTCGATCCGCAGATGGTGCGGCACGAAGGAAAGAGTATCAAGTCTCATTATTCAACGCGACTTCGCAACTGTCTCTCACTCGAGATGGAGTAGGGAGAACAGTTTGAAAATTACACAACGCCACGCGGTGATCGGAAGGATTTTTTTTTTAATTGGACATGGAGAAATTTCACGGGGGGGATTTATAAATAAATTCACGAGGAAACATATTTACAGAAGAAGTGGAATTCGACAATGACGTAACGAGAATCGGATATCGGGGGAAAGGATTTTTTCAAATTTTGTGTGAAGACATTTTTTAGGGGAGATTTGTTAATAAATATGACTAGAGACGGTTTTCAAGACGAAGCAAAACTTGAAAATTACGTAACGCCAGTCGGAGCTCGGAAAAAGGGATTTTCTAAATTCACTCTGCATGCAGAAATATCGCAACAAGAAAATTTTTAAACAAATTTCACAAGAAGTAAAATTCAAAAATGGCATAACGCCTCCCGAAGATCACGAAGAGGGTTTTTTTTTATTCCATACAGGAATTTTACAGAAAGAATATTGTAAGGCAAATTTTACAAGAAAACATTTGGCAAAACGAAGATTTCACAACAAATAAGGGCACCAAGTACAAATGAAAAGTTTACACTTTTTAAGATTCCCGTTGCCGACCTGCACTCTATCATTTGCGTTCCGAGGATGCAAACTTCGAGGTCGAAAAATCTTGGGAATCGAAATCGGTAAAAAAAATAGAAAAAAAACTGTAGAAAATCGGTATCAAAAAATTAGTAAAAATTGGAAACAAAAGCTCGTAAAATGGGTAGAAAATCAGTATAAAAAGATTAGTAAAAAATCGGTAAGAAAAGTTGGTAAAATCAGTAGAAAATCAGTAGAAAAATAGTAAGTACTGGTAAGAAAAGTTGGTGAAATCGATTTAAAAAAGTTACTACAAATCGGCAAAAATCGGTTAATTTTTTTGTGAAAATCGTTTAAATAATTGGTAAAACGAATCAATATTGGTCCATTTTTTTATTGGTAGAAAGGTTAAAAATTGGTAAACATCGGTAGGAAATTGGTTAAAAAAATGGTAAAAACTTGTAGGAAATCGGTAAAAAAATTGGTAAAAATCTGTAGAAAAACGGTAAAAAAATTGTAGAAATCGGTAAAAAAATGGTGAAAATCGGTAGGGAATCGGTAGAGAATCGGTAAAAAATCGGTAGGAAATCGGTAGGAAATCGGTAAAAAAAATCAGTAGGAAATCGGTAAAAAAAATCAGTAGGAAATCGGCAACAAAATCGATAGGAAATCGGCAAAAATTGGTAAAATCGGTAAGCTACAGGCAGCGTTGTTTCGTTTTTTTGCAGGCATGACGTGCAACAGCATGACGCAATTGGTGTCCGAGGGTGCGACGCCCCTGTTGGGTAGCCACGAGGCCCTGCTGGCCGAGATAAAGCGTCTGCGCGAGCGTCTTGTCTGCCTGGAGACCGAGAACGCGACGATGAGCGTGAAGCTTAACCAGCAGCAGTGGGACGTCGAGCACAGGCTGGCGGAAATCGAGATGCAGATATGCGGTGCGAGTTCGACCTCGAGTATCGAGGACAACGAGAGAAATCGGGAGAGCTTCATTTAACGAGAAATAAGGCCGCGCAACGAGCGCGGCAAAGGGAAAATGGAGCGCGTCCAGGGATACTTGAACGCCGACGAGGACGAGGAGACGACCGCGACTACGAGCGCCCTGGACGAGCAAATGCGAAATGCGGACGACGAGGATACCCGAAGTTTCTTAAGCTCCGGACGAGTCGACGGAAGATCGAGCGATGCGAAATCTATCGGTAGCCTCAGCCAACACTTGCTCGAGAGCGACGACAACGAGGACGATCGGTATTACGGCACTTGCAACGGTTACACGTCACATCCGGGCAGCAAATCGAATTTGTTGCTGTGCAGCGAGTGCGACTCGCGCGCGAAAACGTGCACCTACAGGTGAGTAATTTCGAATTTGCTACGCTCAGTCGATATCGATACCGATCGGCCCGATCGGTAAGAAATCGTCCAAACGACCTTGCGTGTAAAATAAAACATGGATCTTGGTGGCACTGGAAAATATAAACTCGGAAAAATAAAAAAAAATAACTTGGTATCAGCTCAGTCGATATCGATACCGATCGGCGCGATCGGTAAAGAATGGTCCGAACGATCTTGCGTTTAAAAAATGGATCTTGGTGGTGCTGAAAAATGTGAACTTGGAAAAAAATAAAGACTTGGAATCAGCTCACATTTAGTTGATATCGATACCGATCAGCGCGATCGGTAAAAATGGTCCGAACGATCTTTCGATACCAAAAAAACTTGATCTTGGTGGTGCTGAAAAATACGAACTTGGAAAAAAAAATTGGAATCAGCTCAGTCGATATCTATACCGATCGGCGCGATCGGTAAGGAACGACCCAAACGATCTTGCGTTTCAAAACAAACAGGGATCTTGGTGGTAGTGGAAAATATGAACTTGGAAAAACTGAAAATAATAACTTGGTATCAGCTCAGTCGATATCGATACCGATCGGCGCGATCGGTAAGGAATGGTCCAAACGATCTTTCATTTTAAAAAAATGGACCTTGGTGGAGGAGCTGAAAAATATGAAGTTGAAAAAAAATAAAGACTTGGAATCAGCTCACCATCAGTTGATATCGATACCGATCGCGCCGATCGGTAAAGAATGGTCCGAACGATCTTTCGTTACCAAAAAAACTTGGCCTTGGTGGTGCTAAAAATATGAACTTGGAAAAAAAAACTTGGAATCAGCTCAGTCGATATCGATACCGGTCGGCGCGATCGGTAAAGAATGGTCCGAACGATCTTTGGTTTAAAAAAATTGATCTTGGTGGTGCTGAAAAAATTGGCACTTGGAAAAAAAAATTTAACTTGGAATCAGCTCGGTCGACATCGATACCGATCGGCGCGATCGATAAGGAATAGTCCGAACGATCTTGCGGTTAGAAGAAAACAT
This sequence comes from Ophion obscuratus, assembly GCA_964007375.1. Taxonomy (NCBI): domain Eukaryota; kingdom Metazoa; phylum Arthropoda; class Insecta; order Hymenoptera; family Ichneumonidae; genus Ophion; species Ophion obscuratus. The sequence goes on from OZ023320.1 coordinate 6,307,358, forward strand.
GGATCTTGGTAGTCTTGAAAAATGTGAACTTGGAAAAAAATAATATTAAAAACTTGGAATAAAATAAAATATCGTCTTGATATCGTTCTACATATAATAATTTGTGTAACGTTGAAGTAAGCATCGTTGGAATACGACGGACATTAATTCTTTTTGTTTGCTTAATTTTTCTTCGGCCGAATTAGGCTATGAAAATTACTCAAACGTTTTCGAGTATTCTCATTAGATGCTCATGACTACAAGTAGCGAAAAAAGGGTTTGGATAACAACGAAATCTTGATCGCTACATGTAAAGGAACCATCAAGGGTGCTTCGTCTGTAATTTTTAAGTTTTTAGACAACATTCAAAAAGTCAATGAGTTTTTCGAAGAATTATACAAAGTCAATAAGTTCTTAGAAGTATTCTAAAAAGTCAATACGTTTTTAGAAGAATTCTAAAAAGTCAATATTTTTAGAAGAATTCTAAAAAGTCTTTAGATTTTTTAGACAATTTCTAAAAAACTTCAAATGTTTACAAAATGTCTAAAAAGTTCTTATATTTTTAGAAAAGGTCTGCAAAGTCCTCAAATAAAAAAAAGCTTCTAAAAAGTCCTTAAACTTTTAAAACATTTCTAAAAAGACTTTACATTTTAAGAAGATTTCCAAAAAAGTCCTTAAATTGTGAAAAAACAAAAAATCCTTAAATTTTCAAAAATTCTAGATAGGCCTTAAATTTTAAAAAATCTAGAAGTCAAGAAGTTTCTAAAAACTTAAAAAAAAGTCCTTTTAGATAATTGATATCTTTTTTACTGTAATTATTTTCATTCCCATATTTTTTCGTCCCTACCCGCAGGCCCCAAACACCGAGCCAATATGGCCGCTTCGTCGAGGAGAGAATCGACCGGCAGTACGAGGCGAAAAACTTGGCAGTGACGAGGAGCCAGCAGGAGCGTCGTTCGAGTACGATCGGCACTGCGGTCCTCAAGAGTCCCTCAAGAATCGAAGGTTCGCCGCGTTATCGACGGGCCGCGGACGAGGAGGATCACGAGCGTAGCGAACGAAAATGCAAGGGAGTCGTCGCGGCCTCCGCGTCCCTCGCGACGACCACTTCGCAGGAGCAGGATCAAAGCCCCGCCAACGAGCGCCATCAACGCGACTTGAGACTGCACGGGACTAAAAGTCCCAGTATCGTTTACAAGAGTCCGGCCGCGGGAGGCTCACCGAGATATCGGGAGGCCGATCAACGCACCGGGACCAGAAGGATCGAACATGCCGAGCAAGACGAGGCCGACGAGAGGAAGGCCAAGAGGAGCCAGGAGCGATATCACGACTCGAGGTATTTGGAGATCGTCCTTTGCACCTTTTGATCGGTTTGATTTTTTTCTTTTTAGAAACACAATCTGAATTTTTATCTTGCAATTTTTTCAAATTCAAATTTCCAAATTTTGACATTTCGATTCTTTCAAAATTGTTATATTTCGACTTTTTTGCAAAACCCAATTTCCAAATTTTTGCCTTCGGTTTCTTGCAAATTTTTTAAAATTCTTTTCCACATCCGCATTTCAACATTTTTCTATTCGGATTTTGCTCAATCCGAATTTCCAAAATTTTATATTTGGATTTTGATTCAAATAACAATTTCCAAATCTTTATATTCGAATTTCTTCGTGACCGAACGTTGAATTTTGTTCTGTTTTTTGTGTCAAGTATTTTCTTGAAGATTGTTCGCTGTTTTGAAATAAAAACAAATCGATGCGAAAATAGAGGCCAATGATTTTCGGGGGAATGGAAAAAAAATTCATGGCGCATCTAATTTTCGTTTTTCTGATTTTAACCAATTGTTAATGATCGCTTATTAGCTGGAAGAAAAATTGTGTTGACTAAGGTTCGTTCAAGCAATGAGGATAATAATTCATTTTTATCCAATATATATCGTAATAACTAATTTTTTTGCAATCATTGTAGTGATAATTTATTTTTCTCAACTAAACATAAAAATTTATTTTTCTTTATTAATAACCAGGATAACTTATTTTTCTCCAATAATCGTCGTAATAATTCATTTTTCTTCAATCATTATTATGATAATTAATTATTCTTCTATAATCATCAATATTGTTACATTTTCTGCAATCATTTATTTTTCTTCAATAATCACCAAGATAATTAATTTCTCTCTTCTAATCATTACGATAACTCATTATTCTCCTATAATCATCATTATCCTTGAATTCTCTGTAATAATCATCGTTATAATTGAGTTTCCCGTAATCCCCAACCATCATAATTCTTTTTTTCCAATAATCATCATGACAATTCATGCTTCCGCTACAACCGTCATAAAAAAATGTTCTCCCACAATCATCACAATAATTGATCATGCCCCAATCTCTAATTATCTCATTTCATTGTTCTCCAATAATCACCACCACACTTTGTTCTTCTCCGTTCTATCGATTTAAATTCCCGGACACTCGTGCAAAAATGAATTACCGAAAATTCACTTTTTGAAAATTCGTTGCAAAAATAATTACAATAATTCAAATGCCTCCAATTAATTAGGTTGCTCAGGTATCGCGAAATATTCAGAATTTGCTGAAATTTATTGAGGATATTTGCAAACAGGTGTTACGACTCCGTGTAAAATTTCGAGTGTTTCGTCGGCGTTATTGTTGAGCAATTAATTATTAAAGTTAGGCTCTTACACACGGGCGGCATAGCAAAAGTTTCATGAGAACTTTAATACGACTGTCGCAACATAATAAAAATAGTAAGAATTGAATGAAAATAGGCGGAAAAAATTCTTGAGATTGTTATGAATAATTTTTCGTTCTGGGTAAAAAATTGTGGATGCTGAATATCACGCCGCGGAGCGCGTAAAAAAAAGATAACAAACGAAAATATTAGTACTCGGCCATTTTGTACATCGAAAAAAAAAAACATTCTCTAACAACTTGATACTCATACTAAATAGATGTGTAATTAATTTTATGAATGAATCACTTTTTCATACGAAAAAAAAATTGTTGAATTTGCACATGATTTTATACCCGTTACTGTGGCCTAACGCCTTAAGCATAACCGTTACAAACCCTGAGCAGCCGCCTTAAGGGGAGATATACATCTAGGAGCCGGAGAAAGGTCATTTTTGTGAATTTTTTCAAGGAAAACTATTCGAAATTTCGGATTGGGGTTTTAATTATCTAAAAGTATATACATTCAAAAATATGTTTAATTTTCTTTATTTAAAAATATCAAAAATATACAAGGATATTGTATGATCGTTGGAGCGTCGTAAAAAAATCTGCGTATACGGTACCCACTGGCGTTTCTTCAAAAATCATCTGAAAAAAAAACCAAAAAGATTATTAAATTAGATACTATAATCCAGTATTTGTCATAGCCGATTTTGAAAATATCGATTCATGCCAAAATGGCGGACGTTTGAACATAAATAGTGATTTTCGAGCCAAAAATTAGTTATTATTTTGCCTATAAAACAAAAACTAAGTAACGGAAAAAAAAAATCCTGTGATAAGTACTAGATAATGATGTATAGAATAACCACGAAAAACCTCAGGGCAATCGGTTAATTGGTTTTCGAGAAATTTTGGTTACCGATTTAAAAAGCCTGTCGTCTCGGCGCCGCAAAACACGTTTCACTTTCTCGTCTGTAACTGGCTCATTTATCGAAATATTAACGGTGGGGTAAAGTTAATTCGGCGAAAAAAATGCATGTTTTTAAGATTTTTTTTGCGTAACGAATAGTGTTCGTTTATTGAAAAATTTACATATAATAAAGTATCATTTGAACAACATTCTCCTAAATTTGCATTGCAAAATATTCAAAATTGAGCGAGTGAAAATTAAACCCCGGAGGCGCCTCGAAAAAAAGTTGGTTTGCGGTGTACACCATAACTCGCAACAGAATCATTTGAAACAAAAAAATCAAAATGCATTTGTTAAAGGAGATGTTTCTCGAGGTAATGACGGGAGGATTTTTTTTTCGATTTTTCGTAGCACTTGGGAGCCAAAAACCCGATTTTCGCTAAAAAAATCGGCTAATTTGTTGTTGAAAAATTAGTAATTATTAAAAAAAAACAAAAAAGCTCTCGACAATACCTGGTGAATTATGTGAAGAAGTACTGTGCAAAATTTCATAGCGATTGGTCCAGTATATTTTGAGTTATCGTGCACACGGACTTCAAATATGACAAGTCTCAGAAAAACGGTTTGAAAAACGCAGAAGAGCATGGAGCAATAAAAAAACGGCATGGAGCAATAAATGCTCAAATACTCATAACTTCGTCAATTTTACTCCGATCGACTTGAAATTTTAACACAATATTCTTGATATATTATGCATTCATTTAAAAAATTAAAAAAAAATGAAAAAAAAATTTAAATACTTTACCCCGCCCTTAACTTGCCGTTTTCCCCAGTAGTACAGTCATGCTGTATATTGAAATCGGAAAAAAATAGAAGAAGCCTAGTTTTTTGACAGGTGATTCTTTAGGTGCCGCGAGTGCTAAATCCAAGTTTGCCTAAAAATCGGGCTGTGGGGTTTTTTTAGGGGATTAAAGGGGATGGGGGTGGATTAATGCTAAACTACAACCCCCACGAGGTCGGCGCCGGGAGACAAAATGTTCAAAAAAATCCGGGCTTTATTTTTGTCCACAGCATCGAAGTCGTGGAAGTTCATTTTGGGGGTGAAAAAGTAGGGTGAAATTGTGAAAAAACAGTTTTCATTCGATAACTGTTTACGAAACAATCGTACACTTTTTGTTCAAATGGGAACGTTGTAGCTCTTGAAAAGACGCGTCGACCGAGTATTTGTTCATCACTCTCCGATAACATATTCACCCCCAAAAGAATTGTTGAAGTATAAACAAAAAAATTGTTTATTGGATAACTCAAAAGCAATAGATTTTTCAGGGATAGTTTAAGTGAACGAAATGTAGAGAATAATTTTCTCTATATTTTTGTTTCTATGGACCACCCTTGAATTTTGCTTTTTCGAACCCCTCTCAGGGATTGAAAATTCAAAATGAAATTTTGGAAAAATTATTTACCGAAAATAAAGAGATACGAGTTTGGCGCTGTGGACGAAAATGTAGCTGAGGCTTCAAGCTGCAAATTCTTCCACGGCGGCGAATTCGTGCGGCCAATAGTTTTCCCAGAATTTCATTTTGAATTTTCAACCCCCAAGAGAGGCTGGAAAATCAAAATTCAAGGGTGGTCCATAGAAACAAAAATATACAGAAAATGATTCTCTACATTCCGTACAATTGAACTATACCCGAAGAATCGATTGTTTTTGAGTTATTCAATAAACAATTTTTTTGTTTATACTTCAACAATTCTTTTGGAGGTGAAGATGTTATCGGAGAGTGATGATCAAATAGTCGATCGACGCGTCTTTTCAAAAGCTACAACGTTCCCGTTAGAACAAAAAGTGTGCGATATTTTTTCCTAAAGAGTTATTCAATTAAAACCGATTTTTCAAAATTTCACCCCACTTTTTCACCCCCAAAATGAACTTCCACGACTTCGGCGCTGTGGACAAAACTAAAGCCCGGATTTTTCTGAACATTTTGTCTCACGGCGCCAACCTCGTAGGGGTTGTAGCTTGGCATTAATCCACGCCCATCTCCTTTCATCTCCTTGAAAAAAAACCCTACATCCCGACTTTTAGGCAAACTTGGATTTAGCACCCGCGGCACCTACAAAATCACCTGTCAAAAAACTAGCCTTCTTCGAATTTTCTCCGATTCCGGGATTTTTCAGCGACAGCACGACTGCACTACGGATATTCTGGAGACCTCAAACTTCAAAGAAAATACCAAAAAAATCGATTTTTTCGACCATCCAGGTGTACATCTGCCCTTAAAAAGCCTGTAAGAAAAAAAATTACGGAATGCAAAAATTGCATCCCCCAAAATTCCTTCGACGAAAAATCCTCTCAGGACTGACACTCCCACAAAAATGCCCAAAAAAAACGTGCAATTAACCAAAAATTGCAGGAGTCCGGTGCACCTTCGTTCGCCTCGAGTTCACGAAGCGGATGTTCGAGTCCGGCAGTTGCGTCGAGACGAGCTCGAGGCTATCGCGTCGGAGGACCAGCAGGACGACCAGGAGGACTCGAGCGAGAGTCCGCCCTGTCCGCTCTGCAACGGGAGCATCGACGTTTCGTCGCGTTGCGCCCATTGCAATTTTTCGAGCGATCAGGACGATCCCGATCTCATATGTTTCCAGTGTCAAATGTCAGCGGAGGAGGAAACGACGAGCGTGGAGGGTTCCTCGGTCTGTCCGAAATGCGAGAACTCCTGTGTCGCGAGATACGCCACGACGAGCAACGGATCGTCCTCCTGTCACACCACTTCGTCCTCGAGCGAGGGCACGGCCAAGTATCCGGTTGACGCCGTCGTCAAGATCCAAGTGAACAATCGCTCCATCGACGTTGATTCGGACGACACGAACGACGGGGATGCCTCGAACAATCGCGACGAGTCGAACGCTGCGACGAACGTCCAGACAGCCTCGGTCGATCGTCTCGAAACGATTCTCGAAGTTAAAAACGACACGGCGAGCGAAAACGGTGAGGACAACGGCTCGAAGATCAACGGACAACCGCGCGCCAATAAGTATCTCAATTACATGATCGTTCTCATTTTGTAAATAACGCGAGATCGTCACTTGGCGGGGGGGAGGGGAGAAGAAAAGCTGATCCGTCGAAATGAAACTGGAATAACTGAATCGCTTATTGCTCAATTTTCAATTCGTTCAACAAGCCCGCGTCCTATTTACTTTTAGTCTCAACACTTCGGTGTTTCCGCTTCCTGAGAGATTCGAGTTTGTTTGGGTTTATTCGGAAATGCTTGGATTCATTTGCGTCTGACTGGTTTTCGCTTTGGTTTATTTGGGTTATTTTTAATATTGTTGAGCAACAGTTCGGCCTGCTTGGGATTGTTTGTTTTTGCGGATTTTTTTTGTCAGATTTGCTTGCTTTGTCTTTGGTTTTTCTAGGTTTATATTGGGTATGCGCGTTTAGGTTTCCATGAACTTGCTTGAATTTTTTTTATTGGTTTACTTGGATTTCGTTTGATTTTACTTAAGTTTTGTTCAAGTTTATTCGGAAATGCTTGGAGTCATTTACGTCTGATTGGTTTTCGCTTTGGTTTATTTGGGTTTTTTTGGTCATTGGTGGGTAACAGTTCGGCCTGCTTGGGATTGTTTGGTTTTGCGGAATTTTTTGTCAGATTTGCTTACTTTGTCTTTGGTTTGTTGGGATTATATTGGGTATGCGCGTTTAGGTTTCGATGAACTTGCTTGAATTTTTTATTATTAGTTTACTTGGATTTCGTTTGATTTTGCTTAAGTTTTCTTCAAGTTTATTCGGAAATGCTTGGATCCATTTACGTCTGATTGGTTTTCGCTTTGGTTTATTTGGATTATTTTCAATATTGTTGAGCAACAGTTCGGTCTGCTTGGGATTGTTTGTTTTTGCGGATTTTTTTGGTCAGATTTGCTTGCTTTGTCTTTGGTTTGTTGGGGTTATATTGGGTATGCGCGTTTAGGTTTCGATGAACTTGCTTGAATTTTTTGTTATTAGTTTACTTGGATTTCGTTTGATTTTGCTTAAGTTTTGTTCAAGTTTATTCGAAAATGCTTGGATTCATTTACGTCTGATTGGTTTTCGCTTTGGTTTATTTGGGTTATTTTCAATATTGTTGAGCAATAGTTCGGCCTGCTTGGGATTGTTTGTTTTTGCGGATTTTTTTGGTCAGATTTGCTTGCTTTGTCTTTGGTTTATTGGGATTATATTGGGTATGCGCGTTTGGGGTTGGATGAACTTGCTTGAATTTTTTTTATTGGTTTACTCGGATTTCGTTTGATTTTGCTTAAGTTTTGTTCAAGTTTATTCGGAAATGCTTGGATCCATTTACGTCTGATTGGTTTTCGCTTTGGTTTATTTGGGTTATTTTCAATATTGTTGAGCAACAGTTCGGCCTGCTTGGGATTGTTTGTTTTTGCGGATTTTTTTGGTCAGATTTGCTTGCTTTGTCTTTGGTTCGTTGGGGTTATATTGGGTATGCGCGTTTAGGTTTCGATGAACTTGCTTGAATTTTTTTATTGGTTTACTTGGATTTCGTTTAATTTTACTTAAGTTTTGTTTAAGTTTATTCGAAAATGCTTGAATTCATTTGCCTCTGATTGGTTTTCGCTTTGGTTTATTTGGGTTATTTTTAATATTGTTGAGCAACAGTTCGGCCTGCTTGGGATTGTTTGATTTTGCGGAATTTTTTGGTCAAATTTGCTTGCTTTGTCTTTGGTTTGTTGGGGTTATATTGGGTATGCGCGTTTGCGGTTTGGATGAACATGCTTGAATTTTTTTTATTGGTTTACTTGGATTTCGTTTGATTTTACTTAAACTTTGTTTAAGTTTATTCGGAAATGCTTGGATTCATTTACGTCTGATTGGTTTTCGCTTCGGTTTATTTGGGTTTATTTTTTCGTCATTGTTGGGTAACAGTTCGGCCTGCTTGGGATTGTTTGCGCTTGCTTGGAATTCTCGTTCGGGTACGCTTAATTTCTCTTTGGTCGTTTAAGTTTGATATAATTTGTTTGTTCGGGTTTGATATACTTTTTTGTTTGGATTTAATTTTCTTTTCTTTTGTTTGTGTCCAAATTTTTTTTTTCGTAGGTTTGATTCAATTTCTTTGTATGGGTTTGACTACATTTTTGTTTGGGTTTAAATTTTGTTGTTTTGTTTAGCTTTGAATTTCATTTTTTCGTTTCCGTTTGCTTGGTTTTGTTTGAGTTTGCTCAAATTTGTTTCGGTTTGTTTAGGGCTGTTTGGGGTTTTTTGTTCGGATCGGCTTGGGCTTCCCGAAAACGAGCAATCAGCTTTTCGCGACGGATTTGTCGCGTTTGTTTCCTCCGAAGGTGAACTCGTGCGAAATCAACGAACCGTGTGTGATCAGTGATCATAACTGGGGTAATAAAAAGAAAATTAACAAACAAAAAAACAATTCGAAGTGAAGAGTTTCGACGTGGAAGAGAAAATGGTGCAGTCTCGAACGCCAGTTAATTCAATTAAATGATTGTGCTTGTAATGTACATATATAGTATAGTATTATTAATTGAATATTTAGTTTTAATAGCGCCTTAGGATATATACGCAGTCGAAGGAGCCACGGTCGAGTTTATTACGCGTTAAAACCAAAGTCGTGGTGAAAAGATTCAATTAAAAAAAAAAACTCAAGTATTCCTATGAAAAATATTCAACGATCGACTTCAACGATTTTTATTGGGCTCATCGTGTGTCGCGTTAAATCGGACTTGGAGACCGCGACGAGACTTCGTACACTGTAAATACTGCCATAATTACGAGAGGGAGAGAGAGCGAGAAAGGTGTCGCCGCAGTGGCGCGGCCGGGGGTAGCGGAAAACCCGAGAAAAAAAAAGTCAAACGAGAAGACAAAAAACAAGGTACGCGGAGAAGAAGAAAAAATTTAATTAAATTCCCAATGTTTCGCAAGAATATGAAAGATAAGGCGAACAACAAAAAAACAGGATAACTTTAGCTATAACGTAGTAGTTTTTAGTAGCTAGCTAAGATAATCGATTGAGAACGAGGAAACGATAATTAACGAGTAAAATTGACATTGACGGGCGACACGAGCGAGAGAGGGAGAGAGAGAGAGAGAGAGAGAGAGAGAGAGAGAGAGAGAGAGAGAGAGAAGGAGAAAACAAATTTCGAGGCGAGTCAACGTTCCCAAAAAAAACGAGAATGACACGTGATGGCTAGGTTCATTTTTCAATAAATTTTACGTTTTTTTTTAATTCTTTTTTCTCGCTTTTTCACATTGCCAAAAATTTGATCGATAAAATGATAAAAAGAGAAAAAACGACATTACAAAACAAGCAAGACTCTCACTCATGTTCGGGACCAAGTAAAACCACCATCCGACATCACTGCTTCCGACTCTTCGCTTATCACACATACACACACATACACACACGGACCAGCACACACGCGCGTACTACAAACGGACACGTAGACGCAAATACATCAGATCGCGAATGGTAATGACGTAACAAAAAAATGACGAAAAAAAAACAAGAATCTTTAAAAATATAAGCAAAAAAACATGCAAAATATACAAGCCTTGGCGATCAACGAAAAATCGTTGCGGAATAATAATAATAGTGATAATGCATAATAAGCTAAGAATTAAAGTTTCGTGGACTTACGTACATTGTCAACCACACGAGCGAATATATATATATATATATATAATGCAACAGCTAAAAAATATTTCAATTGAAAATCGACTGATGAATAATTTCGCGATTTTTATCGAATTTCTCCGAATTAAATTAAAAAATTGGTTGCATCGACTTTCAAAAGTAAATAATTTTTTGTGAGCGCAATAAAACAATATATCGACGTTGCTTACGAAAAGTAGCATGTTTCAGAATTCTTGCGAAAACAAGCACATTTGATATAACCGCGAAAACTAGCATGATTTAGCTTTCGACACGAAAACTAGCAAGTTTCGATATTTAACACGAAAATTAACATGTTTCAGTAACACTGGAATTGTCTCGGACTTTTCTTCCATGCTTTTTCACGCCTTGCCTCTATTTTTTTACTCCAATTCCTTTGACAGCAATCGGAAATTTACGATTTTTTAGACCTCTTAAAAATTTCAATTAAACTTCAATTGAAATTGCAAGAATTCGGAAAATATCCATTCAACCTCACGTCGATACAATTCACGTTAAATATGATTTTGACCAAGAAGAAAAGAATTATGGGCCATGCTTGACAGAGGTTTAATTCCAATCGAACATCAGCAACATTTTTCAAATATATTCGGAGATAACCATCTGTTAGATTACAGTAAATCTGTTGAATGATATTTACAATAACGTTATTTTTTTTTTACTAGAAAATCACAATAAATATTTCATTATATTTACAATTTTGATATTATTGTTGTATAAAAATTACTACTATCGATTTTAATTGAAATTATTATCACAATGTTAATAAAAACAACAAGTATATCATAAAAATGTCATTACGCAAAGAATTGTCATATTTTTTAAAAAATACTAATGGTTTCTTTTTCTAAATTTTTACCTGAGCACGAAGGACTTTAAATTCGCACCAAAACTTTTTTGGTTAGATTGTACGAGCAATGAGATCCTTAAGGTTTTACACTAGTTTTTACAGTGAAAATCAAACAAGCTAGTTTTCGTAAGCAGCGTCGATATATATATATATATATATATATATATATATATATATATATATATATATATATATATATATATATATATATATATATATATATATATATGAATCATCAACGGGCTCACGCACTCGAATTCGAATATTCCCAAAACTGAAAATACGGATGAGAAAAAGGGAGAAAAAATCGAACAAAAAAAATTAGTAAAATTCACGAATGAAACGAAAATTATCGAGGCTGAAACGAGTAACGCGTGTACAGTAGGAAAATAAATTTCAGAAAATAAAAAGCCACGGAAATTCCAATTGCGATTATCACTTTTTCTTTTTTGGTTGTTGTGCGAAATTGTTTTTTTTTGTCTTGCACATTTAGGTTGGAGGTTTATGGGATTGGAAAAAAATGAGGTCCGTGGCTGGAACGGATCGAAGAAACGCGGGTAGATGAAAAAAAAAAAGAATCTTAATTGCGCAGCAACGATGAGAACTTCGGGATCGTGCTATGGACCTTGAATCGTGATAATTGTGTGTTTTCAAGGAGGCGAACGATATGTGCGATGATCGAAAATGAAAAAAACGACAAACGAATGAAATTTATATGGGGATGAATATTTATTCGAACGAAATTATATGTGTCCGTCGAACAACGTCCGCGTGTGTATGTGTGTGTGTCCATCTGTGTGCACCGGTTTTTTTTCAATTTTTTTTTCAAAATTTCGAAGATCGACTTGCGACAGAACTGGCGCTTTAAGCATCGGCGAATTTTTACACGATACTCGCGCCGATCGATACTGCGAGAGAGAAAGAGAGAGAGAGATAAAATGGCACTTCGAAGACGAGTAACGATTTAAAAAGTGTAATTGTTAAGCTGCGTCGTTTGGACGATGTTGAACGATCTTACCTCGCTGCAATCGCGAACTGAACGAGAATGTTTTTTTTCCAATTTTTTCCTCCGATCACACATCGAAACGCATCGTCGAAAATGTTTCAATTTTTTTTTCGAAAAGTGTTTTATTTTTCAACGTTATTCTTAGCAACGGAAAGAATACAATGAACGAAATTACGGTAATTGTCAACCGTGGTGAAAAAAAGTTTTTTTTTTCTATCGAAATAAATTAGCAATCGAGAGATAATTATTTTTATTCTTATTAATAACAAACATGTACGTCTTTTGCAAATTTTCGTCACGATGTATACATGTATATGTGTTTTCAACAATTTATTCTTCTCATTAGCTGTTTTGCAAAAAAATTCATACCAACGAATTTGTCCATAATTTGAAAAATAAAAAGCCTCGATCTTACGAAACCAGAGATGCACTGTACAATATTTTTTTATTTTATTCAAATAATGTTCAATCTCCATACAATTTAATTAACAGCAATATTCGATTGTGTACTAATTGATCGATATTTGAGGTCAAAGCAATTTTTTTTTTTTTGCTTAATTGTAATTTATTTAATTTTATTTCAATAATTTCCACGTGCAATTTTAACTTTGCGTTGAATAATTGAATTCCATTTAATTTTGGGCAAATATTTTTTTAATCGTATACCCGACGTTGCGTACGATACACTTTCAATTTTTTTAATCGACACATCAATCGTGACACGAGCTGTTTCGCCTTTGCGACGAGGTACGACGAACCTTACTCTACTGCCATCTTAATTCAGGAATTCCCTTCGTGTAACTCTTAAAGATTTATAATATTGAAAATTCTCACCCACCGAATGCGATATTGCCCCCCCCCCCCAAAAAAAAAAAGAAAAAGAATGAAAAAAACAAGAAGGAAAAATAAAATCTTCGAGGAGCAACCACCGGAGACTTCGATGAGGAGCAAGTAGAAAAATAAATCACTTGTCAGACATTCGTGGATAGAATGAAAAAATCGCCAAAAAATATGAAAAAAAAAAAAAAAACAGAACAGTGTAATCGATTTTTTTTCTTTCGAGGTGCGTGTGAACATGATTGATGAGCCTCACGTACATAAAAATCTGTCTGCGCGCAGAATTTTCGAATGGATAAAAAAAACAAGAGAAAAAAATAACAAGAAACGTGTGAAGGGTCTTGGTAAAATGAAACGCGTCAAATTTAATCGAATCCCACAACATTTCACAACTCGCGACTTTCATCCGCCGATTCTTCGAATAATTAATCGTCTCATTAAATCGTTATTATAAAAATCATAAGATTTTCATTATTATTTTTCGATCTTTTATTCAAAAAAATATACGATCGTTGGGCAAATGAGAAGAAACTCACTGGAAGAATTTTTTTTTATTAAAAAAAAATTAATCCCAAGACACACGCATGATCACGCTTTACGCGAAAGTTCTTCCTGATACGAAGGTAAGTACGACACGAGAGCGAAACGAAACCAACAATAATTAGGGCACCGAAATGGCCGACCCAAAAAAATCGGCAAAATATTAAAATGTACGAAGACACGTTGTTGCTTTTTTATTTTTGCTACGTGAATTTTTATTTCCGTTGGTACGAAATTCACGGCATACCTTTCTTCAAACAATTATTATTATTGTTATTTTCATCGTATATGTATGATTATTATTATCGTCATCGTTATTATAATGAAAATCATTATTTTCTTAATAATAATAACGCAATTGAAATAATCATTTTCGTTATTATTTTGATAATGATAGTAATAAAAATTATTATTGTTGTAATAATTATTACTAGTTAAAACCCTTTAAAGTGTCTATAACAGTTATCTCGAAATATCGATACGATTTTTCTTGAAATCTTATAGAAAATTAAATAATTTCGAGAATTTTCACTTTTCATTCAACCTCTTACTGTTTAATGTCACATTCGATTACGAATTCTCGATCGCAATTACATGCGTGCTGAGCATACATGCTCGATCGCTGCGAACCGAGATCGACGATCGTCTGAAGCGAAAAGCGTGTCATCGGAGGGTGTATATATATATATATATATACATACCGCGAACATATGGACAGTTCGATTTACACTGTATTACTATTAATTGCGTGATATTGATTTTACTGGAGAATTTTAATTAATGTTAAGAAAGAAAAAGTATCTATGTTATGTATTAGGACTTGATCCCTTTTAAATACACGAAACGGCAAATCGAAGAAAAAAAGTTAATCACCGAACGAAGAATCCGTGTGGACTATTATTCAAAAGTGTAAATAATGATTGAAGCGATGACTCAGTCGAATAATGCGTCGTCTCAATTTTTTCTATGTGCCGAAGAGCGTTGTGCAAATGGATCCCAATATAGATAGTTATATATATATATAAATACATCCATTCATGTATATATATATATATATATATATATTAATTAGGTGTAGTAAAAGAAATCCATTATTTTTGCATGAAATTGAAGGCAAAAATAATGGATTTCTTTTTACTACACCTTATATATATATATAAATATATAGGGTGAGTCACTAGAAATTAGACCCCAAAATAGGACGTTGAAAAGCCTCATGGCGTCCTACAGAAATCATGAGAAAACAAATTTACGCGCACAGTTGAAAACATTTTTTAAACGCGTTATTTGATCAAATAAAGTATTTGGTGCCGAAAGTTTTTTTATTCTGTCAAGGTCATCCCAAGGTCATATCAAAGTTATCTTAATCGTCACTCATGATAGGTTACAGATTTTTTCCAAAAGAGAAGCGGACGAGGGGTTTCGCAAATAGGGGTGCCCGTTCGAAAAAGTGGTGCTACCCTCGGAGGCAGTTCGACGGCTCGAGTTGGAAAAAAAACTGAGACGATCGAAATGTAAATTTTGTTCGATTTTTTAAACATTTTCTCGCCGCCTCTTTTCCATCAATATCTGTTGGAAATCTTTTTCAAAATGTTATCAACATCAATACTTGACTAAAATCTTTCACAAAAAAAATTCGAAACCTATACTTGATCAAAATCTTTTTCGAAATCACTTAATAATCAATACGTCTCTTAAATCTTTCGAAATTCGATACTTGATTTAAATATTTCACAAAATATTTTCAAAATCGACACTTTATTAACAACTTTTACGAAATATTTACAAAATCAATACATACAAGGACTTTCGAAAATTCTAGTGACTCCCTACCACACACACGCATAGATAATTTCCACAATTTCCACACTTCCTCCACCGAGCGTCTGAAAATTCGTGAAAAAAAGCAAAAGCGACGAAAAACCGAAAACCACGCGACGAACAAGAAGAAAAATCGATGTAACAAACCCCCGGTGCAAAAAGGACAAGTTTGTCTTCCTTAACCGACCAGTAGAGGAAAGGAAAAAAGAGACAAAATCCAAAGCCTCGATATCCGAATTACAGGATGCGACACGTGTACTTTATTAAACGAAAAAAAAAAAAAAAACGAACAACAATGCCAAAAAAATACAATCTTCTAAACCGAACGAAAGAGGCCCCCGAGCTTCGGGCCCGAAATGTTGAAATTTGCAGTTGCACCCCGAGAAAGGAAAAAAGTAATGATGTGAAGAAATAAAAAATCCGGAGAGAAATTTAAAAAAGAGACAAAAAATAGTATACCAACCGAAAAAAAACGTTACAAATAACTCACCGAAGTAAAGACGTGCTCAGCACGTGCCGATGACGAAGGGACGAAGAGTATATAATTGAAAAGTGTAATATTGTTATTATGACCGACGCATCGAATTATTATCGTTCTAGAGAATTTTATCCATTAAGTGCTCGATTGTGACAAAAAATAAATCAGAGAAAGAGAGAGAGAGAAGAATAAAAAAAAACGAGAATAAAAGCTACTACACGCGTTTCGTATCAAGAACGTATATAGATATAGGCGTGTAGTCGTCTTGGTCATCACTACCGGAAACTTATTGTACACCTCAATAATTTTATCGACTGATTATCAACCGATGAAATTTCCAAAGGCGAAAAAATAAAAAAACTATTAAGAGTACGCGTGAAAAAAAAGACCGACACACACACACACACATAAACACACGTACACAAAAATTTAATTGGAACGTGACGAACGATTACGATTTACCATCACAACTATATTGTGTAGCTTGTATCGTGAAGGAAGTTTTCGTTAAAAAAAAAGACTCGTGTACTTGTGATAATTATTCATTTTATCGAGAAGGGAAAAAACACGAGAAGAAAAATGAACGAAAAACAATAATAACACGAAAAAGCACGAGAGTCTTCGACGACGATGAGCTTCGAAGGAACCACGTGTTGCGAGCTTTTATTACCTGCGTGTCCCCGGCCGATATTGCCGGATATTGTTAGGTTGGATCGTCACTCAAGAGGAGGGCGGAAAAGAGGAGGCGAATTTGGAGCCGAGAGAAATGCTAAATTGGGAAAAGAGTGATTTTGGAGAAAAGCAAATGGGAGAGAGGCACGCGTAGGTGCATCGAGAAAGAAAAGTAAAAAAAAGTTTAAACGAAGCTCTGTGATAAAAGATAGAGTTTTTGTTAGGGCAATGGTAGTATAGCTAATAAAAGTCGATTTTTCATTTGTAAAGAGCAATTAAATAATTTGATATTTTTACATTATAATTTTATCGTGTTATTATAATACCATGATATCGCAGTATGATTATATTATTCTAATATATTTTATATTATTATATTAATATAGTCGTAGTTTTTTATTTTGCTGGTATATCCTTTAAGGGTATATCTTAAGGGTGTTTACACATAGAGTAAGAATTACCTCTTACATTCTACACTATTATATTATTATATTGTAATATAACAATATTATAATATTATACGATTAGTATTGTATTATATTATTATAATATGATATTATTGTATTATTCTATCATTATTTTACTATGTTATTACATTATTATCGTAGTAGTTTTTTATTTCCATGGGCTTTTTATTCCCTTTAAGGGTGTTTCAAAATAGCCCCCCCCCCCACAATATTATTCCCCTTTACATTTTACATTATTATATTATCATATTGTAATATTGTAGTATTACAATATTATAATATCATACGATTAGTATTGTATTATATTTTTATATTATTATAGTGTTGAATTGTTACAATACAATATTACAATTTTATAAAATTGTAACAACGCACTACGATCTCGCATTCGCACAAGGGCACAGGGAAACTGTGAAAAACCCGTGCTGATACTGGTGGCTTGATTTTCACTCAGTTGTCAATTACATTATCCATCGGATATTCAGAAAACCTGCCCCCTCCCTACAGAGGTTCGGAAGCCAGTACGTGGCGAAGCGGTCACCCAACCAAGTATTGGCCCACGCCTAAATTACCATTGCCCCGTAACTAAACTAAAACGAATTAAACATTCGAACATACTGCCCTTTATCGTGAACTTTTCACTCAGTGCAGCTTTAGTTTTTTAATACTTTTTTTTTTCGTTTGTGAACAAGCTCAGTGCATTTGTGATTTTTTTTCAAGTCGCTGAGTCGATCTCCGCCCCCCTGTCTTAAAATTTCTCAGGATCGTTCTCTGGTAAAGCGAGACGAAAAGAAAGTAGAAGGAACGAGGCTCTCCCAATGTGTGGTCACTCAGGAATGAAGTTACGGTACTTTGATCATTGCGATTATCGAAGAAGAGCAGAAAAAAATATTGACGATTAACAAATGATTTTTTTGTAAATATGAATGATAACACAAGTATATTTTATAAAAGAGAGAGGGAGAGAGAGAGAGAGAGAGAGAGAGAGAGAAAAACAAGCACGACAAAAAAAAATCTGATGAATAATCACACGATTTATCCTAAAGCAAGATAATAAATTGTCTACTATCTCGACACGAAGGTATCGTATGCAGCGATCGCCAAAATTACGTTTTTCAATTACGGAGTTCGAAAAGTCAAATTATTATTTTTTTTTCTTTTTTCGACGTTGACCATCACCTCGCGGCATTTCTTCAACTCACTTGTGCTCCTGACAAAATGTACAGGATTTTTTCAGTCTCTCGACAGACCACGACTACCAAAAAAGGACATAAGAAAATATAACAAAAAATACTTCGCAATATTTCCAAACGTGATTGAAAAATTCGATTTTTTCGCATCTCTGAATTTCTGTGTACCCCTTAAAAGTCAATCCCGATAAAAGAAACGATTTAATATGAAGTTTATAATGCGTTTAATAAAAATGGCACGTGAGATAACTTTACCAGACCTCGGTTTGCACCCTCTAGGGGGGGGGGGGTACTCGAGATGGAGAGCCCTTCGCACAACCCCTTCGGTAAGTATGCGAAGGGCTGAAGTGGCGTGTGGTTGGCAATGCTGTTTTCCCTAGAAAGTAAGTAGTGAATTATGAGTGAGTAAGAAAGTTGCTGGGTGATAATTCTAAGGTGGCCATGTTTTTAAGGGTCTTGCGGGGAAATTTTCCGACCGGGGATAGTAAGATTTTTCATGATTTTTCAACACCTCTTCGAAAAAAACATCGTTTTTTTGTGATAAACCAGATTTACCAGAAAAATCTAGAATTCTGGGGAAAAAATAAATATTCCATTCTGAGTTCAACAGAATGAAGAAAATTAATTTCGTTTAATCTGATTTTTTAAGTTTAGTTCTCGTTTATTATTTTTCAATATTTGAATTTAATTACATTTTTGAGTTTTTTAATTGACAATTTTTATTTTATTTTAATTTTTCCATATAAATTTTCATCAATTGAATAACCCAATACTATATAGTTTACTAGTAATTTTATGTCATGTAATGTGTATGTCTGTGTACATATATAAATATTGTGATGTTGACGTGTGAATTGTTGGAATGCAATGAAGACTAATTTATTCTTTATTGAATTCATTCACCAAAATTTGGCGAATCAATAAAGAAAAAGAGCGAGGTATAAAAAAGAATTTTCGTTGCACTTCAATTATGCAAACTCAACCACGATTTTATATTTGACAATAATTTTAATAGTATGACTTTTTGAGAATAATTTTTTTTACGATACTCCGATATTCTACTTCTTTTCATTGGTTTTTTTGCTTTTTACAACAAAAAAAATTCATTTCTGAAAACCAAAAAAGTCAAGGTATTCGTCAATGATGATAAAACAAACAGAACAAAAAACACAAGACGCTTTCCCACCAAATTTCGAAATTGAGGGTAAGAGAGAAGCTTGACCAAGCGTCGATAAGATCGGGACCTGTTTCTGAGACAAGGAAACCCGCCAGCAATGCCACCTACGAACGTGAGAGTCAACACCGAACTCTAGATAGCAGACAATCCACGGCGCGCCACCGCCTGGAGGGAGAGTCTGGGGAAAGCAGACGAAATTTGTCAGGCCGAAAGAATTGAATTACTCCGTCTTCGAACTTGCATTGAAAAAGCCTTTGCGTGGCGCGAATTCGTTTGCATAACGATTCTTCAGCGATAATACAATAGGGCTGGCTTAGTGTAACAGGATTGATGAATGATGATGATAGAGTAGCGAGCTTTCTGTTTATTATTGGATAGAACGCATGCACAGCTAACCATCGTCTCGAATACTTAGGGAGCAACGTTGCCATTCATTTTTTATTTCTATTTATTTCTGAGTGAAAAACTCTCTCTCACCCTCTCACACTCGCTCTTTCTCGCTCTCTCCATGCTTGAGCCACTATATACCGGAAACTACATCTACAAGATGCAAAATATGAAGGTTAGAATACAGGAGTCCATATTCCGTGGGAAAAGCAATAGAAAAAGCGTCCACGGGCATGTAAGAAATTCAGGTACAAAACTTCACCACCGGGGTCGCTGCGATCGCGACGGACCGACCAATCTAATAAAAGCCAAGCTACAAAATGAGATCGCGACACTCCTAACTGTAAAGAAAGTAAAAATTGACAAGAAGCGATAAAATGACTGTTTCATCCATAAAATTGACTCTAGAAAGGTTTTCTCATAAGGTGATTGCTGCAATACCGGAAACAGGAACATGAAGGCCTGAGTATTTGAAAAATAAATATGCAAAACAATTCTCCGGTATAAACAATGAGCATTGGTACTTTTGTGAATTGTGAATTATTCTGTCCGAACGGGTTACATATAGCTCGTGGCCGAAAAAAGGTATATTCGAGATTTTACATTAAGGAGGAATACCTTTAGGCGAGGAAAAAATGTGTTCATTTTCGTGATTTTTTTTAGGAAAGATTTCATCACCATTTTTTAGGCTTAGGTTATGTTTTATTACTACTTTTGGCTCTTACATGGTTTTTTTAATCTTTCAAAATGGCTGAGGTATGACAAAGTCTTCTAAACTGGATTTTCAAAACTGGTGTAACGTATAGCCAAAAAACTACTCGATTCTGATGAAATTTGGTGTATATCTTTTTAACCTTATTGTCTAAAACATGATCCTAAATGTTTAAGATTTTTTTAAGTCCCTCTTCATTGAAAGCTTTAGCTATTTTTCGGAAAATTCAATCTTTTTGTTTCAAAGCGTACCATTTCATCGATGTTCAACGGTTCTCACTTTGCTTGGTTTATATACAGCGTATGAGTATTAATGAAAGAAACATCCTCGTTGGTTTTTTTAATAAGATCCATTTTAATAAGATCCGACGCTACGTGTCACGCCGTCTGACAACATCAGCCGCAACCAGTTTAGAAGACCGTTCCATACCCCGACCATTTTTTAAATAAAAGAAAATCCATGTAACGGCCAACAGTGGCAATAGAACATAGCCTAAGTCTCCAAAATGGAGAAGGAATCTTTCTTTGAAAAAAAATTCTGAAAATCATCAATTTTTACTCCCCTAAAGGTATCTCCCCCCTTAAAGTTCATCGGTTTGCGGAACCTACATATAAACGCCCACAACTCCTTCAATTTCGACCGGAACGACATTAAATTTTCAGACAATATATTTGAAATGAGCTTTCTTGAGAGTCGAAAATGAAAAATCAATTTTTTAAAAATGTCAATTAGGTGTAAACCCTCAATATCGAAACCAAAATGAGGTTATGTTCCTGTCAAAATAACATACGCATACACTTCGGATCGGATCTACACCAGCGCCGCTTGTGTGATACGCTCCATATTAGTAATTTTGGGCACGCCTTTGGGTGCGACTCCGGTACTCTAGCCGCCTCGAAAGCTTAGGATCCTAAGAACATTGCGCCACCGCACGTAAGAACATGGCACATTAGTCATCTCGAAACTGACGTTTCTTTTGCGTGCGCAACATCGCAACTTGCGCAATAATTTGCAACTTCGCACCCAACTCGAGTAGGCAAGTTGGCAACAAATGCGTTTTGCTGCCCGCGTTCCGGAAGTCCGAAAAATGTACTTCTCACAAACGATCAAGCGCCAAATATTAAAATATTTGAACAACAAAAATAGTTTTTCTTATATCTTTTTTCAAAACCAATGAGTCTCCAGCGACCGAAGTAGCTTCGGGTGAAAGTACTCGCCGATTGTGGTCCTCACAAATTATGTAGAATTTTTAAACTGAAGGGTCGCTTGGATAAGAGCAGAGGAACTCGGTCGGTAACGTAGATCCCTACTGTGCCGGCGTGCGCGCCTTCCCGCGGCCCACTGACTCATCGCTATATTCTACGTCCATGCGGTTGAGCTCAATAAACGTAGCCGGCGACTATGAAAATATTGAATTTTTTTCCATGCCAATCGATTGTTAATGTTTGTTAGAGAAAATCCAGCGTTTGTTAGACTTTATTTATTTAATAATACGAAAAACAAATTTCATGTCAAAGTTAGCCGCAGGCAAATGCTTTTCTAATGATTTCGAACTTTTCTTCGTAACCAATCGTTCGTTAGTCTTTGTTAGTGATTGTTAGTCGATTTTTATCGTTTGTTAGAGCTTAATTTTGACTTTATCGTTAAAATACTTTTCATTCCCATAGCACGCTGCAAGCCACGTGAAGTTGGCAGCAGCTGCAAGCCACGCGAAGTTGGCAGCATTGCCACGACGGCTGAGCACGGCTTTGCGCATGCGACTCCTCAATTTCAGCAAAATGCTGATTATTTCAATCCTCCTCGATTGTTAGTCGTTTGTTTGTGTTTATTAGATAAAATCCAGAGTTTGTTAGACTTTATTTATTTAATGATCTGGAAAACAAATTACATGTCAAACTTAGCCGCGGAAAGATGGTTTTGTAACGATTTCGAACTTTTCTTCGTAACCAATCGATTGTTAGTCGTTTGTTAGTGATTGTTAATCGATTTTTATTGTTTGTTAGAGCTTAATTTTTATTTTATCGTCGACTAACTTTTTATTCCTGTAGTACATTCCGAATATATCACATTCGGAAATAAATCCTGATTTTTTTTACCGAACACAGATACAGCATATAAGTAGCTTACATACTTTTCGAATGAAGAGGTTGGGGCTAATGTGACGACCCGGAAAACAGATTTATTGAAAATAAATAAAAATATATCACTGTCACTGGGCTCTCGTATTTCCAATTCTCGCAGAAAATTCATATGGCTTTAGTTCTGTCTGTCACTAAGCCATCGCTTACACCACAATGTTTTCCTTTTTTTCTCCTCCATAATTCTAAGAGCAATTTTCTTTTCTTGCGTCAAATTCATTGCGCATTTACTACACACGGGTAACAATCACACGGGGCACAACCATACATTACAACACTCAACAGGCAATTGCCATGTCCGCAACTGGGTGCCCAGTGCGGGGCATGCCCGCCGAGCAAAACCGTATGTGAATTCCACGTTATACCGAGCACATGACCGTTCGCGTAAAAAAGCCAGCATCGAAGCAAACCACTGTCTGCGAAGCCGGGAACTAGAATAACAAGAAATTGTTGAGCAACCGAAAATTGATTAATCTCTCTCATCTTGGAGATTCGGGCGGTAAAAGAGACGCGTATATTTTTGTTGTTTATTGTCAGAAGAGCGATTTTTTAAATTATATGCGTCTCTTTTACCCTCTTATAATCTAAAAAGTATAAACCTGTTGAGACTCCAAAGAATCAGTTTTCAGCAGCTTTGTTCGTCATAGCAGGTCGTTGCATAGGGCCCGCGGCACCCCAGCGCTATCTATGTTGGAGCCATTTTCGGGGACGCTTTTTTCAGTGGCTTTGCACGGGAGTTTGGGTATCTAGTCTCCATGAGTTCAATGCTCAAAACCGTTCTCAGCTGTCGTGGCAAAACTGCCAATTTCACGTGGCTTGTGGCGCAATCTAGGGCCGAAAAGTTTATCAACGATTAAATAAAAATTAAACGCTAACAAACTATCAAAATGGACTAATAATCACTAAAAATGGACTAACAATCGAGTAAGATGAGAAGAATCAGCATTTTGCTGAAATTGAAGAGTTACAAGGGTAAAGACGTGCTCAGCCGTCGTGGCAATGCTGCCAACTTCACGTGGCTTGCAGCGCGCTATGGGAATAAAAGGTTTTTTTAACGATAAAATAAAAATTCAACTCTAACAAACGATAAAAATCAACTAACAATCACTAACAAACGACTAACAACCGATTGGTTACGAAGAAAAGTTCGAAATCGTTACAAAACCATCTTCCCGCGGCTAAGTGTGACATGAAATTTGTTTTTCGGATTATTAAATAAATAAAGTCTAACAAACGCTAGATTTTATCTAACAAACACTAACAAACGACTAACAATCGAAGATTGAAATAATCAGCATTTTGCGAAAATTGAGGAGTCACATGCGCAAAGCCGTGCTCAGCCGTCGTGGCAATGCTGCCAACTTCACGTGGCTTGCAGCATGCTATGGGAATGAAAAATTTTCTAACGATAACGTCAAAATTAAGCTCTAAGAAACGATAAAAATCGACTAACTCCATCTGGTGGAACCGGACGAGACTGCGTAAACGTGCAATCACGGTCTTACATACAGGTCAAGGAGACTATAGGGAAGAAGTCCAATCTCCGTATTCTAGCGCGTCCGTAAAAGTGGGACAAAATGGGGTTCTGCATAAGCGGCGCTGCGGAAGTTAGTCATTGTGTGCCCGGTAAGAAATTTGGCGACAACACATTGGCAACACCACGCCAAGTGAGAGCAAGTTGTGACGGAACAATGGCATCCTTTGCCGCCGCATTAAACTGTGTTCTAGCAGCACAGCATTGCGCACCCTTGCGTGAATACTGGTGTTAATATTGCAGTACGAAAATACAGAATATTGGCGGTACATTTGAAGCACCTTCATTTCTGGGTTATTGCAGCATTCCGACAGAAAAATTGGAATGCGTTATTTCAGCAAGCGGGGGGTACATTTGAGGTACGCTGTGACGCTCTATTGCCGGTAGAAACGAGGCACGTTATCGCGGCATTGAGACGGAAAATTTGGAATATGCTATTCGGCAGGGTGAGGGCACATTGGCGGCATGCTGTAACGTTCCGCTGCCGGCATATATAGTACACACCGCAACGCTCCTTCGTCGGCATAAACGAGCCCCGCTATTGCGGTGTTGTGACCGGCTAAATGGGGTTCTGCATTACCAGCAGCTGGGCAGGTGGGAATAAAAAGAGGAAAAAATAAATAATTGTATTGCATTCAATCGCACACGCATACCGGTTCGTGTGTGCGACGCCCACGTGTGACGGAGGGCTACGCGTCATACCCGTCATTATTTTTGTCCGAAAGTACGAGGCTGGGATTCGAACTCGCAACTTCACGATGGGCTGGATTACGCTAGCACCCAGCACGCTAGGATAGGCAAGCACGCTAAGCACTCTACCATCCAGCTTGTTCAACTTATATAAATAATTTTAGGATCATGGCATTTGTCGTAGCGAATCTGCCTGTGGTTATAACCATGTACTGTTTTTGCCGGCAATGGAACGTCACAGCGTGCCGCCAATGTGCCCTAGCCTTGCCGGAATAACGTATCCCAATTTTCCGTCCCAATACGGTGATAACCTGCCTCGTTTTTACCGGCAACGGAGCGTCACAGCGTGGTGCATTTATGACTAGAACCCGATATAAAGATGACATCACTTCAAATCTGGAGCTTGCCACATCAGTACCGTTGTTGCAGAAGGTAATTGTTGCGTATAATTGTTGCAAACTTCCCGACTTCGCGTCACACATTTATTTCGCCAAACCACGCACTGTAGCGCAAATTTGCAGCTTAAGGTGGAACGAAAAGACAGCATATTGATGTCATGGTGTGCCGCCGTATGCTGTGCTCTTGCCACTATAATTCTGACATGTGAATGTTCACAGCACATTCGTCTATCAGGGTGTATTACCCCTCGAAAACAATAAACCGTGGAAAAAGAAAAAATGAATCTACGATGCTCTCTGGCTATCTCAATATTTCACGCACATACGCTTCCATATGTACAGTCGAGTTGTCCCACGCCCACATCAGTATTCCAACACCCCACAGTTCTACGCGAATGTCCGACGTGACCGGCGCCCACACCAGTATATGTGGACACACTCACCATACATACGACAAGCATTCTTTCCAGCTAGGCAAAAATCCACGCATAGCAGAGAGCGCCTTAACATATATACGTATAGCCAGAACTGAGCTTGTTCGCTATAGATATAGTAGGGGCGTAGTAAAAATAAAATTCAAACATCGATATCTCAAAAACTATGATGCGTCACCAAAACTCCGTTTAGGGGATCTCTTAAGCCATTAAGGATGTTCGGTACGGGCGATACAATATTGCCATGCTAAACCATGTTAAGAATATAAAAAAATTCAAAAAGTTCAGAATTTTATAAAATTTGGTGAACATATTCTTTAGTGCCACATTTGACAATACAATTTTCTTCAGATTTTTCTTCTGCACAGTTATCGAGTAAGTTAACACTAAAGTTCACGTATATAAGCATAGCGTTTCCATATACAGGGTGAGGCACTAACTGTTGCCACCTTGAATATCTCTGTAATTATCGACGTCACATAAAAATGTTCGAAACAAAAGTTGTACCGTACGAAAGGGGTCATCAAATGCGATCATTTTTTTTATCTCAGTGGAGGCGCTGTCGCACAGTAAAGGTCACCTCCACTTTTTTAAATAGGACGGTACATTTTTTTTAACTGTCTTGTAGAGCATCGAAAACTGCATAAAAAACATTTAGGGGTCAAAGTCGTTCAACGTCGTTTAAGATTTAAAAAAGTGACATGAACTTTATTTTTATGTGCAATTACCTTTATTCACAGTAGATGTTCAAACTGATTGCCATTGGAATCAATGCAGTATTGCAATCTTTTCATCATAAATTTTTTATCACTTCGGCACTTATCGCCGAAGTCTTGCCATTGTCTTGTATGTAAACAAGACCACGCCTACAATGTACACGGAACATTGTACAATGCTTCGCCCAAACAAACCCAAGATAACAATAGTAAGAATGGTGAGACTAGTATTAATTAATCAAGCGAATGTAAATGATGTATTCTTTTGAAGAGCAAACTGATATGCTTCTAATTTACGGAGAATGTCAGAAAAATGCAGTGAGAGCTAGAGACTTATACGCTGAAAGATTTCCTGAACGTTCTCATCCTACACGCCGTACATTTCAAATTTTGTACGCTAAACTGAGGACAACTGGATCCTTAACTCGTCGGGAAAGTAACCGACAAAAGCGAGTTACTAAAGAAGAAACGGAAATTGGTGTTCTTGACGTCACCGACGGCACGCGCGAGTCGCACTCAGATTGCTTTTTCCCTCGAAGCCTTCGTTTCGGCTTGGCCGCACATGAACGTGCTCAGCGTCCATGTATTGGTGTAGCTGCCGAAGACGCGGTCGCGAAACTTCGACCCCGCTCGGCTCTTTCCGAAGATGTCCGAGCGTCGCTCGCTCACGTACATGCGCTACTATGATTGTGTGATGAGCGCGTAAGAGACTAGAGAGGGGGTAACTTTTACGCGCGATCTGGCTGCACTGGTTGTGCAAAATTTCAGCCCGATCGGAGAGGTTCAGGATCTCTCCGGGTGGTTAGGGGCCGTCCATTAATCACGTGAGGCTCAAATAGGGGGAGGGGGGTTTGGATAACATCACGATCGATCACGCTGCGGGGGGGGGGGGGGTGTTGTGACATATCACGTGTATTTTTTTGTGTAACTGCGTGAACCGGAGATCATCCGCTGTGAGCTGTTGAACAGACAAGTTGAGCCCAGGGGGCTGGCACCTTTTGGATTTTTTGCTACGCAAAATGACCGTATTTTTAGTGTCGTACTCTGCCTCTCGCAGCGCTAGTTATACTCTTACAACCTGATGCGTGTCAGGGGCTATGTATATAATACGGTCGCTATGTACGCCGTGCGGGCCTCGCGCCTGCGCAATAAGAATATTGTAAGATAACTGCTAGCGCCATGGGGAGAGGTAGAACTAAAAAAGAGCAGCATTTGTATACCCGTAGGGGAAAGAAGGTTTCAACCCCCTGCTTGTGCCTAAAAAGTAACCTAAACAACAGTCTTTAGTTCTATTTAATTTCGACCGGCCACCTACTTAAAGTGAGGTGCCTACATCTGATTCAAAAAAGGCTTGTCCACTTGTTACTGTAGAAAACACGCAAATGAGCCCATGACCCTAGGACAATGCCAAATATATTGACAATATATATTATTTCGTTTTTGACAATCAAAGACCGTACTCCCTATCGGTTGCGTCTGACATTTCTTAACACAAAAAAATACACGTGTTGTGGGGGAGGGGGGGGTGGAAACCTCACCACATATCACCACGGGGGAGGGAGGCTCAGAAAGTGGCCTAAAAAACCTCACGTGATTAATGGACGACCCCTTACATCTATTTTAGTGGAACAGTGTGCGTTGGATTCACCACGATCTGTCGAGTTTGAACGCAATTATCTCGAAACTACATATCTTGACACGGCTAGACTGATATCTTGAGGACCTTTCCACTATTAACTTGAATTTGCACAGTTAGCGTTCGAACAGGAGTGATTTTCGGTTCACGGTCGTATTTTCTAATTGGATTAACCATTTGTTAATACCAATGACTTCAGCATACTGTTTTTCGAGAGAAAAATGTAGTTTTCTTTGGAGAAACTGTCATTTTTCGTATTTTTCGAAATTTTGGAAAGTGGATCGTGAACCCATAGCCATTTGGATATATTTAAACATAATATTTATTGTTTACATTCCAAATTATATTTGAGCCTGGTACAGATCCCGCCGCTTCGGGCCTCGCCGCTCGAGGACTGCAATGCCAACTGCAGCACCACGAAAACTTTGAAAGATTTTCTTCCGACAGAATTATATTTTAACCACAAACATGTGTACAACATGCTGGGAAAAAAATAATTTATTCCAACCAATGTGTTACTAGACAAAAATTCATCATTCTGACCCTTCGAGTTGGGCTTCCAGAGAGGGATACCCCGTTAATCGCCTTCGCGAATGTATAATGAAATAACGTCTTGTAATTGGTCGTTTCAAATTTACGTACAAAATGAAAACTCATTTGAGATACCTTCTTTAAAAAGTCGGTTTACTGACGATAGTTGAACGTGACAACGTCATAAGAAAATACTGATGGAATGGTTTCATTTTTCAAAAGAAAATTTTAATTTTGTTTGATAGATATTTTGTATGGATATAGAGAAGGAGGTAAATGGAAATCACAATTGAATTGATCAAGTTACATTTATTTGTACGCATAAATACAATTATGTCAATTTTTATTTATTTTTTTTTACAATGTACATATTTTTTACAAGTATGAATGTACTTTGAGCAATTGTTTTACAACTTTTATTTTTTCATAAAATTCTTCGTTCAGAAAATCATTTTAAATTTACAAAATACTTGAATAAAATTTATTGTTTAAATTTCTACTCGACTGTTAAAATTTAATTTTTGATTTTATTATTTTATAATAATAAATTTTGTATTGACATTATTTCTTTCAGCAAGTAAACTGAATAAAAGTTGTTCAATTAGTTACTTGATTATTTTTGCAAATTTAATTATAATTTGTTGTAAAAAAGTAATAATTTTGAATAATTTATTATAAGAATAAACTGTGATTAAATTATTGTTCATAAATCTTAAATTTAAAATTTGAAATTTGGAAACATCATTAAAATTTTTGTAACTCTAGCTTTTAAAAAGCCCGCCGCAATGTGTTTGATATAGGAGAAAATTGTTCCCTTTGACGGCTGGCTGGTCCAACCTGTCATTTCAGACACGTTGTTATGATGTGTGGAAGATTTAACATTTATGTTTTAATTTTTTGAAATCATAGCTACGCTCGATAATTATTTCGATCGAATAGTAAAGCAATTGATTTTTACTCATCGTGAAATAGTTCTGTTAACTTATTGTTATAGTTTTGTCAATTATAGCATAACCTACAATCGCTGCACTAGCGGACCGATGCTATTTATTTTAATGATGAAAGCACGAATATTCGACAATATATCACTGAACATATATTTAATATCGAAAGAATCATTACCTTTATCGCCGCAATTATCGTTGCTATAAACAATTGACACCGGATTCACTTTTCACTGCACTTCATACTTGAAGAAAACATGTACATGTATTATTGTATAGCAGCTGTCCACGCGGACGCATCGCTCATGGCCTCTGCACACTGCGCGCGATGGGCGACAAGCGATGAGCGATATCCAATGAGAGCTCGAGTATGACGGAAATGCTCTATGAGAGTGACGTTGCCATTGGATATCGCTGATCGCTCGTCGCTCGTCGCTCGCAGTGTGCAGAGGCCATCACTCAAGTAGGAGAGAGACAGATGTCGAACGCTGCCGAACGCGGAGGCCGATTGTGCCTCTTTGTCGCTCGTTCCGCGCTCTCGCTTGCACTTCAAGCCTTAAATGGAACGCCTCAGAGCGAGGTAACGCCGCATGAGTCATGTTTTTTCGTGCGTGCAGCCGGCTCCATCGAATTATAAGACGTTGTCACGTCAAAAAAAAATATGATTGAAAGACATAAAGTAACTTAACTTACCTTTTTCAATAAATTTCCCGATGTCCATTTGATC
This sequence comes from Ophion obscuratus, assembly GCA_964007375.1. NCBI lineage: Eukaryota > Metazoa > Arthropoda > Insecta > Hymenoptera > Ichneumonidae > Ophion > Ophion obscuratus. The sequence continues at coordinate 6,337,514 of OZ023320.1, forward strand.
AGTTTTATGGTGACAATAAATCCACGTTACAAACACAAACTAGGCAACCTATGAAGCAAAGCTATAAAGTACCGATTATCGATGCTCGTTATTTGATTAGACTTTAGGAGAATATACCAGTACTGTAGTTGTGCGAGACCATTGATCGTTATTTTAGGAAATCCATAAGTAGGAATAAAATCTTACCACAGCTATTAATTATTTATTATATAGGGTGTCTCAAAATGACCGGACATTAGTATTGACATTATTATTGACGTTTAGTCTTGGAGAATTACACGATTGAGCAACGCATAAAAATTGTGAATATTCCGCACGTCGTGTTACGAGGGTGGGGTGAAAAGTTTCGGGCCTGACCAAGAGATGGTGCCACTAGGTCTAGTTTTGGAGCGGCGTCCTACAGTACCGTTCCTACCGAGCTTGTATGTGCAGTTTCAGCCCAATCGCTACGTTAGTTTGCGTTTGAGAGCTCATTGCGCGAGACGCTTCCGTTGTTTTCGTAAAAATGGAAAAATTGGAAAAACGTGCTGTCATCAAATACTTCCATTTGAAAGGTTTTACACCAAAACAAATAAAAGAAGAGATGGATTCAGCACTAGGAGACTCCTCCCCATCATATTCAACTATTAAGCAGTGGGTTTCTGAATTTAAAATAGGTCTTGTGAGCACCTCTGACGAGCCTCGCTCAGGACGGCCCGTTGAAGTCACAACTTCAGAGATGATTGAAAAAATCCATAAAATAGTGTTGGAAGACCGCAGGTTGAAAGTGCATGAGATAGCTGAGACCTGTAGGATGTCAGCTGAACGTGTGCGAAATATTTTGCACAACCATTTGAACATGGAAAAGCTGTGTGCAAGGTGGGTGCCGCGTTTGCTAACGCTCGACCAAAAACTGCTTCGAAAAACCATTTCTACCGACAATTTGGCGCTATATAGGCGTAATCCAAACGAACTTTTGCATCGATTCATAACTGTTGATGAGACATGGGTCCATCACTACACTCCTGAAAATAAAGAACAGTCAAAACAGTGGGTTGGAAAAGGGGGACCAACCCCAAAGAAGGCAAAAACAATTTTATCGGCAAACAAGGTTATGGCTACTATTTTTTGGGATGCGAGAGGAATTATATACATCGATTACCTTGAAAAGGGTAAGACTATCACTGGTCAATACTACGCAGAGTTATTGCAACGTTTGAAGCACGAGGTGCAAATTAAACGGCCTCATTTGGCGAATAAAAAAGTTTTGTTTCATCACGATAACGCACCAGCGCATTCGTCGATTGTTGCCATGTCCAAAATCCACGAATTGAAGTTTAAATTGATGCCGCATCCTCCCTACTCTCCAGACTTAGCCCCCAGCGACTATTACCTATTTCCTAATCTCAAAAAATGGCTTGGCGGAAAAAGATTTAAGAGCAACGAAGAAGTTATCGAAGCTGTAAATCAGTATTTTGAGGAGCCTGACGAATCTACGTTTAAAACTGGTATAACTAAATTAGAACACCGTTATGAGAAATGTATCAGTGTTGATGGAGATTATGTTGAAAAATAAAGCAAAAAAAAATTTTAAACATCGTTTTTTTTGGTCAGGCCGGAAACTTTTCACCCCACCCTCGTATCTCGCACTGCGGCGATGTGAACTACCACCAAGATAGTGCGATTCAACGGCATTGGACTTCTTTCTTTGTGGTTTTATGAAAGGCAAAGTGTTCGCCAATGATCCACAGACCATTCCGGAGCTCAGCGAAGCAATTGGACGCGCCATTAATAAAATGAGACCGCAATTATGCCAAAATGTTATTGAAAATTTCGTCAACAGAGTGAACGTTTGTAAACAGGGACGAGGGGGGCCATTTATCGAATATTGTGTTTCACACATAACCTCCATGTTTGTACCATATATTGGAATAATAATATTTATATTTTTCAAATAAATGCTACGTTTTATTAATAAATTAAAATTTCAGGTCATTTTGAGATACCCCATATAAACACTATTGATCGAGCTGCTGGAAGTACTCACTAGTCTGTACTACACTTATTATAAGATAAAGAAAAAAAAACCTTTTATTATTACACTGTTGCGCTCCGAATGTCTCTCCCGAAGGCGGCGTTTGGAATGAGTGCCGCCGCCGGCCGTGTGCCGACGACGTACGAACACGACCGATTCCACGTGCACGAGTTCGAAAAAAAATGAACAAAATAGCAATATGTATGTAGTTTATAAGTTCAATACCACAACCCATGTGCGAGTAGCCGACGTTCCGAGTACGGCCGACGCTTGGCTGTAGTGCGGCACCTCGTCGGCTGCCAACGATCGACGGTCTATGATGGCCCAGCGTTGGCGAAACGTGCGAGCGATGCTTGGCTATTAAGGGTATCCCTTTCACGAACCCAAATATTTTACACTTGACTGATTTTCGTCTATAATGAAGTAAAAATACATCCCAGTATACTGGTAAAGTTTCAAGCCAAGTTACCGAACCTTCAACGAAAAATTACGGCCCTAAAAATCGTCTCATTTATACGGCGCTTCATGGACATGTCACGCTGGCCACATTTCTATCCAATAATTTATACACTAAATAACTCTAGATGCCCAATATAAACTGCTCACAGCTGTAAAAGAGTCTAAAGATTCCGTAACAACAATAAAAACAGAGGGTCACCGAACGTTTAAAGAAAATATTAATGTTAAAACTAGAAAAAATGTGACTAGCAGAAGAATTTTTGTAGCCGTGACGTTTCAAATAAATGTAAAAATGTCTCAATCTACCAAATTTGCGCGATATTTTTTATTCTAGGTTATCGTTGTGTATAATAATCCATTGTAACTTTTTTATTTTTATTAAGGGCAATTGTATTTTACCGACAAGTCAGAAGGCCCTGCTTATGCCCCCACAAAATACGGCCCTCCGCGAAAGGAGTACCTTAATCGTCGCCCGGGTGTGGTTGGCCAACGCTTGCAGACCGAGAGTGCAGCCAACGCTTGGCGGTAAGGCGGCGACGCATCGGTAGCCAACGATCGGAACATGACTACCCTGCCGCAAATTCCCACACAGGTCGTGTTCGTTGGGTCTCATCATTTTGATACGAACAAGTGCGCATGTGCATAATGATGCGCAACGCGCAACTGCGCAATGAAACGTGCGCATCATCAAATGCGCATCATTATGCGCATGCGCAGTCAAAATGATGAGACCGAACGAACACGACCACAGGCACCTGTATGGGATCCCACGTGGTGTTTTCGTACAGGGAACCCGTACGGTTAATATAGGTTATGTTTGAAAAATATATAGCGCCTTATTCGATAGAACTCTCTAATTATCATAATGATATTAACTAATTGATATAGTTTATGTGATACAACAAATAATTATAGGGATTCATTTGGTCTCTTATGCCATATCTGCGACTCAGATGTTGCAAACACTCGGCGGCATAGGGGCAGCGTGCCTAGCTAAGAATCGGGTAGGTTCCAGGTTCGATTCGTATATAGGTGAAATATTTTCTCCGATTAAAACCATCTCAAAAGGCTAGGGAATGACGAATTACGATCAAAAATCGTTGTCGTAATACTCTGATTTAAGTGCTTTATGTCATTTTGAATTTATGAAATATTTTATGCCTATAGTATTTGATTTGAAGATTTTTTTTGTCAGTGTAGGGCCGACGCTGCAATCGAGGTAGGGCCGATGCCGAAATCAACGTAGGCCGGACGTTGGTAAATCGACGTAGGCTCGATGCCGCCGTCAACGTAAGGCCGATGCTGCAATCAACGTAGGGAGTCGACAGCGAAATCGACGTAGGGCCGACGCTTAGGTGTAACCAGGGGGCTGACACTGGGATAAATTCTCTTAACAGTAACGTGTCCCCGTATTGTCGCCACGTAACTAACCCACCATGCGGCGCTACTAGTCACCCGCATGAACCCCCACTCCGCAAAGCACCTCTCCGTATTTTTTCGTCATATTTTTCGTCGCGTGAACCAAGTGAATATTTCTTTTCGTTTTCTCGATCCGTCATTGTTCTCGAATAAAAAAATCGTAGTGTGGTAAAATCGTAATTATTTTATTACAAAGAGATAAAATAATAAACAATTTTAGTGTAGCGATAAAATAAAAAAACAATTTTTGTGGTTTTTGTGCTCATATTTGAGAATGCCAGCGAGCGTGCTTCTTGGGTGCACGTCAGGTTATCAATCAAGCAAGGAAAAATCGCATTTTTTTCAATGTACCAAAATACATACAATATTACATATTGATGCGGATGCAGCAATATTCTGCACGTCTCAATGCAGAACAAAAAAAAGCAATCTCGACAAGAAAAAAATCGCAAAACATTGTACAACGTGAGTAATCCATTATTTAAAAAATAATAATGTTATCTGTTTATTTCGTTCAATAAATATTTGTATAACACATGATATTGCAACAAGTGTAAATATTGTATCCCTTAGTATATACACATATACGTTTCAATTCTATTCTAAACAATGAATTATCCAGACGCGTCGAATGCAAATTATGCAGACGCTGCGCGACTGGAGTGGGGGTCATAGGGGTGACTACTAGTGCCGCATGGTGGGTTAGTTTACGCGGCGACAATAACGGGACACGGTAGATCCAGCAGTGCCAGGGGGCTGGGTGTAACGTTGGTCCGATGCACAGTCTTACATACAGGTCTGGAAACGACCGTGGTGGGGGTAGGCACCGTTAACGGACCCACGTTTGTTTCCAATTTTCGCCACTACGTGGCATTGCTATCGGCGTGTACGTGTGCGAAAAGGACAGAAGAGCTTCCGTCCGTCTCTCTCACTCTTCTCGATGATCCGAAATGCACATTACCTTTTTCGTGGGGGGGCGAAGGAGCAATAGAGGTAGATGAGAAAGAATTGTGGAATAAGGACGGGGGTTTGTGGAAGAGAATAGAAGTGGGGCTTGTAAAAAGGGGAAGATCCTGTATGGCTGGAAGACCAATATAAAAATTTTAAAAATAAATAAAAATACTCACCTTTTTCGAGTGAAATGGATTTTTATTCGAATTTTATTCCGAGTTTCTTTCGATGACAAAAGTAAAAAAATACGCAAACACATGGAATGTTGAATACACAAATACCTTTATTGGTTCGTCAGTTTGCAAAGCCCTGAAACAACGGTCCACCTTCGCAAGCTTTATGAATATTTTTCGAACTACAAATGCTCGTTGACGCAAACAGAGGTTATCGAGAACGTTGTCATAAAAAATGGAGTAACAAATGGCACGGGGCACGGTCTAAGACAAGGCAAGGGGCGAAGGGAGAGATCAGAGAAGACCGTGAGTGGGAGGTACTCGCCGATAGTAGCGACGGCGGTGGCGGCAAGCGAAATGAAAAGTGAAGCTCGTAACGGTGCCTCGCGACTCCATTGAAATCTGGCTTCGTTTCCAGACCCGTATGTAAGACCGTGGTCCGATGTTATCATCCCGTCGTTTATTGTACGCCGAGGCTACGTTGGTGAACAGAATCGAGCCGCCGTTCTAACTCAGCCGATCATCATTGCGCCGAGGTTGGCCCGACTTTAAAATCGTACATGGGAAGTCGTCTTAAAACGGCGCCGCTACGAAATGACATGAAATATTTCTGCATGTTCTAGTTTTTTAGTTGCCAAGGTAATAGACTGTATTTTTTTTTCTAGCGGGGGCTCTCGTTTTCTCTCGTTGGGTACGATCATGCTTCACGTACGAGCACAACGTTAGCGGCGATTCCAACAGCAGCAGAAGAGAAGAACAGCAATGGAAACGACCGAAATAATGCTCAACGTATGCCATCTGTTGATCGCTTGCTCAGATAAATCGTCATGATTGTCTGGTACGGTTGGCGAGCTTTTTGGATCATCTAGCGGTGTGGTTGTTGTCGTTTTACGTGGGGATGTTGTCGTTTTAAGTGTGGTTGTTGTCTTTTTACGTGTGGTTGTTGTCGTTTTACGTGGGGTTGTTGTCGTTTTAAGTGGGGTTGTTGTCGTTTCCTCTGAAAAGTTGTCATTGTATGACGTATCGTAAATCCAATGCTCCTAAATCCTCCCGTATATTGTCCTTACCGTGAATTATTGGTTTTCTCGTTGTTATAGTACTCATTACTCGGCTGCGAACAAAAAATAATGCCTTTGAGCATCCTCGGCATCGATAATGCGTTGAATTTCGAGGAATTTCCGTTGTTCTAAAGCTTTTAGATAATATTAGATACATTGAAAGCCGCATTTTTCCCCTCTATTCATAAGGGACAACACCACTGTGACGGCTTCAAAAAATCGATTTTTTGAAAACCATCTAGAAAAATCTCAAATACATTTAAGATTAAGATGCCGTTGGACCCAGGTCGAAAAAATAATTATTTTCGTAGATATTGAATATTTTGTGGAGCGGTGCAGCGCTCCGTGACGCTCGGGGTCCCGCGCAGCTGCGCGCCTCAGGGTCGGCAGGTATACCGGGCCTTTCCCAGGTCCCGCGGGTCTTTCCCAGGTATTCTCTTGTCTCCCTTCACAAAAACCGGCTATTGTTATAAATATAGTTTTGAAAATGCCATAGGTGGCGATAATTGAAAAATGTTCAAGTCGTCAATCGTCAATCGTCGATATTGCAGCTGATATCGCGGTATTATTATTATTCAATGATGGCCTGAGAAGCCTTATGAAAGTTTTGGAGACGTTAGGGATAACTATCGGCCCAAATTGTTTCAATTTGTGCGTTGAAACTGACGCAGCGCAGATCGAGCTGGCGGAGCGCTCGCTCACAGACGCTGCAAAAGAGGCAAGAAGAGCCTCTACAAGTTCGAGAAAAGATGCTAGGGACAATGATTTGCTTCTTGAAGGCCAGCTATATGGTGCCGGCATCGCTGATTAAAGGTAAAATTTTTTTTTTCCAATTTATCGCATAAATTAACAAACCTAAAACTTTGAACGCGTTTTTCTCAAAACCACTTTTTTGAGCGCGGCACGCAGCAGAACTCGAGCAATTTTTATCCGATCGACTTCAAATTTGGACTGCATCAATAAAACTAGATTATCTAAAGAAGTACACAGGATTATTTCGATATCTCAATAATAAAAAAAGTTATAGCCTATTTTCGACGAGAAATTTTGCTCGAAAATCGTCCTTTAATTTCAAAAGCGTGCGTATTTTAAAAAAATCAATATTTTTTCAAATCCCTCTGTACTTCTCTTCAAAATATCATATTATTAACGAAAACAATCGGTATTTTTTTTCAGATCGACTTTGAAGAGAGTTCTGCTGCGTGCCGAGAACCACTGCAGAGGCAACAGTACCCGACGCGGGAGCTTCCCCAGCGTCACCAAGGGCCGTGAAAAATTTGAAATTTTTTTTTATGTATCTTCAATAAACAACGAACAAAACAAAAAAAATTTTTTTCGAATATCTCTTTTTTCCCACAAAAAAAAATTCTTGAAAAATGGCAAAAAAACAGGGGCTCACAGTGGTGTTGTCCCTTAAGTATATACATATTTTGTTAAAACTTGTTCGATTGGCTAGCCATTTTCTTTCATTCCGTAACTTCCCTGTAGCGTGCATTAGTCGGGATACCCCGCCCCTTTCCCAAACAGAGAGTTATCATCCAGCAAAGTTTACAATTCGGCTTTGAGCCCGCACAGTGCGCCTTTCAATGCAACACCATTTAACGATGCACAAGTGACTCACATTTCACCGCACGCGACAGCTTCCATTGTGTTTGTCGCATTTAAGAGGACTGTAAAACTCTTTAAACCTCCCGATGGCATGGAATAAATGATAAGGTTCGAAGTGAGAATCCTCCTCCAAATTGTGCCTTTGAGTGGCACGTCAGACCACGAACGCGAAGTGCATGTATCGGCGTCAGCTTCGAAGATGGTCCAGACCTTTTTTCGTGAAAATGAAAAAACACCCGAACAGATGACAATCGATAACGAAACTTATAGAGATTAGCCATAATAATAATAAGATGCATATTTTCAAAACGGAATGTCAATGGGAGAAAAGAAATTTCCCTCAAAGCAAAGCGGAGTTCACGAGAGACCATTTTCGGATGCCCAATAATAATTGATACTTGCGTCCTTGCCGATCGTCATTGGTATCCCGGTCCTTTTGCACTTCGAGCGAACATTGCTCTTCGGGTACAGCACCCCAACGTATGACCCCGATTTGAGATTCGTGAGTATGCCGTATATCTGGAGGTGAGTCGCGTCCACCATCTCAATAGTGACTGTTCCAGCCTCAGCGCGCCCGTCCACACGCCTCAGCGTTACAAAGAACTGGGGCTGATGCGAACAAATTTTTTCAATGTTTGTTTGTTTTTTTAACGGAAAAGTAAGAAAATTTGAGGTATATCTTCCGCGCGACTGCCGGCGGCGGGGATTTAACCGCTCATCCAACATTCAGCATTCCCAATTATTTTCCATTTTTTTCACACGTAAATGCAACAATGTTAATACGAACCGTGCCCTTGTAGCATTTTGAAACTGTGTGGTCCACGCAGAGCGCCACGATTACCAAGAAAACCTTGATGGCGGACATCTTTGCGAAACACTTTCTAAAAGCAACGATAAAAATCTTACACATTTCGCCATGTCTCATTCGTACGACGATTCTATCGCATGTTGTATCTAATTGCACCAAAACAAATCCCGAGCAGATATTTATTAGGAGTCCCCAGATCCGATCATATGGGGATCCCGAAATGGATTCAAAGGCATACTTCGTCAGCGTGTACGTATGTGGACGATATGGTAAAGTGCAATCAAATAAAAACAAACGACAATTGCAATGCGATGAACCATTGGAACCCAGTCATGAACTTGGGACGAGTTTTGGAATACCATTCCCATCCCCATACGTCCATTTATATACGGGATTTACCAAGTTCGTGACGCAACGTTCGCATGCCTGATTATTTTTATTTTTACTACTGTTATTCTTAAAAAAATATATTCCTTCCATTTTTCGTACTAATAATAATTGTTATAATTATCATCATCATTATTATTCATATTTACTTTCATTTTATTTTTTATAATAATAATTATTATTATTATCATTATTATTCTTGATATTATTTTTATTCAATTTTTATGATGATATTAATAATTATTGATATATATATATATATATATATATATATATTTAAATGTTTTAAAACCCTCTACCCGCACTTCGCTAAACTAAAGTAACGTTCCGTTGCGGCCACGCATTTGCCGACGATACACGGAAAAAAAGAAACAGCGAAAATCACAGCATAAACCGCATGAAAAACAGGGTGCCATACTTCATTGTACAGTAAAACAGAGTAATGTAAATCCTGTCCTGCAAAAATGACGAATTTTCCTGTACACACTGAGATTTTTACAGTTACACTGGCTTATTTACAGTTCGGTATTGTGAATACATCAGTGTTTTCAGTAAAAATATTCAACTGTAAAATTTACATGAGATCACTGACTTTTATACTGTACGAAAACTGCAAGGGTTACAGTGTGAACTGTATTGAGTACAGAGTGATTCATTAAATTGTACAGTGTGGCACGGTAGTTTCACTCTTCTTTCGACAGTTCGTGACGTTATCTGTGCACTCTGAGATTTTTACAGTTACACTGGTTTATTTGCAGTTTGATATTGTGAATAAATCAGTGATTTCAGTAAAAATATTCAACTGTAAAATTTACATAAGATCACTGATTTTTATACTGTACGCAAACTGCAAGGGTTACACTGTACATTGTATTGAGTACAGAGTGATTCATTAAATTTCACAGTGTGGTACGGTAGTTTTACTCTTCTTTCGACAGTTCGTGACGTTATCTGTGCACTCTGAGATTTTTACAGTTACACTGGTTAATTTGCAGTTTGATATTGTGAATACATCAGTGATTTCAGTAAAAAAAATTCAACTGTAAAATTTAAATGCGATCACTGTTTTTTATACTGTCTGCATATGAGGCACGAGGCCAGGAACCAAAGGATTGCCAGTTAGTAGTGCGTGGTTGATGGGACGCGGACATCGAAATTTGTGCGACAGAATTCAAGAAATTATAAAGAAAGAGAGATTTTAAAAAAAAAGGCACGTTCTTGTCTAATTAGGACTTGTCTCGCGCGTGGGGTGAGGCACGTGGCCAGGACACAAAGGATTGCCAGTTAGTAGTGCGTGGTCGATAGGATGCGAACGTTGAAATTTGTGCAACATAATTGAAGAAATTATAAAAAAGAGAGAATTATTTACAAAAAGGTACGTTCCTGTGTATGTGATTGATATTGTAATATTTTCTATACATTTTTCTCAAACTTCTTTTATGGATAAATTTTTTTTGTGTGCTCATTCACTTTATTATATTCTTGATATATATATATATATATATATATATATATATATATATTACACTTATTATATATATATATATTAGACTGATTCAGAAAAAAAAATTCCTTCTGGATTCTCGTGCTATTGTTGGGCACTGATAAAACAAAATTTCTCTAAAAAGATAGGCGCGGTCACTCAATTTTTAGAGGTGGCTATCTCGACTTTTTTGTATTTGAATTTTTTTTAACGAACGTATTGCATTTAAGCATAGTCATGGCTTCGGATTACGGATACAAATCACATCCAGCAGCTTTTTCGTAACAAAAATAAACTCTAACAATTTGAAAAGGGTGCAATATTCACAATTCAAATCCAGGTAGATCAATAATGGCGTCTATACTACTCTCGTTATTCATGTAGATTTATTTATACTCATTAACATTTCGCACTTTTTACGAAAAATTAAATTATAAGCTTTTATTCATAAATCGTATATTTACATTTTCAAAATGCTACGCTTATATTATCTTCAAACTCATTTACATTTCTTCCCAGCCATTCTCAAGTTCGTTAACATTTTGGGCAGAACGAAAATGTGCAACGTTGAACAGTTTGTCCAAATCTCTCTTAAATTTACGCTCCTTCGATATTTGTGACGGCAAATTCTTTTTAACTCGATTTTTTAAAAGTTGTTTCCAGACTAGATGGAGTTTTATTGATTTCAAGAATGCGTTATTCAATCGACGCGTTGGAATTTCAGCACATTTCCATTGTTCGAAAATTTCTTTCATCGTTTCGTGTGCACTTCGACGTATGGTCAGTTTTTCTCTGTTATGTTTGTAAAAGAACAAACTCAAAACTTTTCCGATTTTTATCCGTAATCCGAAGCCATGACTATGCTTAAATGCAATACGTTCGTTAAAAAAAATTCAAATACAAAAAAGTCGAGATAGCCACCTCTAAAAATTGAGTGACCGCGCCCATCTTTTTAGAGAAATTTTGTTTTATCAGTGCCCAACAATAGCACGAGAATCCAGAAGGAAAATTTTTTTTTGAATCAGTCTAATATATATATATATATATATATATATATATATATATATATATATATATATATATATATATATATATATATATATATATATATATATATATATATATATATATATATATATATATATATATATATATATAATATATATATATATATATATATAATATATATATATATATATATATATATATATATATATATATATATATATATATATATATATATTACATTGCTTACAATATACATTGTAAGCAAAGGTTTCGTCGAATTGTTTTACTTCATTTTTATAATCAAATTTACAGTGTGACGTTGTGAATGGTATTCACTGGTTAGGACTTGTCTCGAGTGTGGCGCAACGAGGACACAAAGGACTGGCAGTTCTTTCAACGCTTCAATTGTTCTTTCAGCGCTATCTAATGTTATTTTTACCCCTAATTTTGTATAATATACGAGTTGTGGCACTATTAAATTACGGGGTTCATCAAGTTTGAATTACAGGATTAAAACAAGAACGTTTCCTGTGTTCACATTGTAAAAAGCAACGGTTCAAAACTGAAACTATATCTGTTCCTAACCAGTTTCTAGAACAGAGGACTTCACTGTTAAAACACCTACATAAACTCTGTCGATATAACTGGCGCATTCAGTGTACATAATACAGATTAACCAACTGTCAAATTACAAGTTTTGTTAAATTTATATTACAGTGTTGAACTGTCAAAATTTACTTTCGACTACACTGTATTTTGGACTGTGTGTTCCAGTAAAAGATACAGTAGAGCGGTTCGAGTCCAAAGAGGACCGTATAGGAGCTGTAATAATTTACTTTGAGCACACTGTATTTTGAGCACTGTGTTTCAGGTAATATCGCTGTGCAATCGCTCGAGTCCAATGCGAACTGTATTTTGTACTATTTCTTTTTTTCCGTGTTTGATTAAAAAATATGTAGCCACTTTTTTATAATAAAGCCTTAAACTTTCGAAAAAAACGGTCACTGCAAAGTTGTACTCCCAATAACAAGCTTCGTGTCACTTGCACGCCGATCTATTGTGTCGATTTCAATAATTTATGATGATATTTTCAATAATACGTTTACGTTAACACCGACGTCTGAAACAGGACAAGCCTGAAAGTAAAATTTGACAAGTCGTTATCCGTGGAAAAAGTAGCTGAACCAATGAGAATAATAAGTAAATTAAAACTTCTCGACTCGTTAAATTTGAACTACGCTCACGCCCGTGCAATTATTTTTCATGGCTTGTCAAAAACAAAACACCTATCGTGCACTAAAATCGTTTGTTTGCGACGGCGACTTTGTAAGAGTATCGAACAAGGAGTTTCGGAAAATTTACTTTTTTTTATTACAAATCTAATCGGACCGTTTTTTTTTTTCAATTTTTTCTATTTCGGTTTTAGGTTATACGTGGAAGTTATTTTTGAGATCCGCGGACCTGCATGATTATTCAATTTAATGTATTTATTTTTTCCCATCTGCCCGTTACGCACTAGAATAGAACATAGATCTATGTTTCTGGCACTGATGATCAGTATTTGTACGTTCTGAAGCTTTTCGCGAAATCGAATAAATTCTGTACCATTTTTTTTTTTTTTTTTTTTTTGTTGTCCTTTCATCATATCTGAGAGTGAAACAACATCCCCTAAGAACACATTTCGAAGTGTTGTAAATTAAGCCGTACACTTTTTCGACGGTTTGGTAGATCGATCCTAATTTATGCATTCAATTTTCATCGTATTTATGTGAAATTCCCATACATCCTTAATCCTGATAAAACGTGGAAATTATTAACGTCGATCCTCGCGTTTGATCCACAGAAAATTTGACATCGAAGAATGGTTACCGAGAAAAGAGTGCTACGGTGAGCTATCGAGTTGCAGCAACTGCACGGATTATCGCTCGCGTAGATTAAATATCAAGTACAATATAGCGAAAGGTGAATTGTTGCACGTGCATACGCGGAACGGCAGTGCTTGCGCTATACCACGAATGTTGATAGCCAGTTTCGAGATGCACCAAACGAAGAATGGCGAAATTATCTTGCCGGAAGTGTTGATTCCTCACATGAGAGGCAAAACTGTGATAGGCAAGCAACCGATTGCCTCAACGAGCGATTGAAAATACAAGCAACCAGATTTTTATGCATAAATATTGCGAGAAAACAAGAGTGTACTGATTCTTTTAATGATGTTCACCGTCAATCACCTTGATGAAGAAACAATCACTTTTATTCTGTATAATAACCTGTATCAGAGTTGCAAGGAACTAAATGAAGATAATGGAATTAATTGTAAATAGTCATAGGATGAAAAATAATAAATGGAAAACGCTCATTTAGTGCCTGGCGCCCAAATAAGCAAATAGAGTTCAACTTCCGACTTGTCAAATGAGATAGAATGTCGAAAAAGAAAATATAATTTGTATCACTGGATGGTGAATATTGTGGAGGTACGAAAACAAAGAGGTACAAGAAATACGGAACACAATTGTCACCAAATCGTCGATACTTTACGAAAAGAAAATAAACGATGTTTTTTCGAGGGGAATGAAATCCGTCAAAATATTCTATCTTTTACTCCGTTCCGAAATTAAATTCACCACTAAAACGTCACATATCAAACACTACCCGACAGTATATCTTTTTTCATTTTTCTTTTTTGGCGTCTGGTAAGCCAATCTACGTTTTTTTTCTCAAATTCAGAAAATTTAAGGGGCAGACAGCTGTTCGTCTATCTATTTGACGTCGTTTGGCAAAGTTTCGACGGGATCTGAAGAGCCGTTTCAGAGATTTTTGGGTATCTATAATTGTTCTACCATACCGACCGCGATGAGGTGTCATTCCGTCTTTAAACGAACAAACATTGAAAAAATTTGTTCGCATCAGCCCCAGTTCTCTGTAACGCTGAGGCGTGCGGACGAGCGCGCTGAAGTTGGAACAATCACTATTGAGATGGTGGACCCGACTCACCTCGAGATATACGGCACATTCACGAATCTCAAATCGGCGTCATACGTTGGGGTGCTGTACCCGAAAAGTGCAAAAGTTCGCTCGAAGTGCAAAAGAACCGGGATGCCAATCATGAGCGGCAAGGACGCAAGTATCAATTATTATTGGGCATCCGAAAATGGTCTCTCGTGAACTTCACTTTGCTTTGAGGGAAATTTATTTTCTCCCATTCACATTCCGTTTTGAAAATATGCATCTTATTATTATTATGGTTAATTTCGATAAGTTTCGTTATCGCTTGTCATCCGTTCGGGTGTTTTTCCATTTTTACGAAAATAGGTCTGGACCATCTTCAGGGCCAACGCCGATAAATACACTGCGATTTCGTGGTCTGACATGTCACTCGAAAGAAAATTGTAAAAGAGCATTTTCACTTCGAACCTTTTCATTTATTCCAAGCCGTCGGAAGGTCCAAAGAGTTTTGCAGCCCTCTTGAATGAGACAAACACAATGGAAGCTGTCGCGTGCGGTGAAATGTGAGTCACTTGTGCCTCGTTAGATGGTGTTGCATTGAAAGGCGCACTGTGCGGGCTCAAAACCGAATTGTTAGCTTCGCTGGATGATAACTCTCCGGTTGGGGATGGGGTGGGGGGTATCCCGACGTATGCACGCTACAGGGAAGATACGGAATGAAGGCAAATGGCTAGTCAATGGAACAAGTTTTAACAAAATATGTATATACATACTAAGGAATGGAGGGGAAAAATGCGGCTTTCAATGCATCTAATATTATCCGAAAGCTTTGGAACAACGGAAATTCATCTGAATTCAACGCATTATCGATGCCGAGGATGCTCAAAGGCATTATTTTTTGTTCGCAGCCGAATAATGAGTACTACAAGATCGAGAAAACCAATAATTCACGGTAAGGACAATATTCGGGAGGATTTAGGAGCATTGGATTTACGATAGGTCATACAATGACAACTTTTCCGAGGAAACGACAACAACCCCACTTAAAACGACAACAACCACACTTAAAACGACAACAACCACACTTAAAACGACAACAACCATACCGCTAGATGATCCAAAAAACTCGCCAACCGTACCAGACAATGATGACGATTTATCTGAGCAAGCGATCAAGAGATGGCATACGTTCAGCATTATTTCGGTCGTTTCTATTGCTGTTCTTCTCTTCTGCTGCTGTTGGAATCGCCGCTGCCGTTGTGCTCGTACGTGAAGCATGATCGTACCCAACGAGAGAAAACGAGAGCCCCCGCTAGAAAAAAAATACAGTCTATTACCTTGGCAACTAAAAAATAGAACATGCAGAAATATTTCATGTCATTTCGTAGCGGCGCCGTTTTAAGACAACTTCCCATGTACGATTTTAAAGTCGGGCCAACCTCGGCGCAATGATGATCGGCTGAGTTAGAACGGCGGCCCGACGCTGTTCACCAACGTAGGCTCGGCGTACTATAAACGCCGGGATGATAACATCGGACCTACGTTACACCCAAGCGTCGGCCCTACGTCGATTTCGCCGTCGAACCTACGTTGATTGCAGCATCGGTCTTACGTTGACGGCGGCATCGAGCCTACGTCGATATACCAACGTCGGGCCTACGTTCATTTCGGCATCGCGTACGGTGAATGTAGCTGTACCGTGATGTTACCGTGCACTTAACGTATGCTCCCGGTATCGGTATAGTAAAGCTATTGTATCCGTACAAAGCGAGCTCCGTACGTTCATAGTACGGTTGAAATAACCTCTCGTTAGGCTCAAAATACTCACACCGTGTCACTATAGTACCATACATGAACGGTCCGCTTTTTTCCTTGCATGTATATGTGTGTGTGTGTGTGTGTGTGTGTGTGTATATATATATATATATATATAAAATAAAACGGGAAACTTTTGGATTATTGATTCATTCCCGTTTTCTTGGCAAACATCTTTCCCAATTTACAAAGATTGCTTAGAATTTACACATTCTTTTTACAATTTTACGAAAGATTTTTACAAGTGACGAAATTTGCTTACAATTTACAAAAAATTCTTACAGATTGCTCGCAATTTCGTTTTGACAATTTATACATTTTTTGGTTTTTAAATTTATACAATTTTCAACAATTTTACATTGTCGCAATTTTAACAATTTTTCGTTTCTATAACTTTTGCCATAGAACATTGAATTCCATAAATGTTCGCTTCGTTTTCCAAAGCGAAAATTCGTTTTGTATTAGAAAACAAAACGAATTACGACAATTCTTTATTTTATTAACTTCAATAAATGTGCATTAAATTTTCTGAAATTTTCAAAACAAGGCGAAATTACAATTTTTGCTCTTTCGGTTTCTGCTGTTTTTTTAATTTTGTGGTTTTTACCATTTGTACAGTTTTTAACAACTTTTGATTGTCGTAATTTTAACAATTTTTTTTTTTCATTACTTTAATAATTGAAAATTGGAATTTTAGAAACTTTTGCTTTGTTTTCCAAAGCGAAAATGCGCTTTGATTTGTGAAACAAAGTGAATTGGGACAATTTCTATTTTTATTACTTTTACAATTGCACATTAGACTGTCAGAAATTTTTCCTTTCTTTTCCACAGCGAAACTTCGTTATATTTTGGAAACTATTGGGCACGGGATTTTCGGAAATTGTCGCTTTGTTTCAACCGCCGCCACCCGCCACACATCGGCGCTCGCACGATACAATTGTGCCACGCGTTTCAGTATTCTCGTTCTCGTTCTCGTCTCCATTGTACGAAGATTGTCGGCCTCGAGTTTGAACATGACGGAATTGGTGCGAGCAACGTGATAACTGTCGGGATCTTGTTTTAGCAGTGGTGGCACTCCGTTCGCCACGTTCACGGGGCCCAGCACGTCCACATCGTCGTCCGAATTAAAATCGGTAAAATCCAAGTCGCACGACTCCAATTTGTTCACGAATTCCTCCTCTCAGGGCACCTCGTTCTCCGATTTCTCGTTCCTCGTTCTCCATTTCTCAATTATCTCGGCCCAGAAGTTTCGAGCAAAACGCATTCGAAATTTTCGTCCTTGAAAAAAGCACGAGACGAGGGAGCAGCGGAAGACCGAGAGTATACCGGGACGGGGAATTGGGAACATTATTGAAGGAAAATTCGCGCCAAACGATTTATTGTTATGTTTTATTCAAATACTTCGAATAAACATAAAGATTTCGACGTACAGTCGAATACTTCCAATAAATCAGAAACTACCGTTCTTTCACAATAAATGCCCAGTTTTCGATTTTAAAAAACGGCAGAGACTTATTTCTTCGTGAAATAAATAATTTTCTTCATTCACATTGAGAAAAAAAGAGGTAAGGAGAAAAGGGAGAGTCAAAGCAGAAAGAATTGCGTAAAAGAAAAACTTACCGTGTCGAAAAGTTTATCTTTATCCAAAATGGCACTTGGTGCAACGCTTTCCGTCGAATCTCGCAGATTCCTCGGATGTCTTGAAGTTTTCCCTTTCACACGTCCGGTAACGCACGATCGAACACTCTCTCACATTAATTATTGCTCTCGTTAAGCGACGAAAATTGATATTTTTCGAACAATTATACTTTATATTTGCCATCTCGTCCGGCGTAACGATTTGTCACTAATGCGGCTTCGGTGCAAACTTAAAGCGAAGTGGTGTTCACGCCGACGCCCAGTTAACCGAGCGCACCATTAGTACAGCGTATCGCAAATGTGAAGTACGTCGTACTCTACAGTATCGATAATGTACGGCTACGGTGATAATGTATGGAGGTACGAGAACCAGTGTTCTCGTACCTCCACGGTATCGCAATCGTGGAGTTGCACCTTACTGCAGTGAACGGTGGCTCCACGGTGGCGATACTCTACCGGTATCGTACTAGTACATTGGCGGTACAGCGAACCGTACGGCGTACCGGTAATGTACCAGTACCGAACGCACATACGAGGTGGTAACAATACCGGTACGGCACTCTCCACATGAGCAGTACATTTGCGGTACTTGGTTATCTGGGCTGGTTTGCCGCGCTGTCTACAGACCGGCGGAAGATAATGGAATAAGCTATCCTCCCGTGCCTGCTTAATAACTCCCAGTTAACCAAGCGTACCATTAGTACAGCGTACCGCAAATGTGGAGTACGCCGTACCTTACAGTACCGATAATGTACGGCTTCGGGATGCCAGCGTTCTCGTACCTCCACGGTATTATGGGTGCGACCCCACGGAGACGCTCGACGCTGGTTTGTGGCGTCATATCGGGTCACGTGGCCCTATTTCGAATTTCCCCCGCGGCCCCAAACTGTAGCGACAAGTCGCCGCATCGAACAGCAGCGTCAAGATGGCTGCTTACAGAAAATCGATTTTCTAACCTCTTTCAGTAGCAGTCTTGGTGTGGTCGTGACAGTGTTGAAGTGAAAGAAATACGAGCGAATAAAAGTTGAAATATAATAAAAAGTGTTTTTTTTCGGAAATCGGCGCGATGTCATTTGTGTACAGATATCAGAAGTGGGTGAATCAGTGCCAAGAGATTGCTCACAGAACACGTGTCACTTATTGTTTGTAAATTTGGACGCCCTCCTGTCGCAGCGACAAAGCTCAAATAGTTTCAGCTTTGTCGCTACTTATCACGTGACCCGATATGACGCCACAAACCAGCGTCGAGCGTCTCCGTGAGGTCGCACCCTATCGCTACTGTGGAGATACACCGTACTGCAGTACACGGTGGCTCCACCGTGGCGATACTGTCCCGCTACTGTATTAGTACATTGGCGGTACAGCGTACCGTTCGGGGTACCGGTAATGTACCAGTGCCGTATGCACGTACGAGGTGGCAATAGTACCGGTACGGCGCACTCCACATGAGGGCTACATTTACGGTACGTGGTTAGCTGGGCTGTTACAGATGGCATATTCATATATTTTTTCAAGGGATTATATGAAAGAATATTATTCTTATAAAAACACTTCCTCTCGCATACGCGTATTTATAAATATGTAATACGCCATACCGGCGTACTTTTTTCCCTCTTGACAATTTTATTTGAACCTCAAAGGTTTTTAGATAAAATTTTCTAAAAAATGAAATTGAAGCTATTGATTACCGTTTCAAGGATATTCTAAAAAAAAAATAACGAAAAAAATTTCTAGAAGCTGTGCAAACGATTGAAAACAGCCAAAGAAAAGTCAAAAACGGCCATTTTCAAACCGGTACACCGGGCACAAAAAACATCGCAAAATGTTTTCTAAAAAAGCAAAATAAAACCTAATATGTCCTTTTTAAAATGCCGCTTCGGAAATTCGATTATCTTAATTTTTCACTAAGTTATAGAACTTTTAGTGCGGCTCGGAATTTCGTGGGGTGTACCCAAATTTTTGGCCTGGAGTGTATGTTTTTGTGGCGCTATTGTCGAAATAACCTTTATTTGCGACCATATACCAGAAGGTAATATGTGCTGGTATGACTTAATGGATTCGAAAAGTTTTCAGTTTTTTTAAGATTAAAGTAATCATCTTTTTTTTATTCAACACATTTTTTGATTGGTTTCGTATATTAGGGCAAACGGTGCATGCGTTGCGTTCAGGAGGGAAAAGGACAGAAGAGCTATTTTTCTCTTCGTCGCACCACACTTCCCCTTGCCGTCACGCACCAAGCGGCAGAAATCGGAATAAAAAATAGAACCGCTAAGGGTGCCTACCCCCACTACCGCCATTGTCAGACCTGTATGTAAGACCGTGGTTCCGCCTCAACGAGCAATCACAAAACTGGGGTGATCATGTTTCTCTCCCGTACTCACTTGGAACAGTCATGGTGCGTTCTCTCTCGCACACCCGAACGATAATACACCCAAGTGGGGATTCCTTCTATTATAATGTATAATAATATTGTGTGCATATATATAATAAATAAAATATAAATAATATTACTGAAACAACTCGTGTTGTTTTATTCACATATAATAAGCACATCAGATATAATAATTATATAATAAGTACAGCACGAGTTATTTTATTATGGAAACTTATGATTTGCCTGTTATGTTTAAAAATATAGCTAATTATAACGAAACGCGAAAAAAGCGAAAAACCAACCGTAATGTATCTCGTAATTTATTTATTATTCGGATGCGCGTTACTCTGTTTTCCTGTACAATAATAATAATAATGAATAATAATAATAACCATGTTCACCCAAGAAACCGGGCGAATGCGGGAATGTTGGCTCTACATGCTGGGGTTGTCTTTTCAACACATGCTTATTATATGTATACCCATGAAAACTCGTGATTTGCTAGTTACGTTTAAAAATGAAGCTAAATATGAATTCAATTACGCGGTGAACCAACCGAACAAGCCGTCAAGCCTAATTGAACCCCAAGCGCGGCAATCACTGAAATATGAGAAGATTATATTTATTGGCAAATGATTG
The DNA here is from genome assembly GCA_964007375.1 of Ophion obscuratus. NCBI lineage: Eukaryota > Metazoa > Arthropoda > Insecta > Hymenoptera > Ichneumonidae > Ophion > Ophion obscuratus. Next base: position 6,358,294 of record OZ023320.1, read on the forward strand.
TGTGGTGAAGTTGGTACAACGGATCGAACCTCGGTAGTTTTAATTTTTTTTTTCTTTTGCATTCGTACAGGTATCCGGTTGTACGAGCAGATTGAAGCAGTTTCAACCAATCATCGAACTCGTCCAACCCCAAAAGAACTCGAACAAAAATAACATGGAAGAATATATTTTTTAATTTACTACCATGAATAGTTGAAATTTGTTTTATAATTCCTACCTAGAGTGTTTACTTTTTCCCTTTATCTCATTGACTCGCGAGGAGTCATCTTCATTATTATACACATAGTTCGATAGCTGCTGTGCTAGCGTACACGACAGATATATTTGTGTTTAACAGGCGCAAACGATTTTGCCGCCATAACACGATCAGTGTCACCTTGAGCAGTTTTGTATTACTATATATTATCGGTTCCCAAAAACACTAGCGACGCCTGCGGCGGAACTGAGCACTACACCTCTGCGACCGATTGAAAGAACTGTTTGAGTAAGGAGTGTCGACTCCTTCTCTCCAGTCTCCTTGACGGGAGCGTTGTACATCTTTCTCAGCCCCCTGACACTGGCTGCTTTTCCCATACGACGAAACGATTCGCGTTTTGTAGCCGTTTCTTAATTCTGCTAGCGCCCTGTACGTGGCGCTGGCACTGACGTGACTGCCTGAAATTTCCCCTTCACCGGCGCTATACACGTCGTACAGCCATTGTTGTTTTTCCATTTGAGCGTTCGAGGTTATCTTTGCGTAAACGAATTCGTGTAAAACGTGTAAACCTTGTCAATCAAAAAATTATAAGTATAGTTTAGTATTCGGTGTGCTTAGTAGTTTTTTCATGCAGTAATTACAATGGTATTTATTCAGATTTTCCATGTTGCCCTGCACCCTTGTTATTTTTGACATCTTCGTATTAACTTGCAAGCTTACTATCACCATATATGTTGTAAAACTTCGAAAAGTCATAGGCAGGTAATGTGACTAACCTACCCCCCTGCTCTCATTACAGCCGTTTTGAATATTGTAAATTAATCATATTTTTGTGTTGCCCTACGCCCTACAGGCAAACCCATCCCGTCTTCAGATCCCATTACAGCAGTCTTGTACCTGCCAGCGCTACAAGCGGCAAAACTCGGCGACAATTCCGAGCTACATTTCCCGAGCCGATTTCAGCGGCCAGTGTCAGGGGGCCTATCTCTCTACTACACGGTCGTATATAGAGGTCTGGGCACTCCGTTCAAAAACGTGTGACTCTAAGTGACGCCTCTATTTGCGCATTCCACCGTGGCACTAGTGAAGGGGAGGCACTTTTGTTTATAGCGCGTTTACGGGGCATGGCATGCACGTTGTTTGGTGACGGTCGTATATACGTGTAGGCGTACCTCGTTTTGGCGGGGTGATTTCGAGTGTATCGTAGCCACGGTTTTTATTCAATACGGAATAACAAAAGATGAAGTGTCTATATATTGCAATGCCGAAGCGGTGCATGATTCCGGGATGCAGAAGTGGATCCATAAATAACCCGGAGCACGTCTCATTATTTAAAATTCCCAATGATGACTACTGATATTTTCTACTACTTTTCTACTACTACTACTAATGAAAGGAATGCGTGCTACACGTAAATTTCGAATGTTCTTCTTTTCCGTAAACGAAAAAAAATGTAATTGGATTGAGCGATAGTTAAATCGGCATATCCATGTCAAAGACGATGAGTATCATTGAATAATGGCTCATAACTCATATTTTCGGTTTATGCTTTTAGTTTTTGTGTTCGACTAATTATTTAGGATGTATTAATTTTTCATCACAGCCACGTGAAGGGAACGACAATTCGCATACGCGCATACATCGCGCTCTGTCGCACATGCCTCCGAGATAGCAGCGCTCCACGCTTTTGCGGCCAGTTCCGCAAATCGAGGCGTCAGATAGTAGCATGCTTTGGGGTATATGGAATATACGGGAGTGCCCAGACCTGTATATACGACCGTGCTCTACTAATCTCTGCGTTCCAAATATTAAGTGTACAAATAAGTTTTAGGACACTTCGATTTTGTATCATAACAGCTATTCTAAATTAATTCAAAGGTCCCGCTCACTTATCATAGATGGCGCTTGATATGTAGTATCGAAACGTAAAGGAGTCATAAACATAACCTATAAATTCTGTAAATTAAACATGCAGACCGATAAGCTATTTATTAGACACTGCATTCGCTATGAATTCCATCAAGGAAAAAGTGTTAGGAAAGCGTGTGAATCGATATGTTCTGTTCTTGGAGACAACATTGTATCTAAAAGTACATGTGAGTATTGGTATAAGCGATTCAAAGAAGGTGATTTCGACGTTAGTGACCGTGAACGCACGGGGCCTCCTGTAAAGGTGGACGATCAGGAACTGCAAGCGTTGCTGGATGAAAACTCTTGTCAGACGGAGAAACAACTTTCGGAACAGCTTGGAGTAACTCAACAAACTGTTTCTTATCGTTTAAAAGCAATGGGTAAGATTCGAAAAGGAACAAAGTGGGTACCACACTTTCTGACTCAAGAAAATAAAAACAGCCGTCTTAACATTTGTGTGAGTCTTTACAACAAGCAACATAGAAAGTCTTTCTTGTGGAAAATTGTGACCGGCGATGAAAAGTGGATTTATTTTGATAATCCGAAACGCAAATATCATTGGGTTGACCCCGGCGAGCCGACAACATCCACGCCAAAGCGCAATGTTCATTGTAACAAAGTCATGCTGTGCATATGGTGGGATATGAAAAGCGTACTGTATTGTGAACTTCTCAAACCTGGTCAAACAGTTACTACCGATCGCTATTGTCATCAATTGATGCAAGTGAATCAAGAAATTGAGAAGAAACGTCCATTTTCTGGTAAAGGAAAACGTCCAGTAAAACTGCTCCATGACAACGCGCGGCCTCATGTGGGTAAACCGGTCAAGAATACTTTACTAGCGCTTGGATGGGAAGCTGTACCACACCCGGCGTATTCACCAGACTTAGCCCCATCCGATTATCATTTATTCCGGAAAACGCAGAACGATTTGTCTGACGTGCGATTCAAAACATTTGAAGAAGTGGAAAAATGGGTCGCTAAATTTCTCACCTCGCAAGACGAAAGTTTCTTTGCGAAAGGCATCCGCGAGTTACCTGAGAGATGGCTGAAGGTCATTCAGTGCGATGGAGATTACTTCGATGAATAACTGTGTTTTACTTCTTTTTTAATAAATCTTGAATTTTTTGAAAACTGTCCTAAAACTTATTTGTACACCTAATACATAGTTCGGGCTCCTTGCTATCCGCCATAGATGATTCCCACTAGTTGTCTATTTTGGAATAAAGTGTGTGCGGACTAACACATTTTGCGAATTGTGTTAGATTTACGGTATTTCTTTCACGAACCCGAATATTTACCAGTTATCTGATTTTCGTATATACTCATCTGAAAAAAACGTTCGTGGTGGCGCCGCGTAACGGCTGCCGGTGGCAAAACTTAGATTGGCGCATGGCGGCTAAGGCCATGTGTCACACGTCCAGTCGGTAAAAATCCTACTGCCAAGTTTTCTCCTAGACGGATTATATTTCGGGCAAAATAAGAGCAAGCGGTTGTTCGTCGTTGAACAGAGCGGAACGTGTTTCTTTTCTTTTTTCCCAAAAATCAACCGTTCCAGAAATAATTGGGAATCTCAAAATCAGCTATCTCCCTCGCACTCATGGCCGCTCGGTCGGTGTGACACTTGGCCTCAAGTCAAGCCGGCATAAACAATAAAGAGCTAGGCTTGAGTAAGCATCATCGATTATAGATCTCACATTGTGAATGGAATGTACTTATATATTCACATCGTAAATAATATAACTTACCTTCGATTTACGGCGTTTATCCACAATTCCTTACGATGCACTTCCCAACGTTGATTCGGAAGACTATAAAAATGAAGTTCCGGATTCGTCGTTTCCGTGTGAAGACAACCCTCAACACAACATTTGCGATTAGCGCGTACAATCGATCGAATACCCATCGCGTTTATTAATTTATAATATTTGTTTACTCTGTTTTTACAACGTAAACATCACACGCGGTAGTGTCATTCATTCAAACACCTGATTTAAATGGCGACCGGCATACTGCACTAGCAGACGAAAACCAATCTGAGTTTAGCCAAAACTCGCTGCAAGGGCTGCGCCACTAAAGTTACTTCAGAGGCGTATAATCAAGTAACAATATATCCCAGTATACTGGTAAAATTTCGAGCCAAGTTACCGAAAAAATTACGACTCTAAAAATCGTGTCATTTATACGGCGCTTTATGGAGACAACACCCTGGCCACATTTCTATCTAACAATTTATACACTAAAGATTCCGTAACGACAATAAAAACCCGGAGTCACTCAATTGTTAAAGAAAGTATTAATGATAGAAATTAAAAGATGAGAGTAGCAGAGTAGCAAACGGAAGACGATAGAAAAAACTAAAAATTGTAAGATCGCTTTATCTGTACAGTGTATCATAACATGTGAATATGATGTGTGATAATTTGTAAAAGTTTTGTCTGGATTCAAAATTCTTATGAATTTTCTTGTGTCTATAAATGAATTTTGTTTGATACTGCTTCCGGAACGAAAAAAAATTGACTTAATTTCTGTATTTCGTTATTAGCCTTTATCTGTACGGCGTATCAGGATGTATGATCATTTGTAAAAGTTTTGTCTAGACTTAAAATTCTTATGATTTTTCTTGTGTATGTAAATAAAATTTTTTTTTACTGCTTCCGCAACGAAAAAAAAACATTAACTAAACTTCCGTATTTCGTTATTATTCTTCAAAACAATCTATATTATCTATATAAGAATTCTATCTATCTATATAGAAATATCCTTCACCAACTAGTTTCACAATTGATTTGATCAAATTACCGCTCCATATGAAGTAGCAAAGGGAGCTTTTTGCATATCGTACGGCGTTGGTTTGTTGCTGACTTCAATTCGGTTCTGTAGGAGCGCAGCGCCACCCTTCTCATCGTCACTTTCACGGAAGTTTCTTCGACACTGCGTTCATACTCCTAATGCCCTCTGCACACTACGCGCGATGAGCCATGAAGCCTAGAGCACGGTCTTACATACAGGTCTTGCAACTGAATCAAATATTGGTGGTGGGGGTGGTCGTCTTACTGTCGGCTCGTTAATTTCCTTGACCGCCGCTCGCATCGCTTCAATCAAATCATAGTCGAAACAGCGGAAGACGCATGTGGCAACACAACCTCACTTAATCGGCTACTATAAAGTTTTACATAACCGTTATTAAAAAAATCACGTGTTTTTTTGTGGCGGTGATATCGTGCAGATTTTTACATAATAATGACGACTAATTCGTGTGCGGTTCCAACGTGTGAACTCGACGTGTTAGTAAAGGAAAAACGTTCGGTGTTTCGGGTTCCGTCGAATATCGAACGTCGTCAAAAATGGATCACTGCAATTCCAGGAATTTCTCAGCTCATGCCTTCGCAATTCGTGTGTGAGAAACATTTTCTCCAACGATACATTCTAAGAAAGTGGGTAAAGCATGACTTAAACGGTCGAGTTATCGCAGAGGTAAGTTGATTTTATCTTTTTTTATTTATGTCTATTTACTTGTCTAGCCGCTATGACAAGTTCGCAGCGCCGCTCTTGTGGCTATAAGCCAAAGCTTATTGCCGACATTAAGCGTACCACCCCCACCACCTTCGTTGCAAGACCTGTATGTAAGACCGTGGCCTAGAGTAAAGGAGCCCGAATGCTGTACCATGGACGTGGACCCTAAAACCGACGAAAAAGATATAGTCCAGGATAGAACTTTGTGGAAGATATATAGGAAAAAGATCTATGTGGTGGCGCTGCTGTAGCTACTATAGGATAAGAGAGAAAAACTGAGAAAAAAGAGAAAGGAGCGTATTTCAGATAGCGCGGTAATTTCAGATAGCCAGTTGCATTGGGTTGGTTTCGGATTCGTCTTGTTGCGTTATTTTGGTTTTGGATTTCATTGCTTGACTGTTCGCTTGCGATTTTTGGGGTTGCATCGTTGTTTGCTAGTTTAGAAAATGTAATAATTTTTGTTATACCGGCGGACTCGAAAAAAATCAATGTAATGAAGGTAGTTCAGTCACTGAATATGTCGCGACCTCGATGTCTGAACTAAAAATACATGAGGTCATTTTTGTTTAACGTTTTGGTAAGCCAAAATGGCGACCAGAATGGACATTTTTCTCCCGAAACTGGACGAATTTTTTTCTCGAAAACTACAGATTTGAGCAAAAATTATCTAGGAACAAAAATGTCTTAAAAATAGTTAAGGAGCAGTCTCTAATTTTTTCAGTACGATCCGATGTAATTTTTTATATTTTTAGAAAAATCCGAGATTGAAATTTCAACAAACGTCGTCAAAAAGTCTGAAAAAATTGCATAGTGTTCATTGACTAATTTTAAGACATTTGTATTCTGAAACAAATTTTGCTCAAGTCTATAGTTTTTCAGGAAAAAAATCGTCAAGTTTCGGAGAAATTTTTTTCAGTTTGGCCGCCTAATTTTTTAAACAAAAATGTTCTACATAGTAATGTTATAAGGATGAGTGAAAGAATGCAATCGAATTTTTTCGGACTTTTTTACGACGTTTGTCGAAAGTTCGATTTCGTAATTTTCTTAAAAATCGAAAATGGCATCTGATCCTTCTGAAAAAAATTGAGTGTTCTTAGACAATTGTCGCTTAAGTCTATAGTTTTCGAGAAAGAAATTCGTCAAGTTTCGCGAAAAAAAAATTCATTCTGGTCGCCATTGTGGCTTACCAAAACGTTAAAAAAATAACCTCACGTATTTTTAGTTCAGACATCGAGGTCGCGATATTGATTGATTGTAGGCATGAAAAAAATTGATAGGGAACGAAAACTCGATTTAAAAAAAAACGTCATCGAAAAATAACATCTTTTTCGCGTATTTTCGATTGTTATATGGTTACATTTTTTCTGACGCAATTCTAACTATAGCCATTCGAAAGAGCACACTTGAAATCACAGGGAACAGTAATTCCCGATTTTTTTCTGTTCGAATTCATCACATGGCAACAGCTCAAACTCCGATGTCCAAATGTGGAACAATCAGCTCACTACACTTTTTCGCACGTAAGAAAATGGAAATAATGTGTCTGCGTATAAACACTAAAAGACAATATATCCTTATTTCAGCAATGGTCGATAACGAATACACCTCACTTCATGGCATCACCAATGTCTTACTTCATATCCTATACTGACAACACAAGCGCGCTCGTGGCTGAATTTCGAACTGCAACCAACATATATCTTTTTCGTCGCTTTAAGGGTCCAAATTTATTACGATTCTCCTATGCCCATTCGGTCTCCTTCCCCCTAGCCAGGAAGACTAGAGGTAAGAAGTACGAACGTCGTGTCGTCGAAATTAACGTCCGCAAAAGTGAGGACAAGAAGGGCGGCGCTGATCTCCTACCGCACCTAAGTAAAGTCAGCAACAAACCAGTGCCGTACGATACGTTCCCTCATATGGAGCGATAATTTGATCAAATGAATCGTAAAGGCAGTGCCGTACGATATGCAAAAAGCACCCTTTGCCACTTCATATGGAGCGATCATTTCATCAAATTAGTTGTTCAACCAGTTGGTGAAGGCAATTTCTATACAGATAGACAGAATTCTTATATATAGATTGTTTTGGAGAATACCGAAATACAGAAATTAAGTCAGTTTTTTATTTGCGGAAGCAGTAACAAGCAAAATTTATTTATAGACACAAGGAAATTCACAAGAAATTTGCATCCAGACAAAAAATTTACAGATTATCACCATATTTAGACATTGTGACACGCTGTACAGATAAAGAATAATAACGACAAACAGAAATTAAGTCAGTTTTTTTTCCTCGCGGAAACCATAACAAACAAAATTTATTTATAGACACAAGAAAATTCATAAAAAGTTTTAATCCAGACAAAACTTTTTCAAATTATCACATCTCATATTTACACATTATGATACGCTGTACAGATAAAGAATAATAACGAAATACAGATATTAAGTCAATGTTTTTTTTCGTTGCGGAAGCAGTAAAAACATAGATACAAGAAAATTCATAAGAATTTTTAATTCAAACAATTATTTATAAATTATCACACATTATATTTGCACATTATGACACGCTGTACAGATAAATCGATCTTACAGTTTTTATTTTTTCCTATTGTCTTTCGTTTTAATTTTCCTTGCGTGATTATTTTCGTTGACCTATCGCGCTAGAAAATGTCCTCTCATGACGAGATAGTAGTTTATCACTCTCTTCGTAAGCTTTTCATTGTGTGCTTGGCATCCCACGTACTCTAAATTTTTCATGTCCGAAACTTTGTCGAGAACTTGATGGAGAGTGTTGATCTTAAGGGCAGTTCTCGATCGATCGCTGCACTCCAAGTTTGTCTCGCGTTCGGGCACTGAAAGCAACAATTCAAACAATATTACAAGCTTTTATTTAATTTGACTTTCTATGAAAATGGCAAATTGATATTTCACCCACTCACCTACTCACTTCCCATTTTCACGCCCCGAAAATAAACATTTTGTTTATTTTCGAGACATGAGACCAAACGTGCAATATACGAAAAAAAATCCATATTTTGCACGTTTTGTCTCATCGACGGAACACTTGCTCCATATCTCGCGTTTGTGATAATTTTTATTTCACTCGCTACGATAATGGTACGATAAAACGAAACCATTCTTTTTATGAATGTAAGTACTATTTTTCTTACCTACGATTGATTGTTTTCGCTGCAGATCACTAAATATATTTTATATTGAGACAATTATTTTTATTTAAATCTAACACAATTCGCAAAATTGGTTAGCCCGAACACGCTTTATGCCAACACGAACGACGAGCGGGAATCATCGATGACACATGACGTCGGTTGTGTTCCTGTCGCTTAGTTCACTTCGGTGCGGTCATGCACTAGCGACGCACGCCGTGAAAACACTAACTACTAAAATCCACAGTTTTACGGACGCTTTTGGATCGGGTTCGCCACAGGCATTCGTACTCCTTACCTCTAGTGTTCCTGCGCCTAGCAACGAATACAGACGTATATAGAAGACTGGTTCTTAAGGAAATTATGTGCCAACTTTATTGGGGACATGTCCCCACGGTTAGTTCTAGACTGGCAGCGCTGACGGCAGTTTACACTCTCGCACTCGCTTCCTCTCGTAGGTTTAAACGCTGGGGACATAACTGCGTCCTGCTTACTCTTAAGGCGCGGTCCACTTAACGCCCGCGACGCCTTCGACTGCGAGCCCGATCCAAAAGCGTCCGTGAAACTGTGGATTTTAATAGCTAGTGTTTTCACGGCGTGCGTCGCTAGTGCATGACCGCACCGAAATGAACTACGCGACAAGAACACAACCGACGTCATGTGTCATCGATGATTCCCGCACATCGTCCGTGTTGGCATAAGGCGTGTTCGGGTTAACCAATTTTGCGAATTGTGTTAGATGTAAAAAAAAATAATTGTGTCTCGGTATAAAATATGTTTAGTGATCTGCGGCGAAAACAATCAATCGTAGGTAAGAAAAATAGTACTTACATTCATAAAAAGGATAATTTCGTTTTATCGCACCATAATCATACCGAGTGAAATAAAAATTATCACAAACGCGAGACACGGAACAAGGTCCTGTTTATGAGACAAAACGTGCAATATATGAATTTTTTCATATATTGCACCTTTTGTTTAATGCAAAAAAAAAAACATTTTGTTTATTGTCGGCGTGAAAAAGGGAAGCGAGTGAGTGAGTAGGTGAAATATCGATTTTCTATTTTCATAGAAAGTCAAATTAAATAAAACCTTCTAATATTGTTTGAATTGTTGGTTTCAGTGCCCGAACGCGAGACAAACTTAGAGTGTAGCCGTCGATCGAGAACTGACGTTAAAATCAATATTCTCCATCAAGTTCTCGACAAAGTTTCGGACATAAAAAATTTGCAGTACGTGGGATGCCAAGTACACAACGAAGAGCTCACGAAGAGAGTGATAAACTATTATCTCGTCATGACAGGATATTTTCTAGCGTGATCGGTCAACGAAAATAATCACGCAAGGGAAATTAACACGAAAGACAATAGGAAAAAATCAAAACTGTAAGATCGATTTATCTGTACAGCGTATCACAATGTATGAATATAATGTGTGATAATTTGTGAAAATTTGTCTGGATGCATAATTCTTATTATTTTTCTTGTGTCTATAAATAAATTTTGTTTGTTACGGTTTTCGCAACGAAAAAAAAAACATATTGACTTAATTCCTATATTTCGTTATTATTCTTTATCTATACAGCGTGTCATAATGTGTAAATATGAAATGTGATAGTGTGTAAAACTTTTGTCTGGATTAGAATTTTTATGAATTTTCTTGTGTCTATAAATAAATGTTGTTTGTTACTGTTTCGGTAAGAAAAAAAAACATTGACTTAATTTCTGTATTTCCTTATTATCCTTTATCTGTACAGCGTGTCACAATTTGTAAATATGGTGATAATCTATAAAAATTATATCTGGATGCAAATTTCTTATGAACTTCCCTGTGTCTATAAGTAAAACTGTTTGTAACTGCTTCGGAAACAAAACAAAAACATTGACTTAATTCCTGTATTTTGGTATTCTCCAAAACAATCTATGCATAAGAATTCTGTCTATGTATATAGAAATTGCCTTCACCAACTGGTTGTAAAATTAATTTGATGAAATGATCGCTCCATATAAAGTATCAAAAGGTACTTTCTGCATATCGTACGGCACTGGTTTGTTGCTGATTTTACTTCGGTGCGGTAGGAGGGCAGCGCCGCCCTTCTCGTCCTCGCATTCGCGGACGTTTCGACGACACAGCATTCGTACTTCTTACCTCTAGTCTTCCTGATGCCATTTATCGGATATTGTACCACACATAACCTCCATGTTTGTACCTTATATTATAATAAAAAATCTCGTACTTTTCAAATAAATAATACGTTTTATCAATAAATAAAAATGTCAGGTCATTTTGAGACAGCCTTTATATAAGTTTTCCGTATGATTAAACAGAGGAATTTCTAAAATATCAAATTTAAAAAAATGGCGCGCGTTCAAACTGAGTTGATTTTTGCGAAAAAATGGGTATTTTTCGTTCATCAAATCGAAAATATACATCGGGGAAAAAATCCTTTGATCAAATATTATATTTTTACATCTAGATAAAGACCAACAAATTTCAGAAAGATCGATGCCGTAGTTTTTGAGATATTTTGCTCACCGACTTTGAAAACGTACTTTCGAGAGAAAAAAAGCATTTAAATCTTCAAGAAATGATTTATAAGGTAATATACTGTCACAATATGTAGGTTTTGAAAAAAGTAATTTTTCGACTGGTACAACTAGGCATAACCCCTTAGAGGGTTCAATAACAAAATACAATTGTTTATCGCGTTTTTTCAGCCTAGAGTCTCAACTCAAATTTGCAACAAAGATTTCGTAAAAATGTCAAAAAATGGACTGATTTTTGACAATTTTTATTATCGCTACGTCGAACCGCCGCCATGCGGATGGAACATAATATCCGATAAATAGCATAAGCAGCATGGACTTGGAAGACATTCTTTCAACAAGATGGCGCAACCTGCCACATTGCGGGCGAAACAATGCAGTTTATTGCAGACGAAGTTTCATGGTCGTGTTATCTCACACCTCGGCGATGTGAATTGGCCAGCAAGATCGTGCGATTTAAGGTAGTTCTGTAGTTTTGGTCAAATCTTAGGAATTGACTGAAATCTAAATATGGTGTAGATATGACCTTCATGGACTGATGCCCAAAAATTCAATTCGATTCATTGTTCAGTTCATGAGATTATTGGAATTCAATATGGGTATTTTTGTATGCGATCCCTATACCTAACACGCTATACCTCCGCGTACTTAACACGTAAACCGATAGGACTTTGCTCACATTTCTCGATATAGGTTCGAAACGGATCTCAGGATTTCAAAATAAAAACACACGTGCACGTAGTACTATTGTGGAATTGATTCCACGGTCAGAGTCCACGGTCCGACGTCCTTCGACAGCGAATTTTTGTTGCTGATCGTTGAGGTTATGGTTATTCCCATCGCGTTAAGCCGCATTTGCTTAACAGATGACTGCCACAGCTTTCAGTCTTTTAGCAAGCGCTTTTTTTCTTGTAAACTTTCCTTTGTAACGCATTTGGGTTGACATTTTCACGCTTTTTTTATTTATATAAAATATTTCGCGATAGACGGATCGTAGGAAGCTTAACGCTATGACTGCAGGAAAATCGCGCTGTTGCCACGATTACAGCGCCGCTCTCTATACGAGTATGAGACCTATCTACACATGAGGTGCGAATGTGTGGGACATATAGAGGGTAAGTACAAGTTCTGTGAAAATTTATAACCAACAGCATCGTATAGGCATTGCATGTTACTATACGCTTCGACCGAAACTTTTGGCTCATACGTGTACCTACAGAACTTCCTTAACGGCATTGGACTTTTTTGGGACTTTCTGAAAGGAAAAGTGTATGCCAATGATCCACAGACCATTCCCGAGCTCAAGAAAGCAATTGGACGCACCAGTAAGTGGTGAGATGCAGTCAGAATTTTCAAAAAAAAAATCGATTTCTTCAAACATTTTCTTGAAGTATGATGTTTCGAAAGTATTCCCTGAAAATTTCAAGTCAATCCTATGAATAGTTTCCGGGATATCCCTTAATTAGTGAAGGGTCGTCGGATCCCCGTGGCAGGTAGCGGACGGCAACTGCAAGCAAACCATAATACTCGGGAAGGCAGAATGCTTCGAAGACAACAACAAATTGATATTTTGGAAGCTTCCACATCGGCAGAAGCCCTATTAATAGTATGGGCCAGGAATTGATGATTCGATGTAATTTTTTAATTAATACTTCTATACATAAATCAAGTGTAAAATTGGAAAACTCTTTTACAAATTTTCAAAAATTGATTACTCAAAGTCTATGAACTTTAGCAAAATTTTATAAACAATACTTTCGTTTTAAAATTGCCCAAAATATTTTTAAAAAATAATTCATCCCGAAAAACTTCAATTTTTTGAAAAATTGATTCAACAATTGGCTATAAACAATTGAATGCTCAACTTTTCGGAAAAAAATTGTGATATTCGGATTCAGCGGATCAAAATACATAAAAAAAAGTTTAGCTTCATCCATCGAGCTCAAAATTTTACGAACATACAATACCGTATCCACATTGAAAAACTTTAAACGCGTTTTTCTCGAAACTATGTTTTTCAATTCGGTAACCATTATAATTAAAAAACCACTCGATTGATTTTGATGAAATTTGGTGTGCTTATTGATAGCATTAAAAACTAGTCCTTAATCGAAGGATTTTCATTTTTTTTTTGGAAATTTCTATTGTTTTAAACAATAAACGAGCGATTTTTTGGTCGAAAATCGAAAGTTATCTGACGGAAGCCGCCATTTTGTTAATAAAAAAAGCCTCGATTAAGGACTAGATTTATTAGTAAACTAATGATTGTTTTTTTTTTTTTTTTTTTTTTTTAATTTCAGATGATCCAATAAAATTTTATGATGGTCACCGCAAAGCACTACATGCCGAAGGGGGTCCGACAAAGATGGCGTTGTTTTATAAATAATAAATATTTTTCTTTGAAAATTTGTACAAGTCAAGTTGAAATATAACATGAAACGTCTGTGTAACCACTTTTGTAAAAACAAACTTAATTACTATAAAAAAATTATTGACAATGCTCATTTTTTCACGCCTCTGACTGCATCTCACCCCTTAATGAAAGTAGTCCGCAATTACGTCAAAATGTTATTGAAAATTTCGTCAGAGGAGTAAACGTTTGCAAACAGGGACGAGGCGGCCGTTTATCGGATATTGTGTTCCACGCATAACCTCAATGTTTGTACCTTCTACTAAAATAAAAATATTCGTACTTTTCAAATAAACAATACGTTTTATTAATAAATTAAAATGTCCGGTCATTTTGAGACATCCCTAGATAGGTCATAAAAGTGCATTTTCCAATAATGTGACATAATATCTCGAGAACTTGATGGATTGTTTCCAAATTTATAGAAGAAACGATGAGAAACATTTATGGGTCGTTGGCAATCTCACTTTTTAAAAATCGATCTTTATTTTTTAATAGTTACGTGAAAATAGCGACTTTTTTCGTAGATTTTGTTGTATGCTCTAGTTTCAATGCGTTGCCACGTTATTAAAAAAAATTATTTTGAAAATCGACGATCGTCAACGACTCGTATTTATTGTTAATTTGAATAACCCATTTGGCTTCTAGATTTCGGATAGACCGTTTGCTGGAGTGTCCACCGCCAAACGTCGCGAGTAAAATTTCATCGTCCGCTGGCGGCCATGTTTTTGTTGTTTTTCTGTATTTTTTTTCAAAGGCTCTACATTTGAGTTTAAGAAAAATGAGTTTCTGTTACCAACCGCTTCCCAGCAAAAAAATCTGAATTTGGCCATTTTTTACGGGCCTGTAGATGTATGTCCTTTAAAAAAAAGTGCAAAACGAATTTTCCGCATTCTCCTATACTTTTCCCTCAGCCCCAGAAAATTCACTGACAGGAAAACGTTTGCGCAAAGCGTAACATATGGATGCACCGTCCACCCCGATAGCCGCAGCCTCTAAATATCCCTGTACCGTTTACGATCCCAAACCATCGTCCCCGGCCGCCGAGAATTTCAGCGTCCGAGAAAACAAAAGATCCCTCGCTGAAAACGTGATCAAAAAGGTACAAAACTCTTTACAGCAATTGTTTTGCTCCTTCCCGTAGAAAAGTCGATCTTGCTGGCCGCACCTCTGTCGGAATTCCGGCCAAGCTTTCGATTTTCGAATAAAAAAATCTCACGCGACCAGGTGGATGCTTAACATTCAAAAAAAAAAGCCAGAAACTCAATATTCATCACGATCAATACTCCCGCAACGAGACTGATTATTTTTTCCATCCTCGTGTATCATCGTCACGACGAATTCAGGGTCATACCATTGAACCCCATCGTCGATTTTTTTCGTCGCCGTATCTCCGTCTCTCTCGGATGCGCTGCTGTTCCAGAGACTAGCCACACGGCGCGACGGGTTCGCCCTCTGGCGCGGCGGCGGCGAAACTGAGCACGAGCTCCGTGTACGTATACACGCGGCCGGGCGGTATGGGGGGTGGGGGCTCGCCTGTGTGCCTCTGCAGCGCAGCCTCGAACCCAAAGCGCCCTCGGAGAATTTTCAAGCGAATAGCGTCGAATTCTCGCCTCCGCGCGAATAATTTAACGAGAATTAAAAAAATCTCTCGTTCCGAAGCCAGGCCGAAGATTCGTAGGAGTGAAAAAATCGTCGATGTTAGCGATGAAAAAAGTTGTTAAAACGAAGCAAGGGAAGTTGTCGGCCGGGCAGTCCGGGCGGAATGATCGATATAAGAGTGTCGCTGGTTTCGAGGCTACGAAGGCACGCGAAGCCGTATGCGCATGTCACTTCATTTGGGCGATCTCTTTCTGTCGTGGCATCTGGAGGTGAGTGGTTGTGCGTGTGCTTCCTCGCCAGAGAGTTTCCGTCGCGTTCACTCCTCTGGGTACAAAGCCGCGAGAAAGATAATCCAAATATTGCGATACGTCGGGTCACCGATCGGCCGTCAGGTAATCGAAATAACCCAACGTCGTTAAACGCCCGAAAGTGTTGTGACAATAGTTTCGCGATTGTTGCGATATTTCACGGCGGTGAGGCGCGCTAACGTTGACCGCGAGGAAGAAAGCGAGACCAAAGTTCGGGCAGGGCGCGCGCGCGCGTGGTCGATACGCTTTTTGTTTTATTCGCCGGCTCTTTATTTTCGCGTGTGTGGTGTGCTTAGCTCGATGAGCAAAAAATTGATGAGCGTGCGGCGACCGAGTCGAAAATTCGCAGGGAATTATTCCGACTCGCGGACCGGATGCAGTATGGCGGACTTGTCACATTTAACTCGTCGCTCGTCATCCCCCTCCCTCCCTTCCCCCTCACCCTTGTCAATCGGGCTTTTTCGCTTTCGCATTCCTGAAATGTCCGGCCGAAAAGAAACGCGGTCAACGTTCTTTGGCCCCGGGTGGACCTTTTCGTCGGCGTGCTCGCAAAGCTCCTTTCTCTTTCCGACACTTCCTCACAGCATCACGAGTGAAACAAGTGAAACTCGCTCTCTCTCGCACTTGCGAATCCTCCATCATCTCTCTCTCTCTCTTCCTCTGCCGTATGTGCGCGCGTGCAACGAAAAGGTCCACTTCCGGTCGGCAGGCGAGACGGCGAAAATTCATCGTTCGCCCGGGGAACGTCCCCTCGGTACCGAACACGTTGCGAATTTGTGCACTCGCGATTATCAGTGCGCCGCTCTGCCCGAGGCAGCTTCGTAAAATCGCCAAATTTCGGTCGTGGAAAATAAAGGGAAAGGGGGAGGGCGAGACCGCTCGATAAGATCCGAGGGGTGGGGTACACACCTCCCGCGGAGGGTAAATTCGCGAGTATGAAAAAATCCAGAGAAATATTCACGATCAAGCCAATATGTTACCACAGCCGCGTACATTGATTTTTTTCGGAATTTTTTAAATTTTTCCGACGTTACCACGAGTTCCGTATGGGCGGCCATATTGCTCGGCCGAGACCTTTTCGGCGTTTCGCAATTTTACGCAACTTCGACCTAGAGGATTACCGATTTGTTTGAAACATCGGTTGCGATCGGTATCGCCGAATTATATTTGAAATCAATCGCAAGCGTTATCAACGATTTATATTGAAAATCGATCGCGATAGATTGTCAATAACGACCCGGTAGCTACGAACGTTTTTTTTTCGGAGCCTTTCTTCTCTCGGGTTGAACATTCGATCGCGACGAAACGTCCAGCCGCGGATAGTTGCGTAAGCCCGGCGTGCGCTTCGAGGATTCCTATAGCTCTGTCTTTCTTTTTTTTTCGCGACTCGGGAACGGCGAGTGTTCGGGTCGTCGCGTAGAGAGGCGTCCCGGTGTAGTTGCCGACAATGTCCGGGGAACGGATGCGCGATGACTCGCGCACCGCCGTCGTCGCGATACAAAATGGCTGCCATTGCGCCGGTTTCGCAAGTTCCCGAGACCGCCACGTGGACGGGCGAACAAGGAACGCCGCGTTTTCCGTCAAAATTCGCCTCGATCGGCTCTCGAAACGTAAAAACGCGATCGGACTTTTCCATCTGGAAATTTAAGTCTCCGAGAAGTGAAAGAATTTTCTAACCTCAAAATCGCAACTTGGATTATCTTTCTCGATGTTGTAATAAAAAGTTTTATTTTGTATTTTCTGTGTCGCTAATGATGGAATTTTCGTTGCAGTTTTTTTTACCAGGTTGATACAAAAAACGAGTCATCATGGGTAAGGAGAAGGTTCATATTAACATCGTCGTAATTGGACACGTCGACTCCGGCAAGTCCACCACCACCGGACATTTGATCTACAAATGCGGCGGTATCGACAAACGTACCATCGAGAAGTTCGAGAAGGAAGCTCAGGAGGTCAGCATCGATTTGTTATTTTTGAAAAAATCCATATTCCCTCTTTTCCAATACATCGGACGTCTCCATCCGAGACTTCGTTCCTGATGTCCGTCCCAAAATTGACAGGGCCCGAACGTCGCTCGTCAAGATCCTCGTGTCTCGATGAATCCAAACTCGAAAATGCACTTTGCGAAACTTTTCGTAGTACCCGTCGATTCGTGTCTTCGAATCGGTAGCGTCGCATTGATGCTTTCGAATTCAGCTGATCGATGAATGATCTCTCTCCGTTCCTTCCTTTCCCTCGACATTGCGACAGATTTCCATGACCAAAAATTTAATAACTTTGCTGAGGATCTTTGTGAATTATTATAACATTGCAGAAGTTGATGTTTTGATTGATAAGTCGATTTTGATTGAAAATTCGAATCATAATAATGCTCCTGATTGTCATCGCCACTTTTTGATCGATGATCAATTAACTGACCATCCTGAGGGTGTTACTCATTTTTTTTTCAACATTTTTGAGACCATTGCTGTATTTTAATGAGGTTCCTGAGATTCATCAATGTGCAGAATTGATTATTTTTGATCGATGAATTTTATGATTTCAATTTCTGAAAATTGAATTTTGAGAACTCTGATTAAATATTAATTGCTGATTATTAATCAATTATATTACGTTTGCTAAGAACTTTATTAAAATTTAACATTTGCGAGAATCTTATTGAATTTTAATAACGCTCCTGAACTTCATCAATACTGGGGATCAATTATTTCTGATCGATAATTTATGAAATAACGTTCCCAAAAACTAGTTACATTTTTTAACGTTTCTGAAAACGCTAAAAAGTATAATGTTAATAACTTTTCTGATTAATTATTGATTGGTAATTATTAATGAATTATAAAACATTCCCGAGGATGTGAGTTCAATTGTCGAAAATTAATTGAATTTTCTAACGTTCCTAAAAACGTTAAAACATTGAATTTCAATAACTCTTCTGATTATTAATTAGTTATATAAGATTTTCGAGAATGTTTGTTTATGCTGCTAAGAGGGTTATTGATTTTTTTTAACATTCCTGAGAGCATTGAATTTTAATGACGTTTATGAAATTCACCAATGCTTGCGATCAATGATTTCTGATCGATGATTTATTAAATCACGTTCCCGATAATTAGTTACATTTTTTAACATTTCTGAAAACGCTAAAAATAGAATTTTAATAACTATTCTTCTTAATTGATTGTTGATTATTAATTATAAAACGCTCCCGAGGATGTTAGTTTATTTTATTAAACTTTTCTGGTCAACTGTTGATTGATCTTTGAATAAAATGTAGATCAATTAATTATTATTTTAGAAAATCAATTAATGAAATTCCTTATTGATTATTTATCAGCTTCCGATTAAAATATAACAGCTCAATTAACGATTCTAATTAGCTATTGATTGCTAATGGATCCCGATCAACAACGCTTCCGAAAATGTCGGTTAATTTTGTCAACGCTCCCAAGGTTATGAATAAACAGTCTTGATGAATTATTAATTAATTCCCGATTGATTATTAATTAGCCAACCGTCTCTCGAATCGTCAAATTTCATCGATACTGATGGCATATCTATTCAGAGAAAATTCTTCAATTCTCGGTCTCAAAAAAAAAACCTTCACAGATCGACGAAGTTACCTAACGATGAAAGATGTAAAAATTCAAGAAAACGCAATCCCGCGACATCCCTCATCCACCCGATCGTAAAATATCAGCTTTTTTCGCCCTGGAACAATTTTTTTGTCTGATAAGAATCACTGAATGATGATAACGCCTACACTTCATTCGCGGTTTCCACCGGAGAATCTTCGGATTCGGTGATGGCAGAAGGTGTCTGACTGTGATTAAATAAATACATATTAATTAATAAACGATGTCAATTAAGGGACTACATCTACCTAAGGACCCAAAAAAAGGCTAAATTCCAATTTTTTTTTCTGGGAAACAGTTGGCGAAAAAAAAACGCATTTTTTTTAACATAGGTAAATATATTGATAGCCTTAAAAAAAATCAGCAAGAAATACAGAAAAACATGGCCACTGGCAGATGAAATTTTTATCGCATTGCGCCGCGGAGTGGACACTCCAGCTTTCGAAAGGTCCATTCGGAATCTAAAAACGGGTTATTCAAGTTACCAATAAATACGACCCTTTGACGATCGTCGACTTTGAAAGTATTTTTTTTTCCACAATGCGGCGACTAATTGAAACTCGAGCATACAAAATCTATTTGAACAGTCGTCATTTTTATGTAACTATTAAAACATGAAGATCGATTTTCAAAAAGTGAGATGGTCAACGACCTTCAAAAGTTCGTCTTGGTATCCGGTAAATTTGGAAACAATCCACCTAGTGACTCTCGAGATATGTCCACCGACATTAAAAACTGTGTTTCGAGAAAAACGCGTGTAAAATTTAAACTCGTTCAATTTCGGGAATATTTCAATGAAATTTTCAGGGACCATAAGCAATAATGGATACTAGCGAATAAAAATATACTCGAAAAATGCAATACAGTACTTGACTCTGTAAAAAAAAATACTAAGAATGTATAAATACGGTAGTTTTCGCAATAAGCAATCGAATAATTTTGGTTTTAATTTATAAAACCACAAAATAAATGTTATAAATCATTTGTTTAAATACTTTTTCTATCTATTGAACGAACATGCGAAACGGTAGCCGACATAATGGATTCCGACGTGACGTCATTGACATACTAAACGAAAAAAGCGTCAACAACTATATATTCTCATTTCTCATAGTTAATTGCAAATTTTCAAATGGTTAACTGTACGTCAAAAAAGAAAAAATGAGTTTTTTTTTTCGGACTATGACTGAATCTCTTTTCGCAAGTTTTAACCAAGTCTTCCGCATATTTATGTCAATTGGGATTTGAATCCACAACTTTCCCGGTGTTTTAACGCTAGTATTCTTACATTTAGGAACAACACACCAACTTTGAGTTACAATGTCGGCAAATTTGAAAAATCTCCTTTCGAGAAAAACGCGTCTAAAGATTGAACTATCGATTTTTGCAAGGCAAAATAATATTTGCCATAAAAACTGCCAAGTTCAAACGTAAAGTATAAAATATAAACTGTCGAAAAGGGCAAAAAAAAATCGATTTTTTGAAAGTGTCTGGTACAGCCCCTTAAGGTAATACGAGCGCGATCGAAATTTTAACCAGACATTGTTCATATAATTATGCATGTTTGAGTGAAATTTCAGAACAGTCGACTATTTAGATTGGGAGATAATGGGTTTTAGAATTGCAACTTTCAACACTGCAGGATCTGCATCGAAATTAAGACAGAATGATTTTCCGTAAAAAATATTTGTCCCCTATAATAAGAAGACATGGCAACACCGCATTGTTCCATTTATCCAATGACGTGAGTTTGCGCGGCATATTTGAAATAATACTGCAACACAAATTTTTATTTGGAAGTAATTTTTAATCGAACAAAGTTTTCAATTAGTTATAAATGAACCAACACTTTTATTTGTTAATGAAGATAACAAACGATATAAAATATTAATATTTATAATGCAAATATTTTTTTATGACAATATTTTCAACTTTAGGAACAAGATAATTATTTTTTTCTCGAAATATTGAACAATACTGTTCTGCGGTGTTGCCATATGTCTTCTTATTACAGGGGACAAATTTGCTTTACGGAAAATTATTCTGTCTAAATTTCGATACAGACCCTGCAGTGTTAAAAGTTGCAATTCTAAAACCCATTATCTCCCAATCTAAATAGTCGACTGTTCTGAAATTTCACTCAAACATGCATAATGATATGAACAATGTGCGGTTAAAATTTGAACAAATTCTATAGAAATCAAGATTGCGCGCTCGTACTACCTTAAATGCATTTTTACGGTACTTATCGATTTCACAAACTAGAAATAAAAATTCTAGTAGTTTATTACCACCAAAGGATCAAATGGAGACATCTTTAAAAAAAAAGGTGTAATACCCTATTCGTTGACGCACCTAGGTAGATGTAGTCCGCTAATTATCGATCCCCTATTCATTACAACAACCACCGTTACCTACAATCGTCAATTGACCATTCACCAAATAACGATCCCGCAAAACGTCTTCGATTCTCCATATCTCCGATGAATCCTCCAAAGTCCCGCGATTGCAAAGCAAATAAAAAAAAAAAAATAAGAACGTGTGAAGAAAAAACCAACTTTTCGCAGATGGGCAAAGGTTCGTTCAAATATGCATGGGTATTGGACAAGCTGAAGGCGGAGCGCGAGCGTGGTATCACGATCGACATTGCTCTCTGGAAGTTCGAGACGGCGAGATATTACGTGACGATTATCGACGCCCCGGGCCACAGGGATTTCATCAAGAACATGATAACGGGCACGTCGCAGGCTGATTGCGCCGTGTTGATAGTCGCCGCTGGTACCGGTGAATTCGAGGCCGGTATCTCGAAGAACGGACAGACCCGCGAGCACGCACTATTGGCTTTCACCCTTGGCGTCAAGCAACTCATCGTCGGCGTCAACAAGATGGACTCGACCGAGCCACCGTACTCGGAGACGCGTTTCGAGGAAATCAAGAAGGAGGTATCCTCGTACATCAAGAAAATCGGTTACAATCCGGCCGCGGTCGCTTTCGTGCCGATCTCCGGATGGCACGGCGACAACATGCTCGAGCCATCGTCCAAAATGCCCTGGTTCAAGGGATGGGCGGTCGAGCGCAAGGAAGGAAAGGCCGACGGCAAGTGCCTCATCGAGGCACTCGACGCCATTCTACCACCCTCCAGGCCCACCGACAAGGCCCTTCGTCTTCCCCTTCAGGTAATTCAACTGGAAATTACTTCCGCCAACCGCCTTCGGCACTTTGTAAATTTTGTAAACTTTGTTAACGTTTTTCACGGTATCTTCCGTGTGTGAATCTGGGTATTTCGAGGCCCGGGAAATGCATTCGAAAAATTATGACAAAATTCATGCTGGTTGAAACATTTAATTTCATAGATCGATAAAATTGTAGGATAATACCATTTTTCGTATATTTTTGGTTTTTAAATAAATTAAGCAACTCGGTAGGAAAGTAGTTTTGGCTCGGCTCGCCCAGTTAAGGGGTAAGGCCACTGTAACGGCCCAAAAAAAAAGGTTTTTTCACTAATTTTTTGCTCCCGAAATTGAAGGTATGTGAAAAAAAACTTTTAATGGTGTTATCGGGCATACATTAAACTTTATTATAAAATTTTTTTACAGTAAAAAAAAACAAAATGGCGGTTCCACAGCTATCTTCCCGGGACATGTTTTGCTTCCAGGGCTCCGCGGCACGCAGCACCACTGGTGCACTTTTGAATCTAGAACAAAAAAAAAACCATTAATCTAGAGGGCTGTAGCTAGAGAATGTCGATCGGATTTTAAAAAGTATCAATTTTTGTGGATTTGGCGTGCGTTTGAAAAAAAAATTGATTTTTGACGAAAAAAACGGCAAGTTTTTTGTTAATAAAAAATCAATAAATAAAGTTCTTGAAAATTCCGATCGACATTCTCAAGATAATGTAAATGTTCACATCTGGTTAAAATTTCAAGTAAAAAAAAATGAAAATTGTTCGAGTTATGCTGCGTGCCATTTTGAAAAACCATGTTTCGAGAAAAACGCGTTTAAAGTTTTGCGAATAGTTTTTTATTGGAAAAAATTTAAAAAAGAAGTTAAAAGAATTTAAACTATTTTTAAACTAGAGGGTTTAAACTATTTTTTAAGCCAATAAAAAAAAATCGATTTTTCAAAAAATTTACAGTGGCCTTACCCCTTAAGGGCGGGGTAAAGTATTAAAATTTTTTTTTTCTTTCATTTTTGTTTAATATTTTAAACGAATGCATAATATATCAAGAATATTGTGTTGAAATTTCAAGTCGATCGGAGTAAAATTGACGAAGTTATGAGTATTTGAGCGTCTATTGCTCCATGCCGTTCTCTTCTGCGTTTTTCAAACCGTTTTTCTGAGACTTGTCATATTTGAAGTCCGTGTGCACGATAACTCAAAATCTACTGGACCAATCGCTTTGAAATTTTGCACAGTACTTCTTCACATAATTCACCGGGTATTGTCGAGAGCTTTTTTTTTTTTTTTTTTTAATAATTACAAATTTTTCAACAACAAATTAGCCGATTTTTTTAGCGAAAATCGGGTTTTTGGCTCCCAAGTGCTACGAAAAATCGAAAAATCGAAAGAAAAAAAATCCTCCCGTCATTACCTCGAGAAACATCTCCTTTGACAAATGCATTTTGATTTTTTTGTTTCAAATGATTCTGTTGCGAGTTACGGTGCACACCGCAAACCAACTTTTTTTCGAGGCGCCTCCGGGGTTTAATTTTCACTCGCTCAATTTTCAGTATTTTGCAATGCAAATTTAGGAAAATGTTGTTCAAATGTTACTTTATTATATGTGAATTTTTCAATAAACGAACACTATTCGTTACGCCAAAAAAAAATCTTAAAAACATGCCTTTTTTCGCCGAATTAACTTTACCCCGCCGTTAAGGCAGGATTCTACTTTGAAACCATGAAAAAAACGCTATTTTCGTGAATTTTTTCTGAGAATACTATTAAAGATATCGATATGGAGTTTAAACTGTTCAATAAATACACTCTTTAAGTACATAAAAAAAAAATTTTAAATGTATTTTATTCATTTTTTGTACACGTAAAATATGTTTAAAGCCAACGCCTCGAAAAGCAGGTACCGTTGCCGTGGTCGTGAAATCTTCCCGACGGATGGTCTGAAACAAAAAAATCAAATAGTTTCATGTTCAGTATGTCTTCAGGAACCCACCTAACTAGAATATTTTATATACGTGCAAAATTAACAAAATGGCGGCTAAAATACGAAAAAAATACGTTTTTTTGGGTCTTTTTTTGCAATAAAAAAATAGTTCTAATCAAAATTTTAAGTTGATTGTAGTTAGGTCTGTTGGTACACACATATAGAATATGTGTTCCAAATTTCATAAGGATCGGTTCAGTACTTCTTGAGTTATCACGACCACGGTACTTGAAAATGTCGTTTCGAGAAAAACGCGTTTAAAGTTTTGGTGAGTCCGGGCCGCGCGCCGGGCGGGTCACAATAGCGCGCTCAGGTAGGTGCGTTCAAAAGGCGAAAAAGGATAGTTAGACTGCTTGGAACTTTATAAAATTTTGACCGAACATTCTTGAACATATTTACTTTCGAAAAATGTAAAAAAAAGAACATTTTTTTTTTTTTTTCAAAGTTTCAAAGTAGAATCCTGTCTTAAGGAGTGAGGTCTAGTTGGAACGTTAAAAAAAGGCCTTTTTCCGATTTTTTTTTCGGCCAAACGATAAAATAATTTACAACAAAAGTTCTTCCGTTTAAAAGATATATATATTTAATGTAAACATTATAATGTTTTTAAAGAAATATGTTTCAAAATAAGCCGATACGTATCAATGGCCGAGGACGCTGCAAAAAAGACAGGTTTTGCGGTGATCACTCTCACGCTGTGACGGATTATCTGAAACCGACAAAACAGGGGGGAATCTTTAGTTAATGATATAATGCTCCGGTTGAACGAAGGGTTTTGAAAAATTTCCATTTTTCACAAAATGGCGGACGTTGAAAGTCAAAAGTGTTGTTTTGACCAAAATTTCACTTGCAAAAATTGACTATAAAAAAAAAATAATTGTCCAAAAAAAAATCCTTCGTTCATCCGGAGGAACGCTGTGTATAGAAGGAGTGATATAAATGTCAAGCCCATCGGTAAAGCCGTTCTCGAGTTACATTGATCAACGACTTCGAAATCATGGTTTTGAGAAAAATGAGTTTAAAGTTTTGTGTACGATTTGCATGCAGCGTCCACGGCGTCCTTCAAAGTTATGTATTTCGGCGAATAATGGTCTGATTTACATTCAATTCGTCGGAAAATACTCGTAAGATATTATACTTTTAGAAAATGAAAGAAAAATCGATTTTTTGAAAATTCTGACTAGACCTCCCGCCTTAAGGGGAGGGTAGGGGTTTCAGCGTGAAAAAAAACACTTTTTTGCGGTTTTTTTTTCATCTATATGGATAGAGTAAATTTATTGAAACCTTTTGTACATTGTTGAGTGTCATTTCAAGAATATTCCGTGAAATTTGTACGCGGAAATATCCACAAACAAGCCAGTGACGAAGCTTTTCCAAGAACGCCTTTGGAAAAACACGATTTGCGGTGTTCATTGTATCTCAGCTAGAAATTATCTGAAATCAAGTACCATTAAAATTCAGTCAAAGTATCATCAAATCCTCCCCCCAACGGTCTTTGATATTTTTTTCTTCAGTTCTACATTTTTGGTCGTCATGTAAAGTGAAAAGTGCTATTTTTCACGAAAACTTCCGCCATTTTTGGGGTGGAAAACGCCCTCAATCCCAAACTAACCGTTGCGGGGAGGTATTTTATATGTAGAAAGTGTGTACCAAGTTTGAAATGCATCGGTCATGTAGTTTTCAAATGGCAGTGAACACGGTCTTTGAAAAAGTGGTTTCGAGAAAAACGCGTTTGAAGTTTAGAGAAGTCAGAGCTACGGTGTTAGAGGAGCGGGACTAAATAGTCAATAACTTCGCGAGTTTCGCTCTGATTGACTTGAAATTTTGGGATTATATTCATGGTGTTGAAGTTCGCATCGTTGGAACGCAACGAAAGTTTCGTTTTACATTTTATTTTCCATATTTTTATTGTTACAGACGATCTTTTTTGATAGATTCATCATATAGATCGCTAAATAAATATCTTTAAAAATAATTGAAGACATTTTGTTGGTGAAATGTGCAAAGTGAAATTAAATTCGTTGCAGTCCAACGATGCAAACTTCAGCATCGTTTATACTGAAATCTTTAACTATAAGAAAAAACGAAAAAATCGTTTTTGCAAACGTGCAAACCCCTACCCTCCCCTTAACACTCATACGCAAAATATAGAACCAAGAATAAGTGAGAAATGTTGAAAATCGTTTGAATGCTACACCTTGAAACAAAGATTGAATTTTCCGAGAAAATAATGGCTACATTGTGGAAATAAAAAAGTTTTTCAAAAACATTTGGAGTCATGTTTCGGACAATAAGGTTATAAAAATTTATACAAAATTTAATCAGCATCGGTCGATTAGTTTTTCAGTTTTTTATTATTAAAGATTTTTTTTAATCCATGCAACAGCCAAAATTGGTAGAAAAAAATCGCCAAAGTCTTAAAAACAATAAAGAAACCTTTCCTTTTGAACAAAAATCGCGAAAATTAGCAAATTCGTCTCCTAAACTGATAAGAAACACACAATGATGATAACACCTACACTTCATTCGCGGTTTCCACCGGAGAATCTTCGGATTCGGTGATGGCAGAAGGTGTCTGACTTTGATAAAAAAAAATCAACATATTGATGAAAAGCTTTTATATTTGCTGGCATTCAAACTAATGCGCTTTCCTACGTGGCTTATTTCAGGACGTGTACAAGATCGGTGGTATCGGAACGGTGCCCGTTGGCCGTGTCGAGACTGGTGTCCTGAAGCCCGGTACCGTCGTGACTTTCGCGCCGGCCGGCCTCACCACCGAAGTCAAGTCCGTCGAGATGCACCACGAGGCCCTCGTCGAGGCCGTCCCCGGTGACAACGTTGGCTTCAACGTCAAGAACGTCTCCGTCAAAGAATTGCGTCGTGGTTACGTTGCCGGCGACTCCAAGAACAACCCGCCCAGGGGCGCTGCCGACTTCACCGCACAGGTACGCTAACTAGGCGGAGCCGTTCTTTTTTCTTTTGCATCGACGAAAAAATGGTAAGCGGTTCACCGGTGGTTCTTCGAAAAAAAAAATTGCTTCGAAGTTTCAATGAGCTTGGTGCGTTTTCGAAATGGAAAAAAAAATGAAAACGAAACGAAGTCGGCAGTTTTATCATTTTTATTCGAAAATTTTCGATGTCTCGTTGACTATATATATATATACATATATATATATATATATATTAGACTGATTCAAAAAAAAAATTTCCTTCTGGATTCTCGTGCTATTGTTGGGCACTGATAAAACAAAATTTCTCTAAAAAGATGGGCGCGGTCACTCAATTTTTAGAGGTGGCTATCTCGACTTTTTTGTATTTGAATTTTTTTTAACAAACGCATTGCATTTAAGCATAGTCATGGCTTCGGATTACGGATAAAAATCACATCCAGCAGCTGTTTCGTAACAAAAATAAACTCTAACAATTTGAAAAGGGTGCAATATTCACAATTCAAATCCAGGTAGATCAATAATGGCGTCTATACTACTCTCGTTATTCATGTAGATTTATTTATCCGCATTAACATTTCGCACTTTTTACGAAAAATTAAATTATAAGCTTTTATTCATAAATCGTATATTTACATTTTCAAAACGCTACGCTTATATTATCTTCAAACTCATTTACATTTCTTCCCAGCCATTCTCAAGTTCGTTAACATTTTGGGCAGAACGAAAATGTGCAACGTTGAACAGTTTGTCCAAATCTCTCTTAAATTTACGCTCCTTCGATATTTGTGACGGCAAATTCTTTTTAACTTGATTTTTTAAAAGTTGTTTCCAGACTAGATGGAGTTTTATTGATTTCAAGATTGCGTTATTCAATCGACGCGTTGGAATTTCAGCACATTTCCATTGTTCGAAAATTTCTTTCATCGTTTCGTGTGCACTTCGACGTATGGTCAGTTTTTCTCTGTTATGCTTGTAAAAGAACAAACTCAAAACTTTTCCGATTTTTATCCGTAATCCGAAGCCATGACTATGTTTAAATGCAATACGTTCGTTAAAAAAAATTCAAATACAAAAAAGTCTAGATAGCCACCTCTAAAAATTGAGTGACCGCGCCCATCTTTTTAGAGAAATTTTGTTTTATCAGTGCCCAACAATAGCACGAGAATCCAGAAAAAAATTTTTTTTTTGAATCAGTCTAATATATATATATATATAATAATAATAATAATAATAACGCGTGTTAATAAAATTCGAGTTTGGATTTAAAAAAAAACACTTGTGAAAATGACGTAGCGAAGCTCGCAGGAACTTCGAACTTGAGCTTTTATCGAACGTATGTACGGGCTAGGAAAAATTACTATCCTCGAACACTCACGGGTGAACCGCCCTCTCGACCCTGTTGAAGTAACTCGAGCGCGGCGCAAAGTCCGAACTAATCGATCCTCCCGATAAATTGGCTCCAACACACGATGATTATAACGACTCTGCTTCATTCGCGGTTTCCACCGGAGAATCGAGAGATTCGCTGACGGCAGAAGACGTCTGAGTGTCGGAGACGAACCAATGGACATTTAAATCCTTGTAATTGTTCCGAAGAAGATTAAGACTACGAAAGAACCGGAATTTTCATATGAAATAATAATTATTGCTGTAAAGAGAATGCAGAGAAAATGTAATTTCTTTAATTTTAAACTTTAATTGTTATAGAAAATGACAGAAATTAATTGAAAATTAATTTTAAACCTCCGTAATCATCGTAAAAAATGGAAAAAAATTAATTTCGAAGTGAAAAAAATAAATCTAAAAAACTAAATTGTTTCCATTGTAATAGAAATTATTGTTGTTCGAAAGAAAATTAAGAGAGAAAAATAAATTTCTTAACATTTTTATATTTGGATAATTGAAAGTTACACAAATACATTGAAAGTGAATATCAATCGTCGGTAAAAAAAACGATAAATTTTAACCCAAAGAGAATGGAGCTGAAGAAACGACAATGTTTCTCCGGAACAGCAATAATAATTTTTACAAAGAAACATTCATAAAAATGTCGTTATTTCCATCGTAATATAAATCATAATTGTTCGACCGAAAATTAAGAGAGAAAGATGCATTTCTTAATTTGTTTATTCTGAATTTTCATGAAGAATTACAGAAATGAATTGAAAAATGATATTAATACTTCGTAATCATAAACGTAAAAAACAAGACATTTCTATCCGAAGACAATGCATTAAAAAAAACTTGAATGTTTCTTCCGGATCTCGAAAATAATTTTTCCAAAGATACTTCAAAACAATTTAATTTCCATCGTCATATAGATCGAATATCTTCAATTGGTTAACTTGAATTTTTATTAAAAATTACAGAAATAACTTTAAAATGAGTTTTGATCCCCCTTAATTATAATCGTAAAAACAAAAAATAACGATCCAATGAGAATCAATTTTGAAAAACTAAAATGTCTCTCGAACCTCAATAATAATTTTGAAACAGAGACCCAAAAAAGTGTCATTTCCATCGTAACATAAATCATGATTTTTGAATAGAAAACGAGAAAAGATAAATTTGTTAAACTTTAATTTTTATTTTTTTAAATATAGAAATAAATTCAAAATAAATATTAACCCTCTGCAATCATAGTTAAAAAAAAACAAATATTAGAATTATAAAGAACAAAATTGTCGATCCAAATGAACCAAATTTGCCAAAAAGTTAAATCCTCCCAAAAATTACAGAAATAAATTTAAAATTAGTTTTGATCCTTAATTATAATCGTAAAAACAAAAAATATCGATCCAATGAAAATCAATTTTCAAAAACTAAAATGTCTCTCTCGAACATCAATAATAATTAAAACACAGAGACCCCAAAAAATGTAATTTCCATCGTAATATAAATCATAATTTTTCAAAAGAAAACCAGATAAAATAAATTAGTTAACCTACCATTTTTATTACAAAAAAAAAACAGAAATAAATTGAAAACAAATGTTAATCCTCCGCTATCATCTTTAAAAAAAAAGAAGCAATTTCGATCCAAATGAAACAAATTTTCCAGAAGTTAAATTCTCCTAAAAATAACAAAAATGAATTTGAAATTAGTTTTCACCTTCCCTTATTATTATCGTAAAAACAAGAAATATCGATCCAATGAAAATCAATTTTGAGAAACTAAAATGTCTCTCGAATATCAATAATAATAATAATAACACAGAGACCAAAAAAATGTAATTTCCATCGTAATACAAATCATGATTTTTCAAAAGAAAACACGAAAAAATAAATGTTAATCTTCCGTAATCATCGTTAAAAAAAGAAATTTCGATCCAAAAAGAACGAATTAAAAAGAACAAAATTTTCGATCCAAATGAACCAAATTTGCCAAAAGTTAAATCCGCCCAAAAATTACGGAAATAAATTTAAAATTAGTTTTGATCCTTCTCAATAATAATTGTGAAAACAAAAAAATATCGATCCAATGAAAATCAATTTTGAAAAACTAATACGTCCCTCGAACATCAATAATAATTTTAAAACAGAGACCCAAGAAAAATGTAATTTCCATCGTAGTATAAATGATAATTTTTCAAAAGAAAACAAGAAAAAATAAATTAAACTTCCATTTTTATTTTAAAGAAAAACAAATAAATTGAAAACAAATGTTAATCCTCTGCAATCATCGTTAAAAAAACAATTTCCGATCCACAGCGAACGAATTAAAAAGGACCCAAACAAATTAGCCAAAAGCAAAATCCTCCCAACCATCAACAACATATCCAGCAGTCCTAAAGAAAACTGTCTTCTCTTTCCTCTCGACAAGGTAATCGTGCTGAACCATCCCGGCCAGATAAGCAACGGTTACACGCCGGTGTTGGATTGTCACACGGCCCACATTGCGTGCAAGTTCGCGGAGATAAAGGAGAAGTGCGACCGTCGTACGGGCAAGACGACCGAGGAGAATCCAAAGGCGATAAAGTCCGGTGACGCGGCGATCGTTGTTTTGGTGCCGAGCAAGCCAATGTGCGTCGAGGCTTTCCAGGAGTTCCCGCCCCTGGGTCGTTTCGCGGTACGCGACATGCGTCAGACCGTTGCCGTCGGTGTTATCAAGGGCGTTAATTTCAAGGACGCCACGGGCAAGGTTACCAAGGCCGCCGAGAAGGCCCAGAAAAAGAAATAAAATCAGTTTTCGCGCAATCGACGAGCCGCGGCCGCTAACGTCGCCGGGTGGTGGTGGTGGTGGTGGATGCCGGCGTATCGTAGCAAACGTTATTTGTATTCTGACTTTGCGCCATACGGACGTGAACGAGATAATGACCACGAGAGAGAAAGAAGAAACGGCAACAGCAGCGACGACCTCGTGGCATTTGCCGACAACGGGTACGCCCGTTTTCGCGAGATTACATCAGCAGCAACAGCAGCAGCAACAAAAATATCGTCGATCGTTCGATAGCAGTGAAAGACGCGAGACTCACGGGAAGAAACGCTGCCTCGTAATCCCTAAGCGTAGGGAACGATACGAGACGCCGTTTCTCCTCGTAACTCGTATTCTCCATCCTTCGAAACGATCGCTGCGACAATTTTTCCATCGCAAAGAGTTCCGTAGGAAAGAGACCCAATAACGGAAGGATGACACAGTGAGAACAAAAATTACGATCTTATCCTATACAATCCCCTCCCCCCCCCCCCCCCTCCCTACCCCGCGCCCCGTCTCACCTCGCTTTGCCAGCTTTTCTCTTTCACTGAGTGATGGCACGAAGGAAGGACCCGAAATACACGCGAGCTATCGTATACACCTGTTCCACGATGAACATCAAACGACAACAACAACATCATAATTTAGCTCGGCTTAATTATATTTTCTAATTATTATACGGAAATAATAAATCCTATATCTGCGATACTCGAGAAAAACATCCCCACTTTTTTTTTACTTTTTATTCACGTCGAGAGAGATCTCGGGACGCTTGTCGCGATCGGAATATTTGGCAGTTTTTGTTTTTCGGTAATTGACGATCGGTAGAAGCTGAAAATTTGATCGTGAGTCGCTCGCTTCTACGATACGGGAATATATTATCGAAGGGTGAATTGACGAAACGTTTTTTGCTATTTTTCGACGAGAGCGTCTCGCTTCGTTTGCCCCGGTTATCGAGTGCTCGTGAATGTTGCCGCGAGGAGAGAGAGAGAAGGAAAAATCGTTTGGTCTTGGCTCAATCCGGCGACGGAAAAAGCTCGCTCTTCGATAGAAAAGAAACTGAATTTTGAGAAGAAGAAAAAAACCTTCGTCGTTAGATAATCCGCGATAACGTTAATTTTACTTTGGAAAAATTCGGTGTTTTATTTTCCTGAACTGATAAGCTACTTTAGGATCGAAGTCTGAAGGAAAACGAATTTTTCCCATTTTTTTTATTCTACTGTAAAACATTTTGTCTCGTCGCTTTGTACTTGTACACGTTCTTCAATTTGTCGTTTTTCTTTCAATTTTGTTTTCTACTTTTCAAGCTCGAAAGTAAACGTCGATGATTATCGTCTTTGTTGCGCGTTCACGGTTCCGGAAGGTTGAAAAACATAGTTGAGAATCGTTTTATCATCACCAACAATTTACTTGTACATACGAATAGTGGGTTAATAACGATTGAAGGCGAATAAAGTATCAGTGGAAACTAATCCTGAAATTTGTCAATTACGCGCGCACGACGACGAAACGCTGCACTTCCGGTTACTTTTTTTTTTTTCGGCGGATATGGAAGTATTCACGCGAGTGAAATATCGGGATTTTTTGTCGTCGAATTGACATTTTGCATTTTTCACACCGAAATTTGGCACATTTTATCAAATTTGGAAAATTGAAGATCTCTGGTTTAGCGCGATATTTTAAATTGATTTTTGATCAAAAGCGAGTAGATCAAGTTCAAGTAAAATTATACCTGAGGAACAAGAATTCAGGATTGAATTTTCGATAAAAAAAAAAGCGTATACGATCCCTGATGGTGGAACGACGTACCGATGATCGCGAATTGGCCTACCTTACCAACAGTCGGTAAGTTAAATTGCTACTAGTGCATGAAAAATTCCCAAGTTCGACGATATTCGCGATGCTTCTGCGGATAGCTTAAGGGTATGTACAAGGTCAACATAACCTCACAAATTTTCTCAGATGATTAATTTTTTAATGAAAAACAGCATTAAGCTCTGGACCATGGAGCCTAAAGTCGACATTTTTTAAGTGATGCCCGAAATTTAAGGCAACAATGATGGCGCCACAATCGCGCGAAGGGTTACGGTGCTAGCTTCACTCGACACACACCGAACGCGAATTTGACGTCACATTGAATTTTGTTTTCGTAGTTTTCACTTAGAAAATACTCGAATGATAATATAATAATACTTTACCATGGCAATGTTTGTGTGTGTGTGTAGTTTTTAATTAAGTTTCAAATATATAAGTTGTAGAAAACAACCCTATGTGATTTTTTTATCCTAGAGCCTTTGTAAGTTGGTAGAACAATTAGATTTGCAAAAATATTTACGGACTTAATTTTTTTTGAAAACTTCGGCTCATGTGTGAAAGTAGTATTTTAGTACGTTAGGCCCACTATTATACTCCCTAAGGAAAAAAATCACGGTAGTACGCTTAATAATTTAATTTTATTTACAAACTGCCGTGTAAAATTAGTATATTACCAAAAAATCACACAAACGAAAATAACTTTTATACCACTGAAAATTGCATAACATACATGGGAGTTCAGTCGATAGCACGGTCTTACATACAGGTCTGGAAACGAAGCCAGATTTCGATGGAGTCGTGAGGCAGCGTTACGAGCTTCACTTTTCTTTTCGCTCGCCGCCACCGTCGTCGCTACTATCGACGAGTACCTCCCACCCGCGGTCTTCTGTAATCTCTCCCTTCGCCCCTTGCCTTATCTTAGACCGTGCCCCGTGCCATTTATTCTCTATTTTTTATCACAACAATCTCGATAACCTCTGTTCGCGTCAACGAGCATTTGTAGTTTGAAAAATATTCATAAAGCTGGCGAAAGTGGACCGTTGTTTCAGGGCTTTCTAAACTGACGAACCAATAAAGGTATTTGTATATTCAACATTTCATGTGTTGCGTATTTTTTTCCTTTCGTCATCGAAAGAAACTCGGAAAAAAATTCGAAAAAAAATCCATTCCACTCGAAAAAGGTAAGTATTTTTATTTATTTTTTAAATTTTTATATTGGCCTTCTTCCATCCATATAGGATCTTCCCCTTTTTACAAGCCCCACTTCTATTCTCTTCCACAAACCCCCGTCCTTATTCCACAATTCTTTCTCATCTACTTCTATTCTCCCTTCGCCCCCCCCCCCTCCGCTACATACCGCGAAAAAGGTAGTGTTCATTTTGAATGATCGAGAAGAGCGAGAGAGACGGACGGGAGCTGTTCTGTCCTTGTCGCACACGTACACGCCGATAGCAATGCCGTGTAGTGGTGAAAACTGGAAACAAACGTGGGTTCGTTAACAGTGCCTACCCCCACCACGGTAGTTTCCAGACCTGTATGTAAGACCGTGGTCGATAGGTATTGAGGTCTCCCATCTTTATGCGTCGTTTGCCCCACTCACGGTCTTACATACAGGTCTTGCAACGAAGCTAAATTTTCGTGGTGGGGGTAGGCACTCTTATATGTTTTAATTTTCGATTCACTAGGCGCCGCTACGCGTCGCTACCAGCAAGGGGAAGTAGTTTCCCCCTTACCTCTTACTGGTGAACGGCTAGAAGGTTTTTACGTCACGCAGCCAACGGCGCATGCGTTGCGGTCAAGAGGGAAAAGGACACAAGAGCTATTTCTCTCTTCGTCGCACCACTACTTCCCCTTGCCGTCACGCACCAAGCGGCAGAAATCGGAATAAAAAGCAAAACATCTAAAGGTGCCTACCCCCACTACCGCCGTTGTCAGACCTGTATGTAAGACCGTGGCCCCACTCCTCGTGTTACACTCTGTATATTGCTGGGCTCGTCCATCTCACTACTGTGCTATAGCATAGTAGTAAAGAGGCTCCGTACTCTATGCTAGCATACTAATTAATGAGATATCAAACATGGTGGGGTAAACGCGAAAAGTAAAAAACTTTAAACACTTGTAGGAACATGTGAAGGAATATTGGCGACTATAATAAATGAAGATTGAACTGTTAAAAGTTAACAATACTTATTCATTAAAAATATAATAACCATCGAGTTATCGACCGCTCTCAATTTTGCAATTTTTTGCAGACTTTTCGTTTGCTCTAGTAACGTGTCAAACTCGCGTTCGGTCTGTGTCGAGTGAAGTTTGCACCGCAGTCCTCCGCGCGATCGCAGCGCCACCCCTGTTGAACTAATTTTTAGGCACGCTTTTTTTTATCTTTTCCCCATTGGAGTTTGATGATTTCTTTTTTGCCCTAAATATTATTCATCTATGTTCAAAGATTTCAGCTATCTCTTTCGAACTCATATTTCACGTGGTAGATCTTCTACTTCGCCTTAAGGTAATCCTACCGCTTCACACTACCCAGATAGAACACTAACGTGTAATATACGTATATACGACGTCGCCATCGACGTCTGTAAGACGTATTTAGTACGTATACTATAGAGCTAAATGTCCGGCTAATATCCGTATAATGTATGTATATTCTACGTTTATTGAACGGTATATTTGACGTATATAAGATGTCGAAAATACGTCAAATATATTGTTTAAACAGCGTAGAATATATGGACATTATACGGATATCAGCCCAACATTTAATTCCTTAGTATACGTACTAAATACGCCTCATAGACGTCGATGGCGACATCGTATTAACGTATATTAGACAAATCATAAACGCGTTATATACGAACCGAAAATTCATAAAAGATGTATATCATACGTATGGTATCGTATTTTATACATAATAATACGCATGGTATACGTAGAAAACGATCGAAAAAATAACATTTCATTGGTAGAATGTCATTAGATTTTTTATTCATCTCCATGTTCTTGCGTAATTTCGATTCAAAGTTTAAATATGTACAGTGAGAGCCCATCTTATCGTACAATGAGTGCCGGCGTGTTCGTCATCCGTGACAGCAATGGTGCTCATCAGTGGCGTAGCTACATTTCCAGCGCCCCGGAGCAAAATTCTTCAAGCGCCCCCTCATTTGGGCTCGCGATCATCGCGGGGGCGCCCCCTAGACCTCGGCGCCCTGGAGCGAATGCTCCCTCCGCTCCCCGACGCTACGCCCCTGGTGCTCATCATTTTTTTTATTCCTTTGCGTCAAGACGCTGCCGCGTATCTTGGCATATGCCAAGAATTCAAGCATGTAGCCAGACAACCAAGCGTACTTGGTACGGCCTACCGAGATTGTACCCTACGGCGTACTCCACATCAGCGGTACATCTTCGGTACGTGGGTATCTGGGAATGAGTGTTATGTATTTATATGGTGTATTATTTATATGTATCCCACATTGAATAGGAATGTCTAATATACATATATAACATGTATATTTGTATATGATGTCTATGTGTATACGTCCATGATAGACCTGTATTATACGTATATTAAATGTGGATTGGAGATCTATTTAACTGATAATAGTGAAAGAATTTCATATATGTATATTTTACGTACATTATACAATAAGCATTTGACATCGAATTATATTATATATATATATATATATATATATATATATATATATATATATATATATATATATTATATATATAAGGAACGTCTACTCGACGATAAAAATGACTCCAACATTGCATTGCTGTCAATATCAAGTTACATATGCGTACATTAAACGTGTTTTTTTTTCAACATTATCTCCGTGGAATTTTGTACATCTCATATGCGTATAATAGTCATTAATTATCCTACGATTGTGATTCCTAGATCTGAAGCTATTTAATGCACGTATAATATACGTATATCCAACATCAAAGATTCAACGAAAGAAGAACGAACAGAATCCAACAATGGAATCACAACCGTCATATAATGAACGAATATTATACGTACATGAGATGCACAAAATTCCACGGAGATAATGTTGAAAAAAAAACACGTCCAATGTACGTATATAATACGTGGTATTGATAGCAGTGCAGTTGAATTAATTTTCATTGTTCAGTAGATATTCCTTATACATATAATATATGTATATGATTCGATGTCCAATACTTGTATAATATACGTAAAATATACGTATGTGAAATTCTTTCACTATGATGAGAGAAATAGCTCCACAATATACGTTCAATATACATATAATACAGGTATATCATAGACGTATACATATCATATACATATATGTATATTAGACCTTCCTGTTCTATCTGGGTAGTCATACCACTGATCACACTTCAGACTTGTACAATTCATATTTTTAACATATGCAAAAAAATAATTCGTAATAACTAAAATTTTCCATTTATAAACTGTTTAATGAATGTTCACATTTAATTTTATAAATGAAAAAATAGTCATTCCAACGATTTGTGCAGTATTTCTAGGTTTGATATTTGGCAACATTGGTTCTATCTCCGTCTCTTTTTACTCAACCAGGCGAGTTTAACCTCCATGCTTTTCAACGTCGATCTGTCGAAACAATGTCAGGTGCGGGAAATATAAAGCATTGTATTCGGGCCACGACTGGTAAAAAGCGTGGAAAATTTGTGTCGGCAAAATATGTCGGTTAAAAACGAAATATGTGTGGAAATTAGAATGAGTGATATGAGGTTAGGACTACAGTCAGCTGTTGCCTCGCTGTCACGTTTCTTTATCGTAGCAAGTGGTAATAAATCCAATACCGGAAGTTCAAATTAAACTTGATATTACATAAAAATTAGTTCAATAAGCGTAATTTTTCTAAGAGCATTGGATTCCTACAAGGGTTAAGTATGTAAATCTGATTATTTTTAAGAATCTGACGGATTTCCACTATTATATACGCTTTTGTAGCGACCGGAAATTGGGTTTTTGCATGTCGTCTCGGAACTCCTTCACAAAAAAACGCAATCTTAATATTTTTTTCTCCGCAATTAGTTCGATAACCCACCCTGAAATTTTACAGAGACGATTATTAAAATACTTAGTAAAGTGGAAAAAAAAATGAAAATCCTATGGATTGAAGCCTGACGATAGGATTACCTTACTTTTTGACAAATGGAACTCTCGCACGATCCCGAGTAAATCCGTGTTTCCGGTCTCGCGGAACCGGAATACGCGTTTCCTACGATAATACCGACACCCCAAAGTGAGAATTTTCCATCCGTCGATAAAGTAGAGTGCCACTTGTCAAGCCCATTCCGAGGTTCGAACATCTGATCCCGAAAACATCGAAAATGGCCGGCCTGCGAACTCTCATCTCCGGCGTTTCGAAATTATTTAGCCGGAGCTTCGTTCATACTGTACTTCCGGTGAGTACCAGCGATTTTTTTGCATCTCCCGAATTGTCTTTATCGAACCGCCGCTCCTTCGTTTCCTGTTCTTCCACGCATTCAATCCCGCGGAGCCGTTTCGCCAGACCTAACCTCAAAAATATCGAAAAATCGTCCCAAACGTGTCCACTGTGTGAAACAATTTGGCTGAAAATTTCTGACAGGTGAGAAATGAAGCCACAACGAGCGTGAAGCATATAGCGAAGAATCCTAAGCTGCAGGGAATGATTTGGGACAAATGGCCGGATCATAAAATGAAACGCGACGTCAAGCGGCGGAGATTGGTGAAGGAACATGCTCCAAACAGGCTGCGACTCTTGGGCCTGAAGAGAAACGATATATTGCCTCCTGAGATAAGAGTGAGTTCGAGGATCGACGAAAAAAAAAAGACAAACGTCTCTTTCGTCAAAAGTGCACGATAACGCACAAATAGTCAATTTTACGCTATTCTACTTTTTGTTTTTCCCTAATGTTCCTTATGTACCTTTTCCTTGCGCGATTTTTCCATCCGGACCCATTCCCATTTACACAGCGTGCCGTCACTACAATTGCCACAATTTTATCAAACGAAAATGATACCTACAAGGGCTAGAGAACTGTTCCGATTTTCCACCATTTTGTTTTGATTTCTCTATCTTCTGTTAATTGATTTTAATACTCAATCTTCTAGGTGCTTATACCCGTTTGTTTCTATAAAATCAGAAAAGCTCGAGGGGGTGAATAGCTTTCGACGAGGAAGTTGCAGATTTTTATGGTTTTTTTTTTGGAAACATTTCTTTACCATTTTTGAGACTTAGGGTATATTTTGTTACTACTTTTGGCTGTTACATGGTATTTTTTTATTTATTATTCTTTAATTATGGCGGAGGTATGTCACAGTCTTCTAAACGGGTTGCGAATATTTTGAGACGGTCACACGTAGCATCGGCGGGATTCATCTGAAAAAAAGGAAACGAAGATTTTTCATTTATTAACACTTATATGCAGAATATGAACCAAGGAAAAGTGAGAAATGTTGAAAATCGATCGCGTTGCAGTTCGCAACGTTGGAATACAACGGAAGTTCTTTTTTATTCTTATTTTCATCGTAATCAGTCATTTTTTAATTCATTAAGGTCGCTGATCTCCAATGAAGATAAGAAAAACCATTTCGGTGATCTTTGTGAGATATGACGGCAAAAAATGTGAGCAATAGAAGAAAAATTAACTTTCTGTGCGATCCAACTATGCAAACTTCAACGTCGTTAAAAATCGATGAAATGGTACGTTTCCGAAAAAAATAGCTACATTGTGCCGTAAAAAAATACGTTTTTTTTTATTTTCAAGAACATTTGGCTTTAGACTAAGATTATAAAGGTGTATACCGAATTTCATCACAATTGGTGAATTAGTTTTTTAGTTGTACGTCACGCCACTTTTGAAAATGCAGTTTAGAAGACCATGCCATAACTCCGCCATTTTTGAAGATCGATTTTACGAAACCATTTAATAGCCAAAAGTAGTAATAACAGATACTCTAAGTCTCAAAAATGGTGAAAAAATCTTTCGTTAAAAAAAAAAATCAGCAAATTTGTTCCTTCGATAAGAGTATCTCCCCCCTTAATGGGTTACATGTTGCTCGTGTTACCCATTAAAGGGAGGAACGAATTTACTGATTTTCATGATTTTTCACGCCGGAAACAAGGAGAAATTTTCGTCATTTTTTTCTGGGAAAACGTTTGCAGGTTTTCAAATTTTTTTAGTGTTGTAGTACTTGGAAAATTTTGAAATTTGTTTCCAATATAGTACATAGAAAAATGCATCTTTTTTTTGTAGAGGACATTTTTTCGTACGACGAGAAGATCAATACGATACGATCATTTGAAATTTTATCACGTGTAAAATCTTATTTGCGAGTTAGCCGAGTTAGGAAGCCGATAAAAATCTGAAAAAAATGCCGCGTTGTCAAAATATATGATACAAAAAAATCACCAACTTTGAACAAGATTGAGGAAGGTCAGGCTTTTAGGCCGTTCGAAAACACTCATATACATGCTACCTTCCTTTTTGGTATTCGGCTAAAAAGGGAAAATCGCGAGGTCTCAGTTCGGGACGAGCTACTAGTATATTAAGGAGTGAGATGCAGTCAGAGGCGTGAAAAAACGAGCATTTTCAATATTTTTTTTTTTTTATAGTAATTAAGTTTGTTTTACGAAAGTGGTTACGCAGACTTTTTATGTTATATTTCAACTTGACTTATACAAATTTTCGAAGAAAAATATTGATTACTTATAAAAATATCGCCATCTTTATAAAATATTACTGGATCATCTGAAATCAAAAAACCGAAAAAAAATCATTAGTCTAATAATAAATCTAATCCTTAATCGAAGCTTTTTTTTAATTAACAAAATGACGGCTTCTGACAGATAACTTTTGATTTTCGACCAAAAAATCGCTCGTTTATTGTTTAAAAAATAGAAATTTTCAACAAAAATAAAAATCCTTCGATTAACGACTAGTTTTTAATGCTATCAGTAAGCACACCAAACTTCATCCAAATCCAGCGAGT
The DNA here is from genome assembly GCA_964007375.1 of Ophion obscuratus. Classification (NCBI taxonomy): domain Eukaryota; kingdom Metazoa; phylum Arthropoda; class Insecta; order Hymenoptera; family Ichneumonidae; genus Ophion; species Ophion obscuratus. Next base: position 6,399,711 of record OZ023320.1, read on the forward strand.
GATTTTTTAATTATCCGCTGAATCCGAATATCACAATTTTTGCCGAAAAATCGAGCATTCAATTGTTTATAGCCAATTGTTAAAACAATTTTTCGAAAAAATAAAGTTTTTCGGGATGAATTATTTTTTAAAAATCATTTTGGGCAATTTTAAAACGAAAGTATTCTTTACAAAATGTTGCTAAAGTTCATATTTTTTGAGTAATAGATTTTTGAAAATTTCTGAAAGAGTTTTCCAATTTTACACTTGATTTATGTATAGAGATACTAATAAAAAAATTACTTACATCGAATCATCAATTCCCGGCCCATACAATAGAGCTTCTGCCGGTGTGGAAGCTTCCAAAATATCAATTTGCTGTTGTCTTCGAAGCATTCTGCTTTCCCGGGCAGTATCGTTTGCGCGTTTGTCCGCCGCTACCTGCCATGGGGACCCGACGCCCCTTCACTAATTGGGGGATATCCCGGAAACTATTCATCGGATTGACTTGAAATTTTCAGGGAATATTTTCGAAACATCATACTTCAAAAAAATGAAGAAAAAAAATCGATTTTTTTTGAAAATTCTGACTGCATCTCACGCCTTAATAGAACAATTGTAATAATGGTATGATAATGTTAATAATTACTATCAATAATAAAAAAATATTGAGTATATTTGTAATAATAATATCAACGATTATCAATTAAATCATTGTTGTTATTATAAAAAATTGTCAATTTCGTTAAGTATCGATGGTGAACTAATGCATTATAAACTATTCATATTAACGGCGGGGTAAAGTTAATTCGGCGAAAAAAAGGCATGTTTTTAAGATTTTTTTTTGGCGTAACGAATAGTGTTCGTTTATTGAAAAATTTACATATAATAAAGTAACATTTGAACAACATTCTCCTAAATTTGCATTGAAAAATATTCAAAATTGAGCGAGTGGAAATTAAACCCCGGAGGCGCCTCGAAAAAAAGTTGGTTTGCGGTGTGCACCATAACTCGCAACAGAATCATTTGAAACAAAAAAATCAAAATGCATTTGTTAAAGGAGATGTTTCTCGAGGTAATGACGAGAGGATTTTTTTTTTTTTTCGATTTTTCGATTTTTCGTAGCACTTGGGAGCCAAAAACCCGATTTTCGCTAAAAAAAATCGGCTAATTTGTTGTTGAAAAATTAGTAATTATTTAAAAAAAAAACAAAAAAGCTCTCGACAATACCTGGTGAATTATGTGAAGTACTATGCAGAATTTCAAAGCGATTGGTCCAGTAGATTTTGAGTTATCGTGCACACGGACTTCAAATATGACAAGTCTCAGAAAAACGGTTTGAAAAACGCAGAAGAGAAGAGAACGGTATGGAGCAATAGACGCTCAAATACTCATAACTTCGTCAATTTTACTCCGATCGACTTGAAATTTTAACACAATATTCTTGATATATTATGCATTCATTTAAAAAATTAAAAAAAAATTTAAAAAAAATTTAATACTCTACCCCGCCCTTAATTACGTATCAGGCAATACAATGAAGCATTTCACAACCGTGTTTCGTCGTTCCCTTTTCCCAGGAAATTGCCAGCAAAGAGATGGACGAGATTCCGCGACAGGCGGCGCTGAGACAAATCTGCTTTCGCTGCAAATTGACCTCCCGACCCCGTGGGGTGGTCTACCGTTGGGGCTTGTCCCGCTTGGTGTTCCGACATCTCGCCGATTACAACAAAATGGGCGGCGTTCTACGAGCAAGATGGTAGAACTAAATTTACGCCGGCTCGCGGCTGTGCCGTTTCCCCCCCTTTTCTTCTACGTATAGATATTGTGTAAAAGGCGCGTCGATAGAAAAAAAATAGATATGAAAAAGAGAACTATCCTACCAATGGAGTATTGTTATTGTTGAAAAAAATGAAAAACGTTCCCGGAGATGTGGTCGCGATATTGTTTACGCTGCGATTGCTATCTCACTCGTATTCTAGGCTCTCGTACCACGCTTGTTTGTCGCAGTGCCGATGGACTCTGTTCCTCTTTTTCATTCTTGAATATTTTATGAGCCGCGGACGCTATAACGCCATTTAACTCCGAGTCACGATCTCCGTGTACGTGGGAAAATCATAAAACCGCTGTTATTCCTTGATCGCGTGCATCCGCCACAATAACACCGTCTTTCGAGGGTGCTCCAGCAAGCGTTTCGATAATAATAAACTAAGGGGTTACGTGGGTTTCGAAGCCAAAAAAAAGCATATTTTCTCTATTTAAGGCCTTGGGCCACAGTAACGGGTATAAAATCATGTGCGAATTTAACAATTTTTTTTTCGTACGAAAAAGTGATTCACTCATAAAATTAATTACACATGAAATTTTTTTTGTTCATTAAACAAAAATTTGTTCCCGTTGTTCAACAATCAACATTTTTTAGCACCGGAAATTGGGATCAGTGCCAAAAAAAAAGTTGTGATTCTCAAAAGACGAATAAAAGGTGGTAGATTTAGCCTTTAATCGATTTTTGGCAAAAACCACAATTTCGATCATCCGGAAAACAATGAAAAAAAAATCGCAGGGGTTTAAACTTTTGAGGGCTTTTTTAGGATACTTTGAGGTCATAAAAAACCGATTTTTTTTGTATCTATTCAATATTGGCAAAATAATTCTTAGTTGAAAGAATATTCGTAAATATGCCATTTTTCACGTTTTTTAAAATCTATTTTCCTGCATAAAAAAAAATCCTGATAAAAAAAATGATAAAAGCATCTTATAGAGAATACTTCAAAGTTTCCAAAACCCTCTGGTTTTTTTCTGTGCGACCATTAGTCTCCGAGTAATCAGTCATCAAAGTCAAAAGTGTCATTTTTGCTTTGAACATCGATAACTCAGCGAGAAAAAATCGTACAGAGCTCTCCCATCGCTCAAATTAAAGGGGAAGAATCCAGCTAGACGATCCGTTTAATCCGATCATACGAAAAAATTTATTAGAGTCCGTGCAGACTGTGAAAGATGAGCAAAAATTTTGAATTTTTTTTTTACTTTGGTTTTTTGATGGCTACTCAAAATTGGCCGATGCGAAAAATTGTTGAGCTCAAGATCTCAAAACTAGAGATTCACACCTTCGATTTGCTTTTTTTTATTTTACTGTACGACCATTTTTCGAGGAGTTACAGCTATTTCAAAATGACCCTAAAGTTGGCGGACTTTTTCAATATTCTTTAATTCTTTTGTCTAGTGTATTTAGCGTGAATATCAAGCTGTTAGAATTTTTTTTCGATGTACAAAATGGCTGACTACTAGTCGTTTCTTTCGTTATCTTTTTTTTAGGCGCCCTGCGGCATGACATTTAGCATCCACCATTTTTTACCTAGAACAAAAAACAAAAATTCTCGTCAATCTACATTAGAAAAACTAGAGAACTACGTACGGAATTTAAAAAATATGGTTTTATTTAAAAGTTTTAGGTATTTGAACTTAAGAAATGAATTTTCAGTGGAACATTTCGTCATAACTGTTCATAAACTTCTCATAAAATGAACCGTTTTCGATTAATCAGAAATTCCGTACGTACTTTTCTGCGAAATGCAATTAAGAACATAACTTGTAAATTTGAAGCAAATCGAGTGAAAATTGTTGATGTTATTTGTAACGCCAATTGGAAAACAGCTGTTTCGAGAAGTTTCGAGTAGTCGGCCATCGTAAAAAAAGATATATGTTTTCTAACCGCTTGATATTCACACTAAATAGATGTCTAATTAATTTTAAGAGTGAATTATTTTTTCATACAAAAAAAATTGTTACATTCGCACATGATTTTATACCTGTTACTGTGGCCTAAGGCCTTAAATATATATATATATATATATATATATATATATAAATTATTTTATTCATAATGTTAAGCACATAAAAAATCAACATTTCAACAATATTTCAAAAAAAATTCATCGAACAATTTGGGAAATTCAGCCGGTGGGGTCTGGTTTCCGGATACCCCTAAAAAAGTGTCCTCCAAAATTGAAGAAACAATTTGTTTCAGTTAGTAGATAAGTATAGCTCGTGATTGAACGAAGGATTTTAAAAAGAACTGAAATTAGAATTTTTGGCAGAGAATATTCTAGACATATGATAATATGATTCTAGACTATTAGATAATAAAATTTAAAGAAAAAAAATGCATTTTTCGGAATTTTTCAAACCCACGGAACCCCTTAAAGTCGCAAAGAAAGGATCCGTAGACGGATTTCGTCATGCAAATGCACAGAGGGTAGAACCGCAAGAATGAACAATAGTGTCAAATTACAATGTCTATTATTGGGAGTACAAATAAGTCTCCGCCGTTTGACAAAAGATGGCCCCACCAGGAGGTTATGGTTGAAATTGCCAGATTTAAAACGTCGTATCGTAAGGTTGGACATCTCGCAAGACCATAACCTTGAAATATTAGCGATTTTGCATCAGCATCACGTAATTTTTTTCGTGCGAAAATGTCGAGTTTCGAGCCGAATAAGCGTCATTTGTGGAAAAAATTGCGTTTGGAAAATGAAATAAGTTTCATTTCGTTGAGTCTTATCCCTGCTGAATGATACACGATGTATTATGTTTTTTTTTACCCCGTATAATTCCATTTCAATTTGTCAAGTAATTCTTTAAATTCTTCGTTTTTTTTTAACTCAGGAATAATTCTTTGAATCCTTATCTTTTGAACTCGCGAATTCAGTAAAAAATGCCTCTGGAAAATGAAACGAATTTTATTTCGTTGACTGGGATCCCTGCTGAATATTTCACTATGTATTAGATTTTTTCACATCGTATTTTTTTATTTCAATTCGTCAAGCAATTCTTTATTTCTTTTACACTAATGAATAACTCTTTGAATTCTTCTTTAAACTCGCGAATAATTGAATACGAATTAAAATTGAATTTGAATTTAAATTAAATTAAAATTACAATTAAATTTGAATTAAAATAATTTGATCTTTTTTTAGCTCATTGGTAAGCCTTTGAATTATTTGAATCCTTATCTTTTGAACTCGCGAATTCAGTAAAAATTGCCTCTGGAAAATGAAACAAATTTTATTTCGTTGACTCGGATCTCTGCTGAATATTACACAATGCAATGGATTTTTCATCTCGTATTTTTTAAATTTCAATTCGTCAAGTAATTCTTTATTTTTATACACTCATGAATAACTCTTTGAATTCTTCTTCTTTAAACTCGCGAATAATTGAATTTGAATTAAAATTGAATTGAAATTGAATTTGAATTTGAATTAAAATTGAATTGAAATTGAATTCGAATTAAAATTGAATTGAAATTGAATTTGAATTAAAATTGAATTTGAATTAAAATTGAATTGAAATTGAATTTCAATTAAAATTGAATTGAAATTGAATTTCAATTAAAATTGAATTGAAATTGAATTTCAATTAAAATTGAATTGAAATTGAATTTCAATTGAAATTGAATTTCAATTAAAATTGAATTTGAATTAAATCAATTTGGACTTTTTTTTAGCTCGTTGATAAGCCTTTGGAATCTCCTTTTTTTCAACTCATGAAAAGTTCTTCGGAATTCTATTTTTCAGCTCATGAATAGTTCCTTGTTCTTCACTATTTGTAGACGAACAACGTTGGCGAAAAACGTTCTGGTCATGGCTTGCAAGTGTGCGTGTGCACGTTTTGCCTCTCACCCTCTGTCTCCGTTTTTCTTTCTCCCTCTTTCCTCCTATCAGATCAAACGCGAGCGACGAGTAGATAAAAATTACCGATGACACTCGCCCAGTGTAATACGAGCTCGTGAATATAGTTTTTCCAACAATTGTTGCTCGTAAAATGTTACACCAGCCATATTTTCAAATTTTATCACCCTTTCGCTCCTTCGCGCCTGCAAACACACACACACACAACACACACATACACAGCGTAAGATATCGCCGATAACGATGGAAGGGCCACGTGAAAGTGGCGTATGGTTGCGATAATTCTACGTGTGCCTCCGTGTGTAAGCAATACGACACGTAATGCAAACGCGAGACCGCGCGCATTGACAAAAGTTCCCAAAGACCCTGGCACCCCGAGAAAGTATTATCCGCGAATACAGTTGTCTCGATAAGCTCGTCACGTTATGATCCGCAGCTGCACTCGCAGCAATATTTTCCCTTAAGCTGGAAAAGCTCGGAGCGACGTTTCCCAAGAATAATGAAGAGAAAATCGACCCGGTGAGTTGGAATTTTTCACTTTTTCGCGCGACACCATGCATGGAATAAATTTTTTATTTTGCCGCTAATCAAATTCGACTCGAGCTACCAATTCCGATTATAATGAACATTAACGGGCCAGTCCACTTTGGAGCCACGAAAAAAAGGCTATTTTCGCGATTTTTTTTTTGAGGATTTTATAAAAGATATGAATTGTTGTTGGGCTTGATAAATAAAGTCTTGAAATACTTTTTTTTTAATTTTTAATTAATTTTTATTCATTTTAAAGTACAAAAAACGGCAACCTCTTGTCCGAACCAAAAAAAAATCAAAGTCCATTAGAATCAGTATGACACCAGCTACAAAATGACCCTCGGATATGAAGTTTTATCGAAAAATTAAAAAATGGCAGATGAAAAGCGAAAAATGTTTTTTTAAACGCGTTTTTTTCGCAGTTATTCGCAAAAAAGAGTAAAAATCAAAATTTTAAAACCATCGAGAGTCATCTTGTTGCGAATCATGTTTAGGATATGTGGTTCAAATTTCAAGAGAATCGGTTTATTAGTTTCAGAAATACGATAGAGCTAGATTTTGAAAACGTTGTTTCGAGAAAAACGCGTTTGAGGTTTATACTACGAAAAACTCTTACCTAAACTCATCGTCGATTTCTTCGAGTTTTGCTTGCTTTCGATTTTTTGAAATTTTCAAAGTAGACTGCCCCCATAGAACAGGAAATTATTATTGTGTTGAAAGTTGCATCGTTGGGATGCAACGAAATATCTACTTTGTTCTGTTTATTTCTTTACTCTTCTCTAAATCGTTTTTGTTGCTTTACTATTGTCCAATGGCTTTCTTCGATAATAGCAAAGAGTAATGTTGCATCGTTGGGATGCTACGAGAATTCTCCTTCGTTTTTAAATTTCTTGCTAACTAAATATCTATTTTAATTCAAATTGATGTAATTTGAGTAAAAATAATCAACATTTAATTCAGTAAGTAATCTGATTTTAAATTCGACAATCTAATAATTTAATTTAAAAGGAGATAATTTAAATGTAGTTAGTTAGTTAGCATCGAGTTTTATTTCCACAACGTTTTTGCAAAGTTTTTTATAAAACATTAATATTTCACGTACATACTTTTCACTTATTATCTACACCCTACATTCTCCCTTTCTTGATTTATTTGTCCAGTCCGTCGATCTCCCCTCCCCCATGCTCCTCACTCATCTTTCTACCTATTTCCTCTATTTTTCTAAAGGACTCGCATATCCCTATTTGTATTTTTCCTCCCGGCATATTTATGATTTCCCCCTTTACTGCCAAATCATCCATGCCCTCCATCCACTCCTCTGCCTTCTTCTTTGCTTTCTGCGATACTAACGCCCTACCTTTTTCCATATCAGTAGGTGCTTCAATGTCTAATTTTTTTCTTTGCATATCCTGCATCTCCAATCATTTTCCCCTTTCTTTTCCGTCCTTCCTATGTTGCCACATCTTAGCCTCGCTCATATTTCATTTTCCCTACCCTTTACTCCCTCCTCTGACCAATGTTTCCATGGCATCTCGTCCTTTTCTATAAAATATTTATACTTTTCGTTATACGTCGATCTTTCCCTCTTCCCTCTTTAAAATTTTGTTTTTAAATTTTCCAGTCCCTCTTCTATCCTTTCGTCGATTTTTTTTACGTCTTTTCGCTCCCTTATCATTGTTATTATATCTTCTATCTTAAGATCTCTTAATACCTGTACCAGGTTTTTCACCCATTTTGACGGATCACCGTTTGTTGTCGCTCTAATTTCGTCTAGTGATCTCGTCGTCCCCATCTTGAATTTTGGAACATTAAAGTTCGGAATTTCAAACCGTCGGAGCATTCAAAGTTCGGAATTTCAACCCCACCCTGCTCTTTCCCCTATCACATATTCCATAGTGAGCACTCCTAGTTCTCTCCTCCATATAACATGTGGTGTCGTTCTGTCCACCCCTAACGAATAATTTGAATGTAATTACTTGTTACTAATATTTATAAATCATTTGTGAATAATATTTGTAAATAACTTACCGCTCAATCAGTTAAATTTAATGAATAATTTGATAACTTCTTACTGATAAAATAATTTCGTCATTCTTATCTGTTCCAATCTCTTTACTATTATCTATAATTATTATTTTGTAGATTTCGGTTACGCATTCCTTGGATAAACATGCTCGAAAAACTTTGAATCATTTTTGTAACCTAAATGCGCCAAAAATAATTGGGCATCACGAAAACAAAATATCTTCGCTGCATTCCAACGATCTCTTTATTTTTATTTATTTAAAATATCTTATTTCTAAAACATGTCACTGCCAAAACATCTCTATTAGTAAAGATCACAATTCCACAACAATTCACTTCTGTAATATTACTGCTCTTAAATATCTCTATTCAACAATATTTCGTATCCGAAATATCTCTATTCTCAAATATCTATATTCTTCAAAATCTCATGTGACATCCAAAACATCTGTATTCCGACAAATTCTTCTGACAATATCTCTTTTCCGAAACATCTCTATTCCAAGAGCCTCTGCGTTGCACTTGATTTATTCATGGCCAATATAGTAAATGCAATATTACGAATAGAGTAATATTGCATATTGCGAATGGAGATGTTTAAGAAGTAGTATGAGAATGTAGAATGTAGTATGAGAAAGTAGTATGAGATGTTTAAGAAGATGTATGAGAATAGAGAAATAAAGAATAGAGTTGTTATCCTGCCGAACTCCATCACCATAACTCATTCGAATTGTCGCATCAACTTAAATTTAAGGCCTTAGGCCACTCTAGAGGCCCAAAAAATAGGCTTTTTAGGGATTTTTTTTTAGAAAAACTACAAAATAAATCAAGATTACAAAAAAGGGTGTTTATCATACATATCAGTGACTGTATACAATAATTTTTTTGAAGGGATTAATTTCAAAATGGCGGCTGTGCAGCGTTTATCTTAAAACTGCATTTTTTAAGTTGGCCGGCAACATAACCCACAAGGAACATCCCTCAGGCGTCCGCCTCCGATTTTGTTGAAACTCATATATGTGATAGAGCATCGAAAACTTTGAGACACGTATTTTTTTATCGGCGGAAAAACGGATTTAAGGGGGGAAACCGCCCCTCAAAGAAAGGCGTGTCGAGGGGTGATTTTGCAGTTTCACCCAGAAGCAATCCACCGATCTGAATGAAACAAAAACGAAAATTCTTCTAATGAAAAGCGATGAAAAATCCACTATGAAAATGTTAAGAAAAAAATTAAATTAGGGGGTAAACCACCCCTCAATTTGCCTTTTTTTCACCCCACACTTGAGAGGGTTGTATGCAAATTAATAAAACAGGTATCATTTTGAAGGGCAATTAAAATTAAAGTTGACGGGTTTTTGCGTTTTGGCGGCACAGCAAATTTAAGGGGGTAAACCACCCCTAACATAAGTTTATGTATCATGGTCGTTTTTTCTGTGTTTAAAATATATACGCTGATTTTTAATATTTCTATAAGCTACAATTTAATGTTTGATCATATTTCAAAATTATTACATTCGTCTTAAGCGGTAACTACCCCTTTGACGAGAAACATCATTGAAGTTTCCGCTTTCGATTTCGTTGAAACTCATATATGTGGTAAAGCATTGCAAACTATTAAACATGTTTTTTTTTGTATCGGCAGAAAAACGGTGTTAGGGGATGAAACCAACCCTCAAAGTTTCTCCCACAAGCAGTCCACCGATCTGAATGAAACAAAATCGAAAATTCCTCTAATATTAAGCGATGAAAAATCCACTACACGAGTGTTGATTAGAAATATAATTAAGGGGTAAATCACCCCTTCATTTGGCGTTTTTCACCGCACGCTTAAGAGGGTTGTATGAAAATTAATAAAACAGGTATCATTTTGAAGGGGAATCAAAATTCGAGTTGACGCGTTGTTGCGTTTTAGCGGGACAGCAAAGAACCCCGCACAAATCAAAGGGAAATTGGCCCTCAGTCAAATCGTCTAAAATTTTAGTATGTTGTAGAGGAAGTCGAGCTGATCAAAAGTCATAATGGGCACGAAGCTCGAATTACAGTTCTTTTTGAGATTAGGTGGTTTTGAAAATCTCAACTCTGAAAAAATTGTGAACATGATCGGGTGCCTTCGGGAATAAAGATATTTTTCAATATGAAAACGTTTGTTCTAGCGTCTAATGAAAGCCGCACAATATCATTTTCTGCATGGCAGATCAAACAAGTATGACTAACATTTTGTGTTAAAACATTTAGTCGCATACAGTTCGGATCAGCTGCTATTAATCTCATTTCCTCAATGATGGACCTGTTGCAATTCACACAAATCCTACTTTCATCATTCAGTTCTAGAGGAGGGTGTTCAAAAGCATTTCGTCGTGTTAAAGCGATTTGAGCTTTTTCTTGATTTTCGTTAGGACGAAGATAGGGTAGCTGCCTTAGGAGAAAACGCATGTTGCAGACGAAGCATTCTAGTTGAGCCATGATGTCTCCGTATGAGCGTTTTCCGGAAAAGTGACCGAATATTCATCGACTTCGTTAGCTGCGCGGTGAGATAAGGTGCGGAGTGAGGGAGGGGGTAGCGACAGTAGGCTTGAGGGAAGAGTGCCATCACGGAGAGGGAGTAGAGAGGAGGGAGAGACTGGGGAGTGAAGAGAGCCTACAGACAGACGCGGAATGCAAGTACTATGAGCACGGGGACTTACGACGGGAAAATCACTCCCTCCTCCTAGAAATCTCGGAGGGTTTTGAGAAGAGGAATGTTGCGGAGAGAAGGGAGGACCTGAAGAGCGATTAGGAATGAACGTAGTGTGAAAAGCGCAGAAACTTTTAATAAAATCATATTTAAATAAAAAAGTCATTTTTTCAGAGATGAGATTTTCAAAACCGCCTAATCTCAAAAAGAACTGTAATTCGAGCTTCGTGCCCATGATGACTTTTGATCAGCTCGACTTCCTCTACAACATACTAAAATTTCAGACGATTTGACTGAGGGCCAATTTCCCTTTGATTTGTGCGGGGTTCTTTAAAGGGGTAAACCACCCCTAACATAAATTTGTTCATTTCCATTCATTTAAAAAACCAGAACATTTTGAAAATCCTGTTATCTTTGGTTTTGGTGAATCGAACACACATTGTGAAATACCCGGCTGCATTAATTTGGCCATTATCAGATGTGCATGGTGCAAAAAGTCGTTGTGTTCAAAGCATTTTTTGACGATTATCATTATTGCAGGAATTCCGAGCCATTATTGTTTATGGTTGATAGTTGATAGACTAGAAAAACAATTATATATCACAAGAAAATGATTTAACGGCATATGACTGCGATTCTTTTCACAAGTACTATTAATTAAATCAGCTGATATGATTCCCAAATGAAATTATATTAAAATATATTAAAAACATGTTCGTTAACCTACTGTAAAACCCTCAGTTTCATTAATATGTTTAATTAAATAAACGGTAACATAATAAAAATATGCATTCCTCCACAAAACTACGTCGCTGGCTAAATTATCGAAGTGAGCCTTATTACTTATTCTGGAAATTATTATAATTAATGATATAGTAGAAGGGTATGTTTATTCCTATGGAGATGCTTAATGGACGTGCATATTAAAATCGGAAGCGTTTCGACACGAAAATATGAGTCTTATGAGTAAAGGGTAGCCCCACGTTCCCACTCCCAAAGTACCGCTCATAAAGCTCAAAACGAATATGCGGCACACACACAAACATACAATTCATATTACCTATGAAATGAAAAGAGTTTTAACGAAATTCGTGAAACTTTTCGCGAAACTTCAAACCAAAAGCAATTAGAGGGGGTAGGTTACCCTTAAAATGTAAAAATTTAAAAACGTAATAATTTAAAAACGCGGGAGAATATTTTGAATCCGCGGATACATGTTAAACACAGAAAACACGACGGTGATGAACAAATTTATGTTAGGGGTGGTTTGCCCCCTTAAATTTGCTGTCCCGCTGAAACGCAAAAACGCGTTAACTTGAATTTTGATTCCCCTTCAAAATGATACCCGTTTTATTAATTTTCATACAACTCTCTTTAGCGTGGGGTGAAAAACGGCCAATGGAGGGGTGGTTTACCCCTTAATTATATTTCTAATCAACACTGTTGTAGTGGATTTTTCATCGCTTAATATTAGAGGAATTTTAGATTTTTTTTTCATTCAGATCGGTGGACTGCTTGTGGGAGAAACTTTGCGGGATGGTTTCATCCCCTAACACCGTTTTTCTGCCGATACAAAAAAAACATGTTTAATAGTTTGCAATGCTTTACCACATATATGAGTTTCAACGAAATCGAAAGCGGATACTTCAATGATGTTTCTCGTCAGAGGGGTAGTTACCCCTTAAGACGAATCTAATAATTTTGAAATATGATAAAACATTAAATTGTAGCTTATAGAAATATTTAAAATCAGCGGATACACTTTAAACACAGAAAAAACGACCATCATAAATAAATTTTTGTTAGGGGTGGTTTACCCCCTTAAAGTTGATATGCCGCCAAAACGCAAAAACCCGTCAACTTTAATTTTAATTACCCTTCAAAATGATACCTGTTTTATTGATTTGCATACAACCCTCTTAAGTGTGGAGTGACAAAAGGCAAATTGAGGGGTGGTTTACCCCCTAATTTAATTTTTTCTTAACATTTTCATAGTGGATTTGTCATCGCTTTTCATGAGAAGAATTTTCTTTTTTGTTTCATTCAGATCGGTGGATTCCTTCTGGGTGAAACTGCAAAATCACCCCTCGACACGCCTTTCTTTGAGGGCCGGTTTCCCCCCTTAAATCCGTTTTTCCGCCGATAAAAAAAACACTTGTCCCAAAGTTTTTGATGCTCTATCACATATATGAGTTTCAACAAAATCGGAGGCGGACACCTGAGGGATGTTCCTTGTCAGACAACTTTCAACCGATTCACTTGAAATGCTGAATATATCTTGAAAAATACATTGTCTATGGAAGTACGTAGGATTTTTTTTATATTGGATAGTTCATTTGCCATTAACAATTATCTGACGATTTTTTAGGCAAATTTTTGGAAAGTGAAAAATTTCATCAGATAATTGTTAATAACAAATGAACTATGCAATATAAAAAAAATCCTACGTACTTCCATAGACAATGTACTTTTCAAGATATTTTCAACATGTCAAGTGAATCGGTTGAGAATTGTATGAGTTATGTTTCTGGCCAACTTAAAAAATACAGTTTTGAGATAAACGCTGCACAGCCGCCATTTTGAAATTCATCGCTTCAAAAAAATTATTGTATACAGTCACTGATGTGTATGATAAACACCCTTTTTGTAATCCGAATTTATTTTGTAGTTTTTCTGAAAAAAAATCCCCAAAAAGCTTATTTTTTCGGCCTCGAGAGTGGCTTAACCCCTTAATGTAGAAATATATAGTATTTTTTCTGAATTTCAATCGAGTTAATAATATGTTCGAAACTCACTCAATAACAAAATAAAAAAAACTAATAAATGTTTCCATTAATATGAGTTTACAAATTTTGAAAAAGTTGTTTCTTTCTCATACCATTCGAGTGATTAATTCATTCTAAACCTAATCAATATAGAAATATTCGATTATTCAAATTTGCAAATTAGCATTAACGTATATTAACTCGGGGTATTCAATATTAAGGGGGGAGATAGTTTTAGACAAGGAAAAAATTTCTGATTTTCATGATTTTTTTTTTAAAGGAAAGATTTCTTCGCCATTTTTCAGACTTATGGTATCTTCTATGAATGGAATATGAACCAAGAAAAAGTGAAAAATTTTTAAAATTGATGAAATTGTATGCTTTGAAACAAAAAGATAGAATTTTCTGAAAAAATGTCCACATTTTGCAATGAAAAAATATTTTTTGTTTATTTTCGAAAACATTTAGGGCCATCTTTTAGACGATAAGGTTAGAAACATTTATACCAAATTCGTCAGAACCAGTAGATTAGTTTTTTAGCTACACGTCACGCCAGTTTTCAAAAATGCCGTTTAGATGACTGTGCCGCCATTTTGAAATATGAATAAAAAAATGTCATGTCACAGTAAAAAGTAGTAATAAAATATACCCTAAGTTTACAAAATGATGAAGAAATCATTCCTTACAAAAAAATGCCGTTTAGATGACTGTCCGCCATTTTGAAATATGAATAAAAAAATGTCATGTCACAATAAAAAGTAGTAATAAAATATACCCTAAGTTTAAAAAATGATGAAGAAATCATTCCTTACAAAAAAAATTATGAAAATCAAAAAAATTGTTCTATGCTCAAAGGCATGTCCCCCTTTAAAAATTTCATATATTTTCACTTTACGATTTATTTTAAAATACAATAGATCTACAACAACCATTACACGAATAATAACTACAAACATTCATTCAGAGCATTGTCATTATCGAACAACGAATAAAAATGTCCGTTTCTCTCGGTTCAAGAAATCGTCGGGAGACGTACTGAAATTGTCGAAATTTTTGCTCCATCATCGGGACATGATGTTGAAAGTGCGAGACAGCATGAGCAACGTCGATTTTTTCAACAACAAGAACAAATTCGTCAGCCGTAAAGTGTGGCCGTTGCCGAACGCAAAGCTTCAGGAGGACTGGACGAGGGATCCTTTCATTCAGCAAATGTTCAAACGACCTGGTGAACCGGGATCGCGGACTACGCTGCGCTCCGATGCCTTATCGAATCCTCAAGGCACGATCGATCCCAATGTGAGTGCAAATTACAATTTTTAAGGGAAGGTTCGGCCGTGTTGGGCTAAAAAATGTTCGATGTTTCACCAATTTTTTATGCGATAAGTATTAAGGGCCTATACCAGTGCGAAGGTTGAAAATTTGGATGATTTTCGGGAATTTTTTGGGAGAAAAATACGCAATTAAATTTTTCGGAAAATTAATAATACATTTGGCTATATTTGACCTATATTACATAATTTTTTCATAGAAAAATATTGCGATCCAAGCGACTTATGCGCTGCTTTCGGAGGCGCCAAATAAAAAAGTTCCTCCACTGCTGACATGATTCTGACCGATTGAGTAGTTGAAACCGAAAAAGGAAAAAATGTCGTCAAACTGGAAGGTATTTCCTGTACAATGACGTAGGATTTTCGAAAAATATCAAAATCTAACAAAATGGCGTAGCTATGAAAAAAGTCTGTTTTCTTGCCTATAAAATGGTCGTTTATTTTTTCAATGCCAAATCGTCAATTTTCATCCAATCAAAAATATCCTACGTCATTGTAGAGTAAATATATTCAAGAGTACTCAGTCTAAATTTCAAGGTAATCGGATAACTGCTCTTTGAGTTACAATGTCAGCAAATTTGAAAAATCTCATTTCGAAAAAAAACGCGTTTAAAGATTTAACTATCGATTTTTGCGAGATTAAATAATATTGATATAAATGATAATTATATTCTTGAAAGTATAAAATGTCGAAAAAGGCAAAAAAAATGATTTTTTAAAAGTGTCACAGTGGTATAGCCTCTTAAATATAGAATGTTGATATTTGGTATGTTGACTAAGCGGTTGCTATTGAACATCAAAATATTTTTTAAAGTTTGACAAAACATGGTGGCGGGAGTGGGAGGAGCCACGCATGTCGGTGCGCGGGCGATGACGTCCTTCGCTTGCGGAAGTCCTAAGTCCCGGGCAGGTGATCTGAAGCAAAAAAATCAAACATATTTTTACTTTGCACAATGTTGCGTATAAGTTGACGTAGAATCAAGAAGAAAAATTGAAAAATAAAAAAATTGTGAGCAAAAAACTGCGAAAATTTTTGGAAAAAAAACAAACTTCCTTCCGATCGCTCACTAATTTTTTATTTTTCAATTTTTCTTCTCGATTTTAGGTCAACTTATACACAATATTGTACAGAGTAAAAATATGTTTGATTTTTTGCTTCAGATCACCTGTCCGGACTTGGGACTTCCGAAAGCGAAGAATGTCATCATCGCGCACCGCCATACGTGGCTCCTCCCACTCCCACCACCATGTTTTGTCAAACTTGAAAAAATATTTTGATGTTCAATAAAGACCGCTTAGTCAACATACCAAATATCAACGTTTTATATTTAATACTTTTCGCATAAAAAATTGGTGGAAAATCGAACATTTTTTGGCCCAACAAGGTAGAACCCTCAAGGGGTTAGGCCACAGTAACGGGTATAAAATCATGTACGAATTTAACAATTTTTTTTTTCGTATGAAAAAGTGATTCACTCATAAAATTAATTACACATCTATTTAGTATAAATGTCAAGCTGTTAGAAAATATATATATATTTTTTTTCGATGTCCAAAATGGCCGACTACTAATATTTTCTTTTGTTATCATTTTTTAGGCGCTCCGCGGCGTGACATTTAGCATCCACCATTTTTGACCGAGAACAGAAAACAAGAATTCTCGTCAATATACATTAGAATACCTAGAGAAGTACGTACGGAATTTAAAAAATATTGTTTTATTCAAAACTGGTAGGTATTTGAACTTAAGAAATGAATTTTCAGTGAAAAATTTCGTTATAACTGCTCATAAAATGAAAAGTTTTCGATTAATCAGAAATTCCGTACGTACTTCTCTGCGAAATGCAATTAGGAATATAACTTTTAAATTTGAAGTAAATCGAGTGAAAATTGTTGAAGTTATTTGTCACGCCAATTGGAAAAAAGCTGGTTCGAGAAGTTTCGAGTAGTCGGCCATTTTCATATTCATAATAAATAGATGTGTAATTCATTTTATGAGTGAATCACTTTTTCATACGAAAAAAAATTGTTAAATTCGCACATGATTTTATACCCGTTACTGTGGCTTAACCCCTTAAGTCATTTTTCCGCAACAAAATGAAACATTCACTAAAATTCTCGTACAGTATTGCGTCTGTTTGGGTTTGTTTAGATTCGCTTGGATTTGGGCTCCTTTTATTGATTGCGTTTTGGGCGTCGTTCTTTAAGTTTGTTTGGGCCATTTTCTTTGGGTTTGGGTTCGTTTGGGTTCCTTTCTTTTGGCTTATGTTTCTTTCCTTGGGTTTGGACCTAAAAGTAGTTTGAGTTTGTTTAGGCTTCTTCTTTTCAAGCTGCGAACTTTTGTCCCCTTTACAATTTTCCTCAATGCAATAATCGCTCGTTCAATTTTTCCCGCTACGATCCTAGTGTTTTCTTTTTCGAACGAGTTTCTCTCCACCTCGATCTGTGTCTGTCAATCTACTTGGAAGTTTTTCTAATATTTTCCAGGATTCTGTCATTTTCCGTTTCCTCATGCATTTAACGTAAAATTATTGTAGCGCTCGGTCGCTCTCTCACGATGTTGTTTTTTGCCGCTGTTTCTCTCGCCGTTACCAATGCCTGTTTTTCCTCCGTCGTGCTACCACGCTCCGGTATGCTTGTGTACGTGTCCGGTCGAGCTATGCCGTCCTTGCAACCCGCTTGGTCATTATCGTTCTCTGTTGATTTACTTTTGTGCGGAGCTTCGTCCCGTCTAACCGATGATTCCGGCAGCTTGCATTCTGTTTTCAAAGCTTTCGATGCACCGAGGAATCGATCTTTTCCTCCGTACCCTCTTCAGGGCAGATATTTTTTTTCGTCATTTTCCTCCACTACTTGTTCCACGTCCCGATATTGAGATAAGGCTCTCCGTTTGCCGCTTTCTCATTCGCCCCGAACAGTCATTCTGGTCGTCTCGCGTTCTTTCTTATCGGCTGTTGGTATAAGGGCTTCGCTCGCTTCCGGCGTTTCCTGTTGGGGCCTGTTTGGACGCTCGGCCAGAACCCCCCCCCCCCCCCCCCCTATTCCGTTACGTAACGGGTGCTCTGTCGTCAATAATTGCGATTTTTTTCATAGACATAACTAACTATGAAAGGATTCGGTTTATACTCATTTTATGAAGTATATATTCATCTAGTTTTATACCAATTTTTATGACAAAATCTTGAAAATTAACCGAGATATATGCCTTGATTTAACGACAAAAAAAAATTTTCTTCGTTGTCCCATCGATATCTGTAATGAAAGGTTATCTGTAAATTGAAAGACAACAATTTATCGATATCTACAGGGTGTCCCAAAACTCAACGATAATCTGAGACCGGATGAAAGGCCAAGTTATACCAGTTCTGGGAAAAATACAAAAAAAAATCCATATCACTCAGTTCAGCGATAATAGACATTTAAAAAAAAAAGTTGAAATTCGACACCCTTGGTCGCATTTTCAAGTCCTGTGATCACCAATGTCACAATTTCGCTGTGATTTTTTAAATTTCGTGATCTTCATTAACGATGCTATTAATCGCAACTACAAATTAATGCAAAAAACATTGTTAATTTAATAAAATAAGTTAAGTTTTAGTGAGCCATGGTTCACAAAAATATTGTTACTTAACTTTGACACTTCATTTTGAAAAAAATGTACTACACTACCCTTGGCAAGTTGTTTCAAAAGATGGCGCATTTAATCAAGATTTCAAAATGGTGCAACAATTGCCACTTTTCTTGCCATTAAAAATTTTATTTCTTATTTTTTTCAAATTGAGCTCATTTTGAACAACTCAACATTAGGAATTTTTGTTACTAAAATTTGTTATTTTTTGTTTCTGGTCTGAAATAAAATTATTATTTTTAGTAAAGAGGTAATTGAGTCAGTTAGTTAAAAATTGGTTATTAACTGACTCAATTATCTCTTTACTAAAAATAATAGTCATTTCAAAAGATGGCGCATTTAATCAAGATTTCAAAATGGTGCAACACTTGCCACTTTTCTCGCCATTAAAAATTTTATTTCTTATTTTTTTCAAATTGAGCTCGTTTTGAAAAACTCAACATTAGGAATTTTTGTTACTAAAATTTGTTATTTTTTGTTTCTGGTCTGAAATAAAATTATTATTTTTAGTAAAGAGGTAATTGAGTCAGTTAATAACCAATTTTATTGTTAATAAAGTTTTTTAATAAAACATATTTTATTAAAAAACGTATTGTAAAAGACATATGTTTTTACAATAAAAATTGGTTATTAACTGACTCAATTACCTCTTTACTAAAAATAATAATTTTATTTCAGACCAGTAACAAAAAATAACAAATTTTAGTAACAAAAATTCCTAATGTTGAGTTGTTCAAAATGAGCTCAATTTGAAAAAAATAAGACATACAATTTTTAATGGCAAGAAAAGTGGCAAGTGTTGCACCATTTTGAAATCTTGATTAAATGCGCCATCTTTTGAAATAACTATTATTTTTAGTAAAGAGGTAATTGAGTCAGTTAATAACCAATTTTTATTGTAAAAAACATATGTTTCTTACAATAAAAATTGGTTATTAACTGACTCAATTACCTCTTTACTAAAAATAATAATTTTATTTCAGACCAGAAACAAAAATAACAAATTTTAGTAACAAAAATTCCTAATGTTGAGTTGTTCAAAATGAGCTCAATTTGAAAAAAATAAGAAATAAAATTTTTAATGGCAAGAAAAGTGGCAAGTGTTGCACCATTTTGAAATCTTGATTAAATGCGCCATCTTTTGAAACAACTTGCCAAGGGTAGTGTAGTACATTTTTTTTCAAAATGAAGTGTCAAAGTTAAGTAACAATATTTTTGTGAACCATGACTCACTAAAACTTAACTTATTTTATTAAATTAACAATGTTTTTTGCATTAATTTGTAGTTGCGATTAATAGCATCGTTAATGAAGATCACAAAATTAAAAAAATCACAGCGAAATTGTGACATTGGTGATCACAGGACTTGAAAATGCGACCAAGGGTGTCGAATTTCAACTTTTTTTTTTAAATGTCTATTATCGCTGAACTGAGTGATATGGATTTTTTTTTGTATTTTTCCCAGAACTGGTATAACTTGGCCTTTCATCCGGTCTCAGATTATCGTTGAGTTTTGGGACACCCTGTATACAACTGTAGCTATCGCTATACGTAGCAGTTTTTTATTTTCTTTTTTTACATAATGCCGATAGTTTGAACATTTTTTTTAATGTCCAAGTCCCTTTTTCTGTATTCAAGCAGTCTTTAAAAATAGTAATTATCAAATGTTAAAAACGCGGATACGTACAGCTTTAGCCGCTGCGATTACAAAAGTGTTTTTTTTTTAAATTGAAAATCGGTTGATAAGTTTTTAAGTATTCGCTCGGCCAAGGTCGAAAAAACTAGTTTCGAGAAAAACGCGT
The DNA here is from genome assembly GCA_964007375.1 of Ophion obscuratus. NCBI lineage: Eukaryota > Metazoa > Arthropoda > Insecta > Hymenoptera > Ichneumonidae > Ophion > Ophion obscuratus. The sequence goes on from OZ023320.1 coordinate 6,420,133, forward strand.
TCGAAGTTTTCGTTCCGTGTTTCATGATATAAAGTTGCGATTTTTTCTAGAATATTGATACTTACATTAAAGTATCTAATCGCGGGCGATATGACGGTTCCTCATTTTCATGATAGTTTACAAAATAATAAGAGCCTGTACTTTGTCTATTGTAAATGATGCCACACCTGTAGGGACTGTAGCCACTAACCGGTCGCGCTACCTGCTCTCACTAAAGTGACTATAACTCCGTCAATTTTCGGACTTGTGAATACAAATTTTGCCAACATATTTTTCAATAAATGTACTTTCAAGAATTATAAAAAAAAAACTGTGCTTCAAATTTTGCTTGGGGGATGTGGGAAAGCTACTGTGCAAGTTCTTGCACAGTGATTTTCCCCCTTAATTGACATTGCGTATAGAAAGCTGTGAGCTGTCCACGGTAAAATTGCACTCGAGGTTTAAATTAAAAACTTGAACATGCAGAAATGTTGCTATTTCTGGCAGTTTCAAAATCGTGACGTAACGCAAACCTTGACCCCCTCCCTACGTATGTAAACCATAACGCCTTGCCGACCCCCCCCCCCCTCTCTAATTGCGTTACGTATTTATGGACGGCCCAAAGTACAAGTACAAAGTAAATGTACAATAAAAAAGTTGTGTACAAGATTTCATTGAAAAATACTAATAACTAAGAAGTTACAATCTCGTGAACGACCCTTGAACTTGACGGGCTCAACGGTGTACTTGATTTCAGCTACCCGGTTGATTTTAAACGAAAAAACCCAGTTTGTTTCTCAAAATAGATATTATTGGCTAAACCGTGACCCAGCTTATTTTGTTATCGTGTTTCAATCATAAAAGTACAAAGTTTGAATTTTTTTCGCTTTGTCGAGGAAAGATGACATCATTATTGTTAATAACTAATGAGAGAAAAAAAAATAAGAAAAACGTCGGTCAAGACTAAACTACTATTACACTCAATAAGTGTACCAAATTTCAAGTAAATTCAGCAGTTATTTATTATAGTTGTAGTATTGTATAAGTTATTTATTATAGTTATATGGTTGTAATCATAAATTTTCTTGCAATCTGCAATTCCAGCACCGTATGTTGGAAGCGACAAACCAACTTTTGATACTTTCACAGTACCCTTACCCCTTAAGATTCTGCCTCGCTTTACCACCACTATCTACTTCCACATCTTCATTACAATGTTTGTCCCTTCGAAGTTCTTTTGAGGAGTTTGGTGCACTTCCCATTATGAATTACCTCGAAAGGGAGGGGTGGGTGTCGGAAATTCGATCGATCAATATTCAAAAGGACCGAAGTTTCGCATTCATTAATGACGAACGTTCTATTATAGATAGATCAATCTTGTGATAGCCTGTAAAATAGTTAATCAAAATTGTGAATACAAATATCTCGAAATTGATTCATAGCGAACATAAATATAACATTTAACAAAATAATGAGAGACATAATATCGACTATATATTACGTCGATCGACTATATATACATCGTAAATATTATGATGCTTTACAATTTCGAATTCATTAATGCGAAGGGCCAAAAAGTCGATCAGTTAAAATAGCGATTGGCCGAAAAGGCGAACGGATTGGACAGCGAAAACTTATGATCGAGCAATACATTACTTACGCTTCAGAATGGAGCTGGTAGATGGCGCTGGTGGTCAGTCGAGTACACGGTCTTACATACAGGTCTTGAAACTCTGGTGGTGGGGGTATGTACTCGGTTTGAAGCACCGGCCGTTTCGCCTAGTGACCACGAGTGTCGCTGCGATAGAGTGATGCAGGCTGCGCGAGAGAGTTGGAAATCGATTGTTGACTCATAGGAACCTAACCTAGCTGTACAATTGGCTGGTGAAGGCAAATTATGATAGTCAATGTCAAAAATGCACGATGGACCTAAATACAATTAAAAGTAACTTTATTGTAAACCTGAGAAAAACCAAAAGACTATAGTTATCCAAGTGGGTACATTGAATATGAATGTTTTTTATCTAGGTGTCAATGTAAGCTCGTGTTGGTCGAGAGGTTCGGTGCAAGCTTCGTAATGCTGCTTTCAGGGGTTCGACCCCTGTGTGCTCGGTTTTTTAAAAACATGTTTTAGCTTTTATAAAACAAATAGGCTTTACGCGTTGTTTTAATTGACCGGAAAATAAGTGGCAACTATTCCAGACCGAAGTGGAATCCAGACCGAAACACTTGCAGGATGTGTTTCTTGAAAATGACACAAATGATTAAGAAACAGTGCTTCTTTTGCAATTCTTTATTTCCTCTTCGAAAAATTTTAATGCATGTCCCGAGAAACATTTTCAATAATATCTACTTTGCAGTTTCCGAAACGGTTTGCGTTCGTAAATTAAAAAAAAAAACACCTCTTTTCCGTCCTTTAAGCGAAGGACTCTCGAGTAGGATAAATTTAAATAATTCACTAACTTTGTTTTGTTTTCCAGCCTGGAAAGTATTTATAGTAATGATCCCAATAATTTTTCATTTTTTTCAGATTCCCGGCTCCAACGCGAAAAAAATAATTTCAATCATTCCATAAATTGCAGGTTTCATTGTCCTTAAAAAAATAGATTTTTTTTCCAATATCACCGTTTTTACAAGTTTACAAGTAGAGCACGTCGCGTGTGGTCTCGTGAATCAGCGGTTATGTTTTGGTTTTGTTTACTTTTGAAATCTATTTGCGTCTCTCTCACACAGCCTGCATCACTCTATAGCAGCGATCCTCGTGGTCACGAGTTGCAACAGTCGGTGCTTCAATAAGAGGCCATCCCCCACCACTGAAATTTTGAGCGAGTTTCAAGACCTGTATGTAAGACCGTGGTCGAGTAAGGCAGTCATCCCATGTTCGCTATTTAGGTATTCGTTACTTTGGACCATCGATCATTCGCGTATCTAAGATCTACACATTCGAAGTTTGTATTCTCGATATATGGCTTTTTGCTATAGATGGTATTACCAATATTAGATACTCACTTTTTTCTATTTCGGAGATATGAATGTTGTAGATTGTTCGAATTTGTATTTGTATGACTCAAACTGCAGCTATGCGAATACATGTTCTCGAATAAATAATCCTTTGGTGTAATAGTTACTCGATTTCGTCATCGGTCGAAGGATAAAATTTCGAATAATTTGAACCTCGTTATTTTGAGTTTATAATTTTGTCATTTCAAAATCTTCGTCGTTCTATATTTGGCCATTCGAAGTTTCGACCTCCATTCAAAGGGACCATGCTGTTCCGGATGTTGCCCAAACCGGAAAAATATTAATAATAATAATATTGTTATGAATTATTGGTATTATTATTATTTCTCACTTCAGAAAAACATGTTCCTTTTTATTCGACTATTTTTCCAAAGTGATCGATTTTCCATCCCCCTATCGATGCAAAATCGATATGTAATCAATATTCCAATAAGACCTTGCTCAATCCTTTCCGGCGAAAGTAAAAAAATATGTTCCAACTTGAAACAGCGAAATAAAAAATGTTCCCCGAAAACCTTGTACCCTAAATAATTATAATAGATAATAATAATATCTTCAATCATTTATAGCGTCGTCATTATCATAACTACTGTTTCCAATCAAAAACGTAAAAATCAGGATCGCGAGAGCTTCCATTGCGCAATGGGTTCGATCCTCTTTATGGCGCAGTGTTTCGGAATCCTGCCAGTAGCCGGAGTCCGCACGGATTCGCCCAGGAAGCTCGTGTTCAAATTATTCTCACCCAGAACAGCTTACACGGTCGCAATTGTGATCATGCTCTCGACGATGGCATCGATCTCCGTCATTCACATGATACAGAGTCTCAGAGCGAACACCCTTGGCATTCACGGTACGGAATAATCTTTCGTTTTTTTTTCGCGCAAGTAATCGCCTTGACCGTCGTTCCGTAAATTTTGCATTGATTTGCGATTGAAACATATTTTTTTGGCTATTTTTAATATTTTGGTCTCGTAGTAAGTGCTACGAGAGTAAGGCCTCGTAAGTAAGGCCTCTAGAGTGACCTTAGGCCACTCTAGAGGCCGAAAAAATAGGCTTTTTGGGGATTTTTTTTTTTTCAGAAAAACTACAAATTAAATCGAGATTACAAAAAAGGGCGTTTGTCATACATATCAGTGACTGTATACAATAATTTTTTTGGAGCGATTAATTTCAAAATGGTGGCTGTGCAGCGTTTATCTCAAAACTGCATTTTTTTAATTGGCCGGAAACATAACGCAGACAATTTTCGACCGATTCACTTGAAATGTTGAATATATCTTGAAAAATACATTGTCTATGGAAGTACGTAGGATTTTTTTTTATATTGGATAGTTCATTTGTTGTTAACAATTATCTGAGGATTTTTTAGGCAAATTTTTGGAAGGTGAAAAATTTCGTCAGATAATTGTTAATAACAAATGAACGATACCTACAACTTTTGAATAAAACAATATTTTTTTCATTCCGTACGTACTTCTCTAGGTATTCTACACTGACAGAAAAATTCTATTGATATGAACTAATCGCGTCTTTGATTTTAGTTTATTTGAATTAACTAGATTTTTCGTGGAATCAAATTTTTCCTATTGCATTCCATTATTTAAATGATTTATTTTAAATATATTTATTTATTCAAATCCAAATATATTCAATATCGTCCAATTACTAAATATTTTATTTAATCCTAATAAATCCGTTATTCGGTTTCATCTAATCAATAAACAATTTGGTTCAATCGACAAAATGGATGTATTTGATTTTTTTAAATTTAAATTAAATAGTCTTTTCGCAGAGTCAACCATTTTTCTATTTGATTGAATGGTTGTCTTTATTGCAACACACATATCAAAGAGGTGTGGGGGTAGAAAGTGTGGAGAGAGAGAGGAAAACACACACACATACAGGGTGAGGCACTAACTGTTGCGACCTTGAATATCTCTGTAATTATCGACGTCACAAAAGAATGTTTGAAACAAAAGTTGTACCGTACGAAAGGGTTCATCAAATGCGACCATCTTGTAGAGCATCGAAAACTGCATAAAAAATATTTAGGAGTCAAAGTCGTTCAAGTTCTTTTAAGATAAAAAATTGACATGAACTTTATTTTAATGTGAAATTACCTTTATTCACAGTAGATGTTCAAAGTGATTGCCATAGAAATCAATGCAGTATTCAATCTCCTCATCATGAATTTCTTATCACTTCGGCACTTATCGCCGAAGTCTTGTCATTGTCTTGTATGTAAACAACGGCACCAAACCTACAATGTACACGGAACATTGTACAATGTTTCGCCCAAACGAACCCAAGATAACGATAGTAAGAATGGTGAGACTAGTATTAATAAATCAGGCGAATGTAAATGATGTATTCTTTTGAAGAGCAAACTGATATGCTTCTAATTTACGGAGAATGTCAGAAAAATGCAGTTAGAGCTAGAGACTTATACGCTGAAAGATCTCCTGAACGTTCTCATCCTACACGCCGTACATTTCAAATTTTGTACACTAAACTGAGGGCAACTGGATCCTTAACCCGTCGGGAAAGTAACCGACAAAAGCGAGCTACTAACGAAGAAACGGAAATTGGTGTTCTTGCCGCCGTTCATCGAGACCCTTATGCGAGTTCTCGTCAAATTGCGAGGGAATCTGGCGTAAGCCAAAGAAGTATTATACGTGTTCTACATCATCATAAATATCATCCTTACCACATCAGTCTCCACCAGGAAATAACTGGTACGGATTTCATGAATCGCACTGGATTCTGCCGATGGACTTAACGCCAGATTCAGAGAGATTACTCATTCATTAATCGGATTTTATTTACTGATGAGGCAACATTTACGAATCATAGAAATATCAACTTGCATAACATGCATTTGTGGTCAACTGAAAATCCACATTGGCTGCGGCAAGTTGCACACCAAAGACCGTGGTCGGTTAATGTATGGTGTGGGATTATTGGGGATAGAATCGTAGGCCCTTATTTCATCGAAGGGAATCTTAATGGTAGGAAGTACACCACATTCCTTCAAGAAACGTTAGGTCCGTTATTGGAAGATATACCTTTAGAAACAAGAAACAGAATGTGGTATCAACACGACGGGTGCCCGGCACATTTTTCGCTGATAGCTAGAAATGAATTGGAAAAGAGATTTCCAACTCGTTGGATTGGACGCGGAGGAGCTGTATCGTGGCCGGCTCGCTCGCCAGACTTGACGCCTCTGGACTTTTTCTTGTGGGGATACTTGAAAGATCTTGTTTATAAAGAACGTCCAAATACGCCGGATGATATGCGTGAGAGAATTCTTCGAGCCTGTGATTCGATAAGTGCCGAAGTGTTAAGAAATTCTACACAATCCGCGATGAGGAGATTGCAATACTGCATTGATTCCTTAATCTTAAATGACCTTGGACGACTTTGACCCCTGAATGTTTTTTATGCAGTTTTCGATGCTCTACAAGGTAGTTGAAAAAAAATGTACCGTCCCATTTAAAAAAGTGGAGGTGACCTTTACTGTGCGACAGCGCCTCCACTGAGATAAACAAAAAATGGTCGCATTTGATGACCCCTTTCGTACGGTACAACTTTTGTTCCAAACATTTTTTTGTGACGTCGATAATTACAGAGATATTCAAGGTGGCAACAGTTAGTGCCTCACCCTGTATATAGGGTATGTTAGAAAAATATATAGCCTGTTATTCGATAAAACTCTAATTATCACAATGATATTAACTAATTGATATAGATTATGTGATACAGCAAACAATTATAGGAATTCATTTGGTCTCAGCCATATCTGCCACTAAGATGATACAATCACTCGGTAGCATAGGGGCAGCGTGCTTTTATTAAGTAGGTTCTAGGTTCGCTTCCCATATAAGCGAAATCTTTTCTTCGATAGAAATCATCTCCAAAGGCCAGGGCATGACAAATTACGATAAAAAATCGTTGTCGTAAAACGCTCAATTAAGTATTTCATTTTACTTTGGATTTATGAAATATTTTATGTATCTAGTACAATTAGATTTACAGTGTACATTGTAAGCAAATAGAGATTTGAATATATTCAATATTTAAAAAGAATAGCTGAGACAAATAAAAAAATATCTTTAAAACAAATGAGATCGTAGTAGGCCGTGAGCCAAGAAAAAAACCTATTTGATTTAAATATTTTTTTTCGGCGGTGTAATGTAGATTGACGAGAATTTTTGTTTTTTTTTCTAGGTAAAAAATTGTGAATGCTAAATGTCACGCCGCGGAGCGCCTAAAAAAAAGACAACGAAAGAAAATATTAGTAGACGGCCATTTTGTGCATCGAAAAAAAAAATATATATTTTTTCTAACAGCTTGATATTCATACTAAATAGATGTGCAATTAATTTTATGAGCGAATCACTTTTTCATACGAGACAATATTGTCAAATTCGCGCATAATTTTATACCCGTTACTTTGGCCTAAGGCCTTAAAGGAAAATCCCCGAATGTTGGTCTTTTTCACAGGCGGAGTTGCCGCGTCGACCGCAGGCGCAGTTTTCTACAGCAACAGCCTGCTCGGAACTGTTCTCTTCACCCGGCTCGCACCGCGGTGGGGTCCGCTGCAACGAGACTGGAGAGCAATGGAACGGCAGCTGGACAGGTCATCATCGTGAATTCTTTCTAGTCCTTTTGGCAAAGCCGAGGTTGAATTTTTCTAAGTTTGAAAAAAAAATGATAAAAACAAATTGAATTTCTTTCGGGCTCAATTTTTATGTCGGGGAAATAATTTTTTTTAAATATTTACAATTCAAGAGAATGTTTTGTAACGTTATTGGTGAGCTGTTGGTTGGAAGTTCGTGGCACAGAAAAGTTTATCTTGTGCAGGGACAAGTATCAGCCGCCCCGGTTGCGTAGGAAATTGTCGTTGATAACCGGCGCGATAATGATCTGCGCTCTCATCGAACACTTGCTGAGCATCGTGGAAAGCACTCCGACCAGATTCTGGTCGCCAAACACGAACAGCACCTTCGAGGACTATCTTCGATCCTACAGCGAACAATCACACGCCTTCATTTTCACAGTTTGTCCGTATATAGCGCAAGAAAAATGTGCCCTCTTCCTGCTCACATTTTCCTTTCACTGCTCCAGGGTGAGTGACGATTTAAAAATTTTTTTTTCTTGCAGGCGAGTACAATCTCGCGTTTGGAATTTTCATATTCTGCATCAGCAAGTTCGGGACCTTCGCGTGGAACTTTACGGATGTGTTCATAATCCTGGTAAGGTCTACATTGAAAGAGAGTAAAAAGAATCCCGGGGAAAAAAGTTCATATCTGAATATATCTGAATCAGATATGATCAGACAAGAAAATTGGCAATATCTGTTCATGTAGTGTCATGACAGATCATGTATGCTTATATCTGAGCATGTATGATCATATCAGAGCCATTTTGATAATTTTGAGAGCAGACCCGTCCATATCGCAGCAGGTCTGACCAGATCCAATCCCCAGGCAAGATCTGATCTTGTTGGACCAGATCTGATTTTATTGGGCCAGATCTGATCATGTCAGGTAGATCTGATTTTATTGGGCCAGATCTGATTATGTCAGGCAAATCTAATCTTATTGGACCAGATCTGTCTGTCCGTATAAGAATAAAATACCGTGGATCCCAGTAGACCTGGACATCTATGAACAATTGACCTGCCCATATGATAGAATCATAGTTTATCTGAACCATCAGACCAGGTATGACTCCGACTACATCAGAGCAAATCTTACCCTGTTGAGACAGATCAAATCTTGTTAGTGCAGTCATGAAGATATTAAAATGTTTACATATACAGAGCGGGGTTATTAACACGTCATCACTTGACGCGTTAATAATTAATAATATTATAGTAACTCACATGATCACATATAATACAGTCAGGTGAGGTGCCATATCTGATCGGATATCGTCTCATATCCTCATATATCGTTTCATATATTCAGATGTTTTCATGTGTGAACTGAACTGCATATACGACAAGGTATAAGTGTATAAGACTTCGTATATTTTCCAGGTTTGGTATCGTATCTGATGGGATAAAATTTTATATGAACGTGCCTGCTCATATATCACATCATATATGTTCAGATATGGTTTCACGCTGCCAACTCGCCTTCGTACCTGTCCAGATCAAAACATATATGAGATCTATATAGCGGAGTCTGGTACCGTATTTGATCGGATATGATCTTACCCTGATGGAAATCCGCTTATTGGAATTCGACAAATAATGTTGAAATCTGTTAAAAAATGTCAGAAACTGTGAAAATGAATAGATTCTAACATAATTTGATGGAATCGTACATATTTTGATAGATTCTGTCGGAAATAATCTATGAAAATCGGACAGAACCTCACATATTATGTTAACTTTACGGAATGTCATAAAATCACAGAATTCGATACTTTCTGTCATCTTTTTATCAGAAAATGTCATCTTTTAACAAAAAATGATAAAATTAATTTTCCATTTTTTGACATATTGTTGCATCGAAAAGAATGACAGAAAATGACAAAAAATGATAGAAAATGATAATTTTTATCATAATTTGTTGTCACATTTTTGTTGAATTCTGACAGATTTCAGCTGTCATTAAATCACAGAGTTTGATACTTTCTGTCATCTTTATGTCGGAAAATGTCATCTTTTAACAAAAAATGATAAATAAGTTTTCCATTTTTTGACATATTGTTGCATCGAAAAAAATGACAGAAAATGTGAAAAAATGATAGAAAACGATAATGTTTATCATAATTTGTTGTCACATTTTTGTTGAATTCTGACAGATTTCAGCTGTCATTAAATTACAGAATTTGATACTTTCCATCATCTTTATGTCGGAAAATGTCATCTTTTAACAAAAAATGATAAATCAGTTTTCCATTTTTTGACATATTGTTGCATCGAAAAAAATGACAAAAAATGCAAGAAAACGATAATTTTTATCATAATTTGTTGTTACATTTTTCGTGAATTCTGACAGAAACAATATTCAACCGTACTAATTATATTTTTATCTATGTATTTTATCTGCGTCTCTGTATGTTGAATATTTTTTAAGATCTCAACAGTTGCCAAATATGTGTCACCAAATAAAAGTATTATTGAATATAAAGTCCCAAATTTCTTTCTTTCAGCATTTCCATTAAAATTTAGAAAATTATATGTAAATTCCATCAAATATTGACGAATTCTGACCATTTATTATCAGAATTGATAATTAAATGTCAAAATTCATCAGAATATATCATATATTTATAATGCAAAATGTCAAAAGTTAACAAGTTCGGTCATTATATGACAAAAAATAAAAAAGAATGATATAATTTGACAGATTCGGTCATAATATTTCATGAATGGTAAAGAATTCCATTTCATTCCATTAAATAATGACATTTAATAACGAAAATCTCACAAAAAATAAGAAAGAATGATATAATTTGACATATTCGGTCATAATATTTTATAAATGTTGAAGAATTCCATTATATTCCATAAAAAAATAACATTTAATGACGAAAATCTCACAAAAAATAAGAAAGAATGATATAATTCGACAGATTCGGTCATAATATTTCATGAATGTTGAAGAATTCCATTTTATTCCATCAAAAAATGACATTAAATGACGAAAATCTCACATAAAATGGAAAACTCTTACGACATTATATGATATATTATGTAAGATTCTGACAGAAATTACTGAATTATAACATTACTTTTCTGATAAAATATGACAGATTCTGTAAAGCATGTTCCAATTTCCGGTCAGAAATCACGAACTTCTCACAGAAAATGTCAAATCTCGAAATAAAATGACAGATTCTGTCGTATAAATGACATATTCTGACATTATTTCTCATTGAAAGTTGACGGAATATTATCAAATCTGACATTTTTTGTTAAAATCTGACGAATTCCAATAAGCGGATTTCCATCAGGGTATACGAACAGATACGTTCACATATCACATCATGTATGTTCAGATACGAATTTACGGTACCAACTCGCCTTGGTACTTAGCCACATATAAACAGATATGAGTTCATATATGGTCAGGCCAGATACTGTATTTGATCAGATATGATCTTCTATATACATATGTGATGTGGAATATGATCAGACCTAATCATATATGATAATGTAAAATGTCAGATATAAATATATCTGTTACATATATGACAATATCTGAAACATGTATGAACATATCCACTCAGACATGAACTTTTTTCCCGGGATTGCCTTTGGATTACAGGGCTCGATTCATCAGTGAAAATATTCTCGTTTCTCTCTTTTCGTCCATGGTAAAAATGGACAGATACGGAGAGCTGGAATTCAAGATTATCGACTGCCAGTTCAATGAATCTCGTTTTTCAGCTAGCCACGGGCCTTTCGGAGCGGTACAAGTCACTGAACCAGAGACTTCTGACCAACGCGACGAGCTACCGGGGAAATGTCGATTGGCGCGAGTTTCGCGAATGTTACGCCATTTTGAGCGCGTTGGTGAAGAATGTCGATGACAATATATCACCCATAATGCTCTTGTCGTTCTCCAACAATCTCTACTTCATATGCCTTCAATTGCTCAACGGCCTTTCGTGAGTCCTGGAAAGACTGAATCGCTTACCTTGCAATCAATGATTCCCTAAATTTTATTTATTTTCTCACTTTTCGCGTTTGCTGCGCCGCAAATTTGCATAGGGTTTCGACACCTCCCCCCCTCCCCATCGAGCTGAAATTTTGCACAAACCTTCCCTTTAATATTTGAAGACAACCCCTAAAAGCATTTTTGGCGAATCGCAATAATTTTCGACATATTGAATTCTTAAGATAATCCTATCGCCAGACTTCAATCCATAGGATTTTCATAAGTTTTTTTTGAGCTTCGCTAAATATATTAATAATCGTTTCTGTAAAATTTCAGGGTCGGTTATCGACCTTGTTACAGAGAAAAAAATATTAAAATTGCGTATTTTTGTGAAGGAATTCCGAAACGACATGCGAAAACCCAATGTCCGGTCGCTACAAAAGTGTATATAATAGTGGGAATCCGTCAGATTCTTAACAATAATCAGATTTACATAATTAACACTTGTAGTAATCCCATGCTCTCCGAAAAAAATACGCTTATTGACCTAATTTTTATGTAATATCGAGTTTAATTTGAAGTTCCGCTATTGGATTTATTACCACTTGCTACGATAAAGAGACGTGACAGCAAGGCAACAGCTGACTGTAGTCCTAACCTCATCTCAATCATACGAATTTCCACACATATTTCATTTTCAACCGACATATTTCGCCGACACAAATTTTCCACGCTTTTTACCAGTCGTGGCCCGAATACAATGCTTTATATTGGGAGTACAACTTTGCAGTGACCGTTTTTTTCAAAAGTTTAAGGCTTTATTATAAAAAAGTGGCTACATATTTTTTAATCAAAGTACTGCCCGTCGCTAGCTACGACCTCGGCCCATCTTTCAGGTAGCATTCGAATCCCGCGTCGATAAAAGTCTTGGTCTTTGGAGGCAATCCAGGAATCGACCCAATTTTTGACTTCTTCATAAGTACCGAAGTGCTGGTCAGCCAAATCGTGTGCCATTGACCGGAACAAGTGATAGTCGGAAGGGGCAATGTCTGGAGAGTACGGCGGGTGGGATAAAACCTCCCATTTCAGCGTTTCCAAGTACTTTTTCACGACATTTGTAACATGGTGTCGGGCATTGTCATGCTGCAGTATCACCTTGTCATGTCTTTCGTTGAATTGTGGCCGTTTCTCTTTGAGTGCCTTACTCAAGCGCATCAACTGACGTCGGTAGATTTCCCCTGTGATGGTTTCGGATGGTTTGAGCAGCTCATAGTACACAACGCCCAGCTGGTCCCACCAGATACACAGCATCACTTTGGATCCGTGAATATTCGGTTTGGGCATCGATGACGGAATATGACCAGGCAGTCCCCATGATTTTCGGCGTTTAGGATTATCGTAGTAAACCCACTTTTCATCTCCAGTCACAATCCGGTGCAAAAATCCCTTCCTTTGCTGTCTTTGGAGCAGTTCCCGCAAATGCTGAGAATTCGGCTCGTAGGTTGCCATGTTTGAGTGCCAATAACTTTATAATGCATACACGTATCCGTTAGCTTTTTTAAATTGTTTACATTGGCAGAGCCTCTAGTTTAAAATGCCACTTTTTTATTGAGCTAGGGCCACTACTTCGGCCGCAGTGGCTCTCTAAGTAAAACGGTCACTGCACAGTTGTACTCCTAATATTTCCTGCACCTGACATTGTTTTGACAGATCGACGTTGAAAAGCACGGAGGTTAAACTCGCCTGGTTGAGTAAAAAGAGACGGAGATAGAACCAATGTTGCCAAATATCAAACCTAGAAATACTGCGCGAATCGTTGGAATAACTATTTTTTCATTTTTCTAATTAAATGTGAACATTCATTAAACAGTTTACACATGGAAAATTTTAGGTATTACAAATTATTTTTTTTGCATATGTTAAAAATGGAAATTGTACAAGTCTCAAGTTTGATCAGTGGTATGACTAGTGTGAAGCGATAGTAATACCTTAATTTTTTTTAACGCACGCCGACTACATACAGGGTGTCCAATAGGAAGTTGCTGAAACTAATCGACTGTCATTTTAAAACACGCGCACAGAATCAGAAAAGCCAAATTGCTTTAAATAGAGGAAACTCTGCAGTTTTAAACGCACATAAATAAAACCCAGTCAAATATTTTTTATGTCAATTTATTACATGTTATAAAAATAAAGAAAAAGTACAGTGATTAATGATAGATATTTTCGACGTGCGAACCGTTATATTGTGCACAAAAATCAATTCTCTTTTGAAAAATGTGAAAAACTGTGTTCAACATATCGTTCGTAATGCCGCGAACCACTTCCTGGATGGCCGCGATCAGTTCTTCTACTGTGCTGAGGTTTTTAGCGTAACAGTGATCTTTAATGTAACCCTACAAGAAAAAATCACAAGGGTTCAGGTCCGGTGAGTACGGAGGCCATTCTAGTCCGCCTTGAGCAAATTTAGGGTATCCCAGACCGATTACTGGAGTCCCATATACGCGATGAATAGCTTCAAACACCTCATGCATCCAGTGCGGCGTCGCTCCATCTTGCATGAAGTACAATTTTTTTAACCAGTCCCCTCTTTTTTGCATAAGGGAAGAATTTCGTTTCCAAAAGTTGTTCAACCCTCTCCTGTTACCGTAGATTCCAAGAATTGCAAATAAATTCCTTTTACTGAAATCGCTGCCCATGCCGTTACTTTCTATGGATGAAGGGACTTCGCTAGCGATATGTTGGGATTTTCCGTTCCCCAAAACCGGTAATTTTGCTTGTTCACGTACCCATTCATCCAAAAATGTGCTTCATCGGAATAAATAATCAATTTCTCATTAAGTTCTTCGGCTTCAAACATTATCGTAATAGTGTTACAAAATTCGATGCGTTTCGTCATGCCATGTTGAGTTAAGAATTGATGAGTGCTTATTTCATACGGATGAAACTTTTACAAAGATTTCAAAATGTTGTGTAATGATGATTTGGTTATTTTTAATGCTTGAGCAATTTTCCGAATCGAATCATTTGGATTTTGTTTGAAATAATTCTCAACTTCGGTGATCTTCTCTGGTGTAGTCACAGATGGACCTGGCAACTCGTGTCTACGGTCCTGGAGCGTACCATACTTCACGAAGTTATCGATTATTCTACAAAAATTAACGTAAAATTACTTCAATGCAGTTTAATTGAATTGAAACACAAGTTGTGTGATAGATGAATATGAATAAATATTGAATTCTTACCTTTTCAGAGTGTTTTCGCTGACAACTCTATGAGTTCCAAACTAAGTACGAAACCCTCTTTACGCATTACTAAAAAAAATTCCCCTTGAGAAGAAGCACTCAATAAGATATACTTTTTCTTCCGTGGTGAGCTCACTCATTTTGACGGTCGCGTACTTGCTTCAACCACGGCTGGAATAAAACTGCGAGGCCTCAGGTATGCGCCTTAGAAAAAGGGACCCCTATTGAATTCATGGAGGGAAGAGACACTTATTTAGTTTTAGCAACTTCCTATTGGACACCCTGTATATACCTGCAAAGTCTCCGTTCATACCTACTATATATGTTATCGCGCTCTCCGTTTTGTCCAAACAAACAAACCCAAACCTAAGCACAAAAACTATTGCGCATAGCAAAATATCCCTTTAGGGGTTGTCTTAAAATATTAAAAGGAAGGTTTGTGCAAAATTTCAGCTCGATCTGTAGGGGAACATTTTTTGCTTAGCCTTCTCTGACGCTACGAGAGGTACATTTTTTCAAATTATTTTTCGTCGCTTTTATTCGTATTTATTTTTAAAATATTTCATTTTTTAAATATATTCACGTTTAAATTAAATTTCTCGCATTTGCTCGTCAATATTTTCCACACCCCATACTCATAGTTTAAGTTAACGGGTTATGCCTAGTTGTAACAGTCGATATCAGTTCATTTTTGGGATTTCTTTTTTGGAAAATCGTAACGATAATTTTCTACAAAACTTAGGTATTTGGAAAAGTATCATCTGTCGAATACTCTTTAACTTTTTTGTGTGAAAATATTTAATTATAATCGATTTACAGCCGATGTCCGGGGAGCACCTCTCGAAAACGTATTTTGCAGTGAGCGATGCCCTTTTGAACCAGGTTATCAACTATCATGAAATCAAACAGATTTCGTTTGTATATTAATTTACCCTATGATTAATCGAAGGAATTTCCGAAATCTCAAATTCAAAAAAAAATGGCGCGTGTTCAGAGTGTTGATTTTTGCGAAAATGGGCATTTTTGTCCATCAAATCAAAAGTATACATCGGAAAAAAAATCCTTCGATCAAATATATATTTTTACGTCAAGAAAATATTAGAGATCAAATATATATTTTTACATCTAGAAAAGGACCTAAAAGTTTTGGAAAGATCGATCGAGTAGTTTTTGAGATATTTTGCTCACCGACTTTGAAAACGTACTTTTCGAGATAAAAGCATTCAAAGTTTCGAAAGACGTTCCGAGTGTTCCGACGGGCGTCAACACAACAGCCTATAAATCTGTCAATTTTGCTCCGATCACCATGAAATTTTCAGGGACCATTTATAAGATCATATATTGTCAAAACATTTTGGTCTTCAAAAAAGTGATTTGGCGACTTTTACAACTAGACGTAACCCCTTAAGGAGTTACGTGGGTTTCGAAGCCAAAAAGGTATAGTTTCTCTATTTTTTGAAAAAATATAATATATAAACTATTTTATTCAAAATGTTAAGCACATAAGAAAGCAACATTTCAACAATATTGACGAAAAAATTTGGGAAATTCAGCCGGTGGGACCTGGTTTCCGGTGACCCCTAAAAAAGTGTCCTCATGGTAGTCAGCTATCATTACTCATGATAGTTTTAACTAAAATTAAAAAACCAAATTTGTTCTCCAAGTAGATAAGTATAGCTACTGATTGAACGAAGGATTTTCAAAAAAATTGAGTTTATGTTAGAGTTATATGCAAAATAGTTCAATTTACACTACGTATAGCCTTGGCAAATTAGTTGTAATCGAAAAAAAAACGTTCGTTCAATCACTAGTCGATACTATTTTGAAGTGTGCAAAATTTCAATAAGATCGGTGCATTAGTTTTTGAGAAATCGTGTCCACCGACTTTAAAAATAGTGTTTTAAGAAAAATGCGATTTACCTGTGTTGCTTCCGGCCGGTCTTTCCCAACGGGGGAATTCTCATAGGCTCTCTCTCCTAGACTTTTACTCCGATTGACTTAAGGGCGGGGTAAAGTTAATTCGGCGAAAAAAAAGGCATGTTTTTAAGATTTCTTTGGCGTAACGAATAGTGTTCGTTTATTGAAAAATTTACATATAATAAAGTAACATTTGAACAACATTCTCCTAAATTTGCATGGCAAAATATTCAAAATTGAGCGAGTGAAAATTAAACCCCGGAGGCGCCTCGAAAAAAAGTTGGTTTGCGGTGTGCACCATAACTCGCAACAGAATCATCTGAAACAAAAAAATCAAAATGCATTTGTTAAAGGAGATGTTTCTCGAGGTAATGACGGGAGGATTTTTTTTTTCGATTTTTCGATTTTTCGTAGCACTTGGGAGCCAAAAACCCGATTTTCGCTAAAAAAATCGGCTAATTTGTTGTTGAAAAATTATCAATTATTAAAAAAAAACAAAAAAGCTCTCGACAATACCTGGTGAATTATGTGAAGAAGTACTGTGCAAAACTTCAAAGCGATTGGTCCAGTAGATTTTGAGTTATCGTGCACACGGACTTCAAATATGACAAGTCTCAGAAAAACGGTTTGAAAAACGCAGAAGAGTTTGGTCGGCATGGAGCAACAGATGCTCAAATACTCATAACTTCGTCAATTTTACTCCGATCGACTTGAAATTTTAACACAATATTCTTGATATATTATGCATTCATTTAAAAAATTTAAAAAAAATGAATTTTTTTTTTAAATACTTTACCCCGCCCTTAAGGGGAGATATACACCTAGGAGCCGGAAAAAAGGTCATTTTTGTGAATTTTTTCAAGGAAAACAATTTGAAATTTCGGATTGGGGTTTTAATTATCTAAAAGTATATACATTCAAAAATATGTTTAATTTTCTTTATTTAAGAATATCAAAAATATACAAGGATATTGTATGATCCCTGGAGGGTCGTAAAAAAATCTGCGTATACGGTACCCACTGACGTTTCTTCAAAAATCATCTGAAAAAAAAAACAACCAAAAAGATTATTAAATTAGATACTATAATCTAGTACTTGTCATAGCCGATTTTGAAAATATCGATTTATGACAAAATGGCGGACGTTTGAACATAAATAGTGATTTTTGGGCCAAAAATTAGTTATTATTTTGCCTATAAAACAAAAACTAAGTAACGGAAAAAAAAATCCTATGACAAGCACTAGATAATGGTGTATAGAATAACCACAAAAAACCTCAAGGCAATCGGATCATTGGTTTTCGAGAAATTTTGGGTACTGATTTGAAAAACGTGGTTTTGAGAAAAACGCGTTTGAAAATTTGGGAATGAATAAATCATGAAATTTGTCAACTTACATGGAATCATCGATACCAGGCCCATAGTGTAGGTCTTCTGCGGTCGACGGAATGTTCATAGCTTCTAAATCTTCGACCTCGACCATCTAGGTGTATATCTCTCCTTAAAACTATCTGAGAATATTCCAGACATATTCTACTATTAGATATTATATTTAAAAAAAAATTGATTTTTTTACATTTTCAAACCCACGTAATTCCTTAAACCACTTTCATTCTTCACACATTCGCTTTTCTTTCCCGAACTGTCAAGTATGCTTCGATAATTCTGCTTATGGTGTACTAGAAGAAAAAAATCTTGTTTCGCTGTATTAACAATACATGATTTTTTCAATATTACTTTTCAAAGAGCTGGCGACAGCGGCATTTTGACCGACATGTATTTCTTCGGTTCGTTTGCCTTTCTCATCGGCAGAACGGTCGCTGTTACGCTATTTGCTGCTCGAATAAACGATCAGAGCAAACTTGCCCTACCCGTACTGTGCAAATGTCCCGGGCCAACTTACAATATCGAGGTAATTGGGAAATTTATAGGGGGCCGATGCAAATTTTATAAAAATATGTAATCATTCGTCTCTCGATTATTGAAAAATAATTATGACATAAATATTAATAATAAATGGCATTTTAGTTTTAAGGCTTTCACGGCTCTTTATGTAATGAGAAGAGTTTGTGGCTTCCGGATGGAGGCCGTGTTGAGGATCAGCGTTGTGCCGACGTTTCGCAAACGTTACAGTCTGCATCATCAGGGCTGAGAGCTCCGATACTGAAGCTCTCGTGTCTCAGGTATTCCTTATATAGTTGCAGTCATCGTTCCCATCGATCAAATCCCTTTTCTGGATGTACTGGTTCAACGGAAAAGCGATGGCACTTTGGGCCATAAAGTTTACCGGAAGCCAACGCATACGGATAGATACCTCCATGCTACGTCCCATCACCACCCTTCCCAAAAACAGTCGGTCATAAGCTCTCTGGTCTACAGAGCTCCAGCGATCTCCGAACCAGACTCCTTGGACGTTGAACTAGAACACCTACGAAAAGCTTTAGGAGACAATGGCTACAAGCCAGGCAACATCGAAAGAACGATCAAAAATCTAAAAAGAAAAATAGCTGATCCGAAAACGGTTACAGCACCTGATAGGGAGAATGAAGGACAAATAACCGCAACAACTTCCCTTCCATACCTTCAGGGCATAACCGATCGCATAGGGAGGGTCCTTGGAAAACATAACGTGCGAGTCATCTTCAAACCTCAGAAGAAACTAGCACCAGTGATTCCGAGTGCAAAAGACCAAAGACCACCATTAAGTGCACCAGGAGTATACAAGATACCCTGCTCATGCGGTAAAGTGTACATAGGAGAAACCGGGAGGAAGATCAGTACACGGATCAAAGAACATCAACGGTGTATCAAATATGGCCATATTACACAATCAGCGCTGGCCGAACATTGGATGGAGACTGGTCATGCCATTCAGTTCAACAAAGCCCAAAGTCTGGCCCCATCAAACAGCTATTTTTCCAGGAAACACCGAGAAGGCTTGGAAATCCGAAAACATCCGGACAATCTAAACAGAGATGGAGGATATCATGTCAATCCTATTTGGCACACTGTCCTCCCGGTTTTTTAATTGACCAGCTGATCAATTAAAACATCTGATTGGCTGGTGCAGCGATCCGGAACGATGACTGCAACTATATAAGGAATACCTGAGACACGAGAGCTTCAGTATCGGAGCTCTCAGCCCTGATGATGCAGACTGTAACGTTTGCGAAACGTCGGCACAACGCTGATCCTCAACACGGCCTCCATCCGGAAGCCACAAACTCTTCTCAATAAATGGCATTATTATCATTATGAAGGTGGTTCGGAAGATACAATTCAAAAATCGACCAACGTTTAACCTCCTATTTTTTTGTGAGAAAGAGATAGCATGTCATTAACCACGTTAAAGTAAAATAAAAATTAAGCCACTCCACCGTACCATTTCCGAGATATGAACGTTGAAAGTTGGCCTAAAATACACGCACTCAAACGCAACCTCCGAACAAATTTACCGGTAATGATAACTATACGTAAAATTTAGTCGTTTAACCCAACAAACAAAACTTCTTATTCGAATATTTGATAAATACAGAATTCACGTGCAAAAATTGTAGCCGATCCACCGTGTAATTTATTCACAATAATTTATTAAATTTCGTTATGCTGTATCTGCCTCTCTCTAAGCAGTGATC
Source organism: Ophion obscuratus (assembly GCA_964007375.1). Classification (NCBI taxonomy): domain Eukaryota; kingdom Metazoa; phylum Arthropoda; class Insecta; order Hymenoptera; family Ichneumonidae; genus Ophion; species Ophion obscuratus. The sequence continues at coordinate 6,440,548 of OZ023320.1, forward strand.
GGAGCGTCAGCTGTGATTGCTACGGGAATTCCTAGATGGCAATTCACGCCCAATGCGATATGAATGTCGCCGAATGCCTACGCTGCAGAACATGCTAAATACAATAAGAATAGAATAAAAGTAACAATAAAACGAAGGATAAAAAATGAATAAAAATATGTTGATTGTAGATCTTCATTTTTTTCAAATTGATTATTACGTATACAAATCTACATATGAAGAACGCCTGTAAACATTTTTATTCAGAAAACTTAAAAATTTATTTCTGTTTACGTTCTGTATATTTACCTGAAGATGAAATTTTAAAAACTGCCCAATCAATCTTTTATTATTTATCTGCGTGAACAAAAGCAGATCAATTTTCTGTTAAAAATAAACAACCACTCACACGTAATTGCGCCATGTTTTGACATTTGTCGAGTCGTTGAGAGGTGATGTTTGAATTCTTCTAAAGTGAGGTTATGTAGCGTTGCCAACTGCTTAAAAATTGGACTCACTAGATAAGTCGATGATGATCAACCGAGTGCTCAATAGCCAATGTCGATTGTAAGTACCTATGAAAATCACCACAAACTTTCATTCTAATGGGATCCAAAATAAAAATACTTTTTCATGAGATTAAATTCTATGTATTTTAAACATTCGAAAGAAAAAAATAAAAATCTTTATACTTGTCAGTTTCACTTCCGGTTTTTCTTCCGAACTACCTTAATGTCATCATAATTATCGTCCGGTAATGAAGAAATAGAGATTACATAAGCGATAATAAGCGATACAATAAGCAATAATAATAATAAATAATCATAATAATAGGATTAGCAACAACGAGAATAGACCGGGTGAGGTAACAACTATTAGTTGTAGAAATATTTTCCAACCAATCAGACTTAGGAGAAAACTTTTCCTACAAAAGTTGCATAGATCGAAGCAAGTCGTCGAGCGGTGGCTACGGTTCATCCAGGTGGAAGCGCTTCGGGGATTTTAAATTAACCTCCGTTTTTTTTAAATGGGACCACTATACTGTTTTTTTTTTCAGAATTTTAAAAAGGAAGTAAAAATAAGATGACACCCCAAAATTTAAAATCATCGATCAAGATTTAGCATTTAAAATCGATAAAACAGTATATTGAATATTTTTAGCCTATAATTGGTAAAAAACACGGTGCAGCACTTTCTCTTTGTAAAAGGTGCAAATACCTACTCCTATGAAAGGTGCTTGAAGTGATAGCCACCACTTTTAATTCACGCTTGCAGTCTAATGACTGCAAGCATGATTGTATAGAGGACACCACTGGCGGGGGCCGAAAAATACGATTTTTCATCGATTTTTTATACCATATTTTGATCGATCATCTTGAAATTTGGTGTATGAACTTATTATCAGTTCTTTGATGAAATGCTGCGCAAAAAATAGTGATCCCATTTAAGATAATGGACTCGAAATGTTCGAAGCTCGTCCACTTGGATGAACCTCGTAGCCACGACTCCATGACTCCCTCCGAACCATGCAACTTTTGCAGGAAAAGTTTTCTGCCAAGTCTGATAGGCTAAAAAATATTTCGACAGCTAGTAATTGTTGCCTCACCCGGTATATTTCAATGATAATGATAACAATTATTATCACATGATGATAACGATGACAATGATAATAACGGTTATTATCATATCATAATGATAATAACAATTATTGTCATATCATAATGATAATAACAGTTATTATCATTATCTTCGTTCTTGTATAAAATAACAAATAATTTGGATTTCAGACTCAGAGACTGCAACAGCAACTAACAACCGACGACATTTATCTAACTGGAATGAGATTTTTTTGCGTCACTCGAAACTTTATGCTGGCGGTAAAGCGATTACTAAAACACATACAGATCCATACCTCCAGACACACACACACACACACACACACACACACACACACACACACACACACACACACACACACACACACACACAGTTTTGCTACGATTTAAAATCGCATCTCAAAGGTCATCCTGAGAATTCGAAGAATCCATAAAAGCCCTCTAAACATTCCGAAAATTCGAAAAATCATTTCTCAAATGGTGGAAACCCGAAAAATGGTCCTTAAAATTCGAAAAATCCAAAAAACGATCGAACATTTTTGCACGGTCCGAAAATCTTGTCCAAAAATGAGAAAATCCCAAAATCTATCCGAAAACTGCGAAGAGTCCAAAAACTCTTCCGACAATTCAAAAAATTCCCAAAATATTTTCTAATATTAAGAGAATGCCAAAAATCGTCCTCAAAATACAAAAAAATCCATGAGCCCTTCTGACAATTCAAAAAACCGCAACAAAAATTTCTAAAAACTGAGAAGATCTTCAAAATCGTCCAGAAAACTTTAAAAATCGAAAAACCCTTCTGAGCATTCAGAAAACTCCCAAAAACGTTTGTTAAATTGAGAAAATCGTAAAAATCGTCCTGAAAAATCGAAAAAATCTGAGACTTCAAAAAGTTCCCGGAATTATTTCGGAAATTTAGCGAATTTCGAAACGCACCCTCAAAGTACGAAAAACAAAAAACAAAAAATTATCTACAAAATGTAACAATCCTAAAATTCTCTCGATAACAAATGAAAACCCATTAATCAAATTTTGAAACATCTTAATATAACCTAAAAATTGAACAACAAAAACGACATATTTCTAACCGGAATGAGATTTGCTTGCGTCACCCGAAACTTTATGTTGGCGATAAAGCGATGACTAAACAGACTTAGATCCATACCTCGAGACACACACATGAATTTCGTGATGAATTTTATAATTTTGTAATTGCTGATAATATTATATCCAGGTTGCTGGTGCGATCTTGACGTACGAAGTAGTCTTGCTACAATTCAACGTCTCAATGCACGAATAGAAAACGTAACGACGGGAGGAGAAAAGCGACGAGCAGACTGCTACACATTTGTTTCCTCCATTTATATCGTCGTTTGTGGCACATTTATTTTCCTCGTCAACGTCATTGTTTAAGACGCCACCGCGTTCGTGGAGATACATCAACAAGCTGGAACCTCAACGTACAACTGCTGTGTTTATAAATGTTCTCTGTGAAAATGAAATTTTACCGCTTGTGTACATATTGCCCATCTTTAAGAAAGTTAGCCACAATCCAAGATCAAAAATATATATATATATATATATATATATATATATATATGTTATTGTCTAGACTATACGGAGTTTTTACGAATAAAAAAAATCACCCCAAAACAACAGAGATGAAAAATAGTTTAATGTACGTAGTTTTACGTGCGGTTAGATGGGCAAAACTTTCACGCTACGGGTGATGTAAAAGTTTTTCTCATTCGCGTAATATTAATACAAAAATGCATAATTTTGCCCTTTAATTATATATTTTATGAAAAATCAGTATCTACGGAAGAAATCTATAACTCGTATGCATTTTTCTGAGGTTCATGGAAAAAGGCAAATATTCGGAAGTGGAGCTCCTGCTAAAATCAGGCTAATTTTTTTTTTATTTGGGTTTAATATATTCCAAGTGTTTTCGAACGGCCTAAAAGCCTGGACTTTAATCTTTTTCAAAGTTGGTGATGTTTTTGTATAATATATTTTGAGTACGTGGCATTTTTTCAGATTTTTATCGGCTCGCTAACTCGGCTAACTCGGAGATAACATTTTATTCATGATAAAATTTCAAATGTTCGTATCGTAGTGATCTTCTCGTCGTATGAAAAAATTTCCTCCACACAAAAAGATGCGTTTTTCTATGAACTATTTTGAAAAAAAAAATCAGAATTTTCCAATTTCTACAACAATAAGAAAAAAGAAAATTCTTTCATTTTTTAATTTTTTAACCCTACTGACTTGGTTGATCCTGCTGATATTTACACTCAATTTTCATTCATTAGTGTAAAACAACACCTGTACGTTTCTTTCTTTGCTGGGCTTGCGTTCAGTTGATGTTGTCGTCTTAAATTTAATGGGAAGTGGTTTTTGTTGAATAACTCGGCGATATACAATTTTTAAGTAAAAATGGTAATGACTAAACTTGTAGGAAATCGAGTGCTTTACAACTTTGGTTATTACAGTTTTTGCTCTACCATCGATATTTTTCGAATTAAACCTGAAAAAAGCGGCTATTGCATTATCTTGTTTATTTCTTACTTTAGGGAATAAACGAACATGAATAAACTCGCAGAGAATGAAATATTGGACAATTTTTGTTCCCACCTTTTTCGCCTAGAATCAATATTTAAGGTCGTACGACAATGGTAAACGAAAAGAGCGAATGGTTCGCGAAATAATATTTTCACGCTTCTATATATATATATATATATACACACGAGGGTGGGGTGAAAAGTTTCCGGCCTGACCAAGAAAAACGATGTTTAAACATTTTTTTTGCTTTATTTTTCAACATAATCTCCATCAACACTGATACATTTCTCATAACGGTGTTCTAATTTAGTTATACCAGTTTTAAACGTAGATTCGTCAAGCTCCTCAAAATACTGATTTACAGCTTCGATAACTTCTTCGTTGCTCTTAAATCTTTTTCCGCCAAGCCATTTTTTGAGGTTAGGAAACAGGTAATAGTCGCTGGGGGCTAAGTCTGGAGAGTAGGGAGGATGCGGCATCAATTCAAACTTCAATTCGTGGATTTTGGACATGGCAATAATCGACGAATGCGCTGGTGCGTTATCGTGATGAAACAAAACTTTTTTCTTCGCCAAATGAGGTCGTTTAATTTGCACCTCGTGCTTCAAACGTTGCAAAAACTCTGCGTAGTATTGACCAGTGATAGTCTTACCCTTTTCAAGGTATTCAATGTATATAATTCCTCTCGCATCCTAAAAAACAGTACCCATAACCTTGTTTGTCGATAAAATTGTTTTTGCCTTCTTTGGAGTTGGTTCCCCTTTTCCAACCCACTGTTTTGACTGTTCTTTATTTTCAGGAGTGTAGTGGTGGACCCATGTCTCATCAACAGTTATGAATCGACGCAGGAATTCGTTTGGATTACGCCTCTACAGCGCCAAATTGTCGGTAGAAATGGTTTTTCGAAGCAGTTTTTGGTCGAGCGTTAGCAAACGCGGCACCCACCTTGCACACAGCTTTTCCATGTTCAAATGATTGTGCAAAATATTTCGCACACGTTCAGCTGACATCCTACAGGTCTCAGCTATCTCATGCACTTTTAACCTGCGGTCTTCCAACACTATTTTATGGATTTTTTCAATCATCTCTGAAGTTGTGACTTCAACGGGCCGTCCTGAGCGAGGCTCGTCAGAGGTGCTCACACGACCCATTTTAAATTCAGAAACCCACTGCTTAATAGTTGAATATGATGGGGAGGAGTCTCCTAGTGCTGAATCCATCTCTTCTTTTATTTGTTTTGGTGTAAAACCTTTCAAATGGAAGTATTTGATGACAGCACATTTTTCCAATTTTTCCATTTTTACGAAAACAACGGAAGCGTCTCGCGCAATGTGCTCTCAAACGCAAACTAACGTAGCGATTGGGCTGAAACTGTACATACAAGCTCGATAGGAATGGTACTGTAGGACGCTGCTCCAAAACTAGACCTAGTGGCACTATCTCTTGGTCAGGCCGGAAACTTTTCACCCCACCCTCGTATATATGTGTGTGTGTGTGTGTGTGTGTGTGTGTGTGTGTGTGTGTGTATTAAACCATTCAAACGAAAACTGGCCTGATTCTAGCAGGAGTCCCACTTCCAAATATTTACCAAAAAAAATTCATATATCGTCATTTCACTCAAATGAATCGAGACAACGAGGATTCCTAAAAGGTGATCATCATTCGAGTTGAAAAAATTCGTTGACAGTGAGACGGCGAAACGAAAGTCGAATCGAAATACGTTTTTTCCGGGGTTGGACGCGATTTTCGATAGTCATTCGGCTTTTTCGGATCGAACACGCGGCGATGCGATTGATAAGAGTTGTCGATATTTCGAGAGATCGATTCGTTCGCGTGAGGTGAATCGGAGCATTTGCCGGCGTTAAATTGCTCTTCTATCTTTCGGAAGAATCGAGTGACCGATAGCCTCGCTTCGAAACGGATACTTCCGGCTGAAGCGCTGAATCATCGGTACGAAAGTGAACGAGGGAAAGCATTGAAAGCGAGGCCTCGTGCTTGACAACCTCGTGACAGGCGTGAAAAGAGCCTCGACACAGCTGTCCTACATGAATTTTTTATATTCGCTTTGCCATCGCGATCGCGTTCGTTCACGCACTTATTTTTTCACTCGATCATCAATGTCGCTTGGATATGATCTCTTTACGGCTTTAAGGTTGTTATGGGGTTTATCCGTTGGGGGTGATTTACGAGGGGAGTGCCCTATATGCTTATGCACGGAGCCGATTGACCATGGAGCCTAGATACCAGGAGGTTCAGCGAGGCCTTTCAACTCGTCCCCAAAACGAGAACAAGAAATGATGGCGCTGGGGTGCTCCGCAACCTATATGTATATAGATATACGCTAAACATGGGTGTGATCTAAGACAGATCACAGATGATGTACCTAACCCTCATTAGTGTTAAGGGATTACACCACTCTAGGATTTTGGAAAGACGTTTTCTTTCCTAAAAATACTTTGGTGTCATAAAAACAATACGGAATTGATCCTGTAGCAATTTTTTTTATTTAAAGGTTCAATTATCGCTTCGGCCGCAGCGCCTTGGAGCGCGCGCCGAGTTGCTCGTACAACTTTAAACGCGTTTTTCTCGAAACCACTTTTTTCGATCTCGGAAGACGGATTACTCGACCACTTTTGCATGCATCGATTTCGAGGTTGAAATTTTGACAGCAGCTTCACAATTATATTCTTTATGGGAGTACGTATCCGTTTTTTGATTAAATGTAAACTTCTTTTTATAAACAATTTACTGTTTTTTTGGCAAAAAATCGATTTATTTACTTCGAAGTGCGCTATTTAAAAAAAAATTAAAAGCAAATTTCTAGGTAGTCTCATAGCTAATAATATATAATATCATGTTTTTTGGTTTTTGTTTCAGGTCTTATATTTTACCATGGAGCCTAGATACCAGGAGGTTCAGCGGCAATGCAAAGGCGCTGAAAAAAGCGTCCCCGAAAATGGCCCGAAGTGATGGCGCTGGGGTGCAGCGCGACCGACATATATAGTAATATATTGGTCAACGAGGTGAAAGTGATCGGATGAGTTTCTAACCTCACGACAGATCGATCGTGACATCAAACGTCGAAATATCCGCCGTTTCATAATTTCCTCATGACGGTTCGGAAAAAAACGCAAAATCGAGAAAAGATCTCAAGCTCAAACTCAAAATGGCGGCAATATAGTCCATCTAGAAAAACGTGTTTTTTTTTACATATAGCTTCACGGGAGAACGGTTTTATCGTAAAATATAAGACGTGAAACAAAAACAAAAAAAAATGGTATTATATATTATTAGCTATGAGACTACCTAGAAATTTGCTTTTAATTTTTTTTTAAATAGCGCACTTTGAAGGAAATAAATCGATTTTTTGCCAAAAAAAACAGTAAATTGTTTATAAAAAGAAGTTTATATTTAATCAAAAAACGGATACGTACTCCCACAAAGAATATAATTGTGAAGCTGCTGTCAAAATTTCAACCTCGAAATCGATGCATGCAAAGGTGGTCGTGTAATCCGTCTTCCGAGATCGAAAAAAGTGGTTTCGAGAAAAACGCGTTTAAAGTTGTACGAGCAACTCAGCGCGCGCTCCAATGCGCTGCGGCCAAAGCGATAATTGAACCTTTAAATAAAAAAAATTGCTACAGGACCAATTCCGTATTGTTTTTATGACACCAAAGTATTTTTAGGAAAGAAAACGTCTTTCCAAAATCCTAGAGTGGGGTTATCCCTTAACACTAATGAGGGTTAGGTACATCATCTGTGATCTGTCTTAGATCACACCCATGTTTAGCGTATATCTATATACATATAGGTTGCGGAGCACCCCAGCGCCATCATTTCTTGTTCTCGTTTTGGGGACGAGTTGAAAGGCCTCGCTGAACCTCCTGGTATCTAGGCTCCATGTATTTTACGATAAAACCGTTCTCCCGTGAAGCTATATGTAAAAAAAACACGTTTTTCTAGATGGACTATATTGCCGCCATTTTGAGTTTGAGTTTGAGATCTTTTCTCGCTTTTGCGTTTTTTTCCGAACCGTCATGAGGAAATTATGAATCGGCGGATATTTCGACGTTTGATGTCACGATCGGTCTGTCGTGAGGTTAGAAACTCATCCGATCACTTTCACCTCGTTGACCAATATATTACTATATATGTCGGTCGCGCTGCACCCCAGCGCCATCACTTCGGGACATTTTCGGGGACGCTTTTTTCAGCGTCTTTGCATTGCCGCTGAACCTCCTGGTATCTAGGCCACGGTCATAGATACAGGTCTTGCAACTGAATCAAATATTGGTGGTGGGGGTGGTCGTCTTACTGTCGGCTCGTTAATTTCCTTGACCGCCGCTCGCATCGCTTCAATCAAATCATAGTCGAAACAGCGGAAGACGCATGTGGCAACACAACCTCACTTAATCCGCTACTATAAAGTTTTACATAACCGTTATTAAAAAAATCACGTGTTTTTTTATGACGGTGATATCGTGCGGATTTTTACATAATAATGACGACTAATTCGTGTGCGGTTCCAACGTGTGATACTGGACGTCAGTTAGTAAAGGAAAAACGTTCGGTGTTTCGGGTTCCGTCGAATGTCGAACGTCGTCAAAAATGGATCACTGCAATTCCAGGAATTTCTCAGCTCATGCCTTCGCAATTCGTGTGTGAGAAACATTTTCTCCAACGATACATTCTAAGAAAGTGGGTAAAACATGACTTAAACGGTCGAGTTATCGCAGAGGTAAGTTGATTTTATCTTTTTTTATTTATGTTTATTTACTTGTCTAGCCGCTATGACAAGTTCGCAGCGCCGCTCTTGTGGCTATAAGCCAAAGCTTATTGCCGACATTAAGCGTACCACCCCCACCACCTTCGTTGCAAGACCTGTATGTAAGACCGTGATCTAGGCTCCATGCGATTGACTCTTACCAACTGTTAGTTTTCAAATAATCGTCACATTAAACGTACGTTATCGAACTATGTTTCTACATCTATTTGTAAAAATATGCATTTTTGAACATTCGGTGATTACATTAAGTGTTTTTTCATTACTTTGTATAATTATTTTCTACAACTTTTTCTCGCTCAATTAACGCGAAACGAATTGACAACGTCGTAAATCGTCGTATATCATAATGCCCAGGTTGGCAGAAGTGTCGCAAAGTTAGAGACATATGCCGCCCCGTTCGTAACCTCAATATCGGCCCAAGGAGCTGTCAAAAATTAATATCGGTCCGAGTAAAAAAATTCCGCTGGAAAGAAAAAAGTGTGTACTCAAGCTGTTTATAATCTCGAAGAAATCAAAAACTTTAATGATTTTCCGATATTCTTTAAAAAAAAATGTATGTATGAAAAAAAAAAATCCGCGTTATTTTGTCTTTGCCTAGAAATGTCTAGAAATGTATAATTTCTGAACATAGTTATCGAATCAATATTAAGTAATTATTACTAATTAGGAGAACAAGTACGAATAAGGGGGCGTCCACAAATTACGTAAGGCAAAATTTCCCAATTTTCGACCCCCCCCCCCCCCCCCCTACGTAACGGGACCGTAACGCTTGCCCAGAACCCCCCTCCTGTTCCGTTACGTAACGGGTGCTTTGTCGTCCATAATTGCGTCTTCTTTCATAGACATAACTAATTGTGAAAGGATCGGGTTTATACTCATTTTAGGAAGGATACATTCATCTAGTTTTATACCAATTTTTATGACAAAATCTTGAAAATTAACCGAGAAATATGCCTTGACTTGACGACGAAAAAAAAAAATTTCTCTTCATTGTCCCATCGATATCTTTATGAAAGGTTATCTGTAAATTGAAAGTCAACACTTTATCAATATCTATACAACTGTAGCTATCGTTATGTGTAGCCGTTTTTGTATTTTGTTTTTTTTTTTACAAAATGCCGACCGTTTGAACATTTTTTTCTATTTTCAAGGCCCTTTTTCTGTAGTCAAGCAGTCTTTAAAAATATTAGGAGTACAACTTTGCAGTGACCGTTTTACTTAGAGAGCCACTGCGGCCGAAGTAGTGGCCCTAGCTCAATAAAAAAAAGTGGCATTTTAACCTAGAGGCTCTGCCAATGTAAACAATTTAAAAAAGCTAACGGATACGTGTATGCATTATAAAGTTATTGGCACTCAAACATGGCAACCTACGAGCCGAATTCTCAGCATTTGCGGGAACTGCTCCAAAGACAATAAAGGAAGGGATTTTTGCACCGGATTGTGACTGGACTGCCTGGTCATATTCCGTCATCGACGCCCAAACCGAATATTCACGGATCCAAAGTGATGCTGTGTATCTGGTGGGACCAGCTGGGCGTTGTGTACTATGAGCTGCTCAAACCATCCGAAACCATCACAGGGGAACTCTACCGACGTCAGTTGATGCGCTTGAGTAAGGCACTCAAAGAGAAACGGCCACAATTCAACGAAAGACATGACAAGGTGATACTGCAGCATGACAATGCCCGACCCCATGTTGCAAATGTCGTGAAAAAGTACTTGGAAACGCTGAAATGGGAGGTTTTATCCCACCCGCCGTACTCTCCAGACATTGCCCCTTCCGACTATCACTTGTTCCGGTCAATGGCACACTATTTGGCTGACCAGCACTTCGGTACTTACGAAGAAGTCAAAAATTGGGTCGATTCCTGGATTGCTTCCAAGGACCAAGACTTTTATCGACGCGGGATTCGAATGCTACCTGAAAGATGGGCCGAGGTCGTAGCTAGCGACAGGCAGTACTTTGATTAAAAAATATGTAGCCACTTTTTTATAATAAAGCCTTAAACTTTTGAAAAAAAAACGGTCACTGCAAAGTTGTATAGTAATTATCAAATGTTAAAAACGCGGATACGTACAGCCTTAGTCACTGCGATTGCAAAAATGTTTTTAAAAAAAATAAAAATCGGTTGATAAGTTTTTAAATATTCGCTCGGACAAGGTCGAAAAAACTAGTTTCGAGAAAAACGCGTTCAAAGTTTTCGTTCCGTGTTTCTTGATATAAAGTTACGATTTTTCTGGAATATTGATACTTACATTGAAGTATCTAGTCGCGGGCGATATGACGGTTCTTCATTTTCATGATAGTTCACAAAATAATAAGAGCCTGTACTTTATGATAAATGATGCCACACCTGTAGGGACTGAGGCCACTAACCGGTCGCGTTACCAGTTCTCAGTAAAGTGACTATAACTCCGTCAATTTTCGAACTTGTGAATAAAAATGTTGCCAACAGATTTTTCAATACATGTACTATCGGGATCAATATATGTAATGACCGGGAGTTTTCCATAAGCGTAATGTAATTAGCCTACGAAATACGTCGAGTAGCCGATTTTATTAAAACCGTACTGTGGATCGTATTCAAAATGCACAGGTTATGAAGGTCCGGAAAAAATTTCAGCTCGGTGGTAACATGTTGACTTCACCCCATAACAACCTCAAAACGGAGAATCAATGGATCAATGGAATCAGTGGCACGAAAATCGAATATTACCGTCGCGCATTTATTTCCCAATTTATTTACCCCAAGCATACAGCCCCCCATCAATCCAGCGTTATTTCCAGCCTCGTGGCGAGGCTCGATAGTTTAGCAGTCGCGGCGTCCACTTGGCCGATCGAATTGTCCCGCAGATCGAGCTTCGTCAATTTTTCGTGACGCCCAACGAGATCGAGGATCTCCTCGAGACTCGACAGTTCGTTTTTGCGCAACGACAGCGTCTCCAGTTCGGGCAACGTTGGCATACGCCCGAGCGAACGTATGCGGTTGCCCGATAGCGATAATTTTCGGCAGCGGCGAAACGCAACCAGACGATGGAGGGAATCGCTCAGTTCGTTCTCGTCGAGATTTATCTCCTCGAAGAGGCACAAGTGGTGCTCGTTGCTGAGCATCGTGAGACCAAGCCCCGACAGGTCTATCGACCTGCGCAACTCGTCCTCGCTCTCCTTTTCCCACGTGTTGTGCAATGTGTACTCCATTAGGCATTTGCTACCTGTAAAGAGTATCGTAAGTGTAAAAAATGGGCAGAAAAAAAATCAACTCAGTTTCGTCCATAATCAAGTAAAAGTACATATATCAGTATACTGGTAAAATTTCAAACCTAGTTACCGAACTTTTAACGAAAAATTACAACTCTAAAAACCGTCTCATTTATACGACACTTTATGGAGATGACACGCTGGCCACATTTCTATATAATTATTTATACACTGCGTAACTCCAGATGCCTGATATAAATTGCTCAACGCGTGTAAAAAATTATAAATATTCCGTAACGACAATAAAAAAGGGATCGTCGAATATTTAAAAAAAAATATTAACGATAAAACTTGGAACAATGTGACTAGCAGAAGAATTTTGGTAGGCGCTTTTCTTTTACTTTTCAGGGAAAATGTAAAAATGTCTGAATCTACTAAATTTGCGAAAAATTGTTTATTCCAGTTTTTTGTTGGGTATAATAATTGATTATGACTTATTTTTATTAAGCGCCACTGTAATTTACCAATGATTCAGAAGGGCCCTGCTAATGCACCCACAAAATTCGGTCAAATTAGTTTTTTTTAACTCATTGTAAATATCATGTGCGGTTTTTATGAAAGTATTTTTTTCCAACAATAATTAACAAAATGATAGCACTTTGAAATTTGTATTCTAATCGGCTCTTATTTTTTCGTATTTTATATTCTATATAAGAGCCGAACTACATTTGGTACACTTTTAGCCGACTTTTGGACAACTTTTTGGACAATGCTACTTGGGTTTGTAGAATTTATCAAAAATGCAACAGGTTTGCGCAAACTGTTTTTGGCTAATTTGGGGGACCTTATTTCTACTGAAACAGCCTCTTCAACATAGTTCTGGATTCGTGAAGTGGAATACGGTGGAGAATGTAATAAGGAAGACCCCGTATAGTGGAAACTACGATTTGAAAAAAAAAAAAAAACAGAGTTCTGGATCAGAGTTAGGAGATTTCTTTTAAGGGCGGGGTAAAGTATTACATTTTTTTTTTCATTTTTTAAATGAATGCATAATATATCAAGAATATTGTGTTAAAATTTCAAGTCGATCGGAGTAAAATTGATGAAGTTATGAGTATTTGAGCGTCTATTGCTCCATGCCGTTCTCTTCTCTTCTGCGTTTTTCAGACCGTTTTTCTGAGACTTGTCATATTTGAAGTCCGTGTGCACGATAACTCAAAATCTACTGGACCAATCGCTTTGAAATTTTGCACAGTACTTCTTCACATAATTCACCAGGTATTGTCGAGAGCTTTTTTTTTTTTTTTTTTAATAATTACTAATTTTTCAACAACAAATTAGCCGATTTTTTTTAGCGAAAATCGGGTTTTTGGCTCCCAAGTGCTACGAAAAATCGAAAAAAAAAAATCCTCCCGTCATTACCTCGAGAAACATCTCCTTTAACAAATGCACTTTGATTTTTTTGTTTCAAATGATTCTGTTGCGAGTTATGGTGCACACCGCAAACCAACTTTTTCTCGAGGCGCCTCCGGGGTTTAATTTTCACTCGCTCAATTTTGAATATTTTGCAATGCAAATTTAGGAGAATGTTGTTCAAATGTTACTTTATTATATGTAAATTTTTCAATAAACGAACACTATTCGTTACGCCAAAAAAAAATCTTAAAAACATGCCTTTCTTTCGCCGAATTAAGTTTACCCCGCCGTTAAGGAGAGATATACACATAGATGGTCGAGATCGAGGATTTAGAAACTATGAACATTCCGTCGACCGTAGAAGACCTACACTATGGGCCTGGTGTCGATGACTCCATGTAAGTTGACAAATTTCATGATTTATTCATTCCCAAATTTTCAAACGCGTTTTTCTCGAAACCACGTTTTTCAAATCGGTACCCGAAATTTCTCGAAAACCAATGAACCGATTGCCTTGAGGTTTTTTTGTGGTTATTCTATACACCGTTATCTAGTACTTGTCATAGGATTTTTTTTTCTTCCGTTACTTAGTTTTTGTTTTATAAGCAAAATAATAACTAATTTTCGGCCCAAAAATCACTATTTATGTTCAAACGCCCGCGATTTTGTCATAAATCGATATTTTCAAAATTAGCTACGACAAGTACTAGATTATAGTATCTAATTTAATAATCTTTTTGGTTTTTTTTTCAGATGATTTTTTAAGAAACGCCAGTGGGTACCGTATACGCAGATTTTTTTTACGATGCTCCAAGGATCATACAATATCCTTGTATATTTTTGATATTTTTAAATAAAGAAAATTAAACATATTTTTGAATGTATATACTTTTAGACAATTAAAACCCCAATCCGAAATTTCAAATAGTTTTCCTTGAAAAAATTCACAAAAATGACCTTTATTTCCGGCTCCCAGGTTTCTATCTCCCCTTAAAGGAGATATTTAAAAATTCGGAAAAATGTTCGCATTTCATTTCTGCATAAATACTATTTTTTATCAGACCGTAATCTTCATCACTATCAGTCTCATTGTTAATTATGTTCAACAACTCGTCAATAGTTTGAAAAACAGCAATGCTTTCACCGCGATTTTCGAGTCGCGCAGCGACTAGAGATGGCGCAGCGATCTCTCAATATGGCCGGTCAAAGTATAACCTCAAACGTAAACAATTACATCGTTCTGGATTTCCTTCGAGTTGGCTACTGTTAAATTGTCAAGATGCTACTGCATAATTTATTTCTCACTCTTTCTTTAGCTCCGTCAGCTCTGGATTTAGATTTTTAAGGTTATGAGAGTCACTCGCAGGTTTCGAGGAGTGATTCTATTTTTCAGAGCATTCGTTTTACAAGACACGTCTTCAATTACATTTAAACATTGTATACAACAGGAATAGCTTCTAATATTGCACGATTTATTATTCAGAAAGCTACAAAATTGGAAAGAAAAAATCTTATGGAGTGAGTAGAAACGCGCTTCGCGGGCCTTGAGAGAGTAATTTTCATAGCCAACAAGCACTTTTTTAAAAAGACTTTATCTTTATCGTGGCTTACGGAACGAAAATTCACTTTTATCATCCATCTTGCACCCTGGAACACGGCAGAATCTCGAGTAATTTTTCGTTTTTCAAATTATGTCTATCATCAATGTATTTTCACAAAGTTCACTATGCTAGTAGAGCTTCTGCCTTAGGCCGCAAGAGGCGCCGATACTTCTGGGGATCGCGAAGAGCTTATAACATCGTGACGTCACAACCTCCAGCGCCAATCGCGTGGCATTTCGCGTAAGGGGCCGTCCATATATTACGTCATTCTAAATTTGGGGGGGGGGGGAGGTTCGTCTGCGGATGACGGTAAATGATGGATGAGAGGGGTGGGGGGCGTTTCGAAATTGACGTCATTCTTGTGATACCAGTTACTTCAAAATGTACAATAGTATATTGTACAACTAGAGTGGTTTCCCCGCATGAGTGATGAAAAATATTTTGCAAGTACCTAATGGTATTAATTATTGAACTCATTATTTATTTATTTATTACATAAGGTTTGTCTACATTATATTCGAGAACTTCAAATAACAGCGTACCTATGAAAATAGTTCGATCGAGCCAAAATGAATATGGGGAGGATACGGAGATATTACCCGTGATCCAGGATTTGCAAGAATGGGTGAAAACTCCGTGGGAGCTATCCAAAGAAAACTAAAGAATAGGGAAGAGTAATATTATTATATTAATGAAAATTGCCAAAGTACAAAATAATAAAAGATGATTCTATAAAAAAATGTTTTAATGTTACCCAATTTTTCTCAAATCCGCAAATGTTTTAATTTTGCCAAACTGGTAATGACGTCAATTTTTGGCGAGAGGGGGGGGGGTCATTAGGAAATGACGATAGGATGATTGTAGGGGCGGGGGTCGAAAATCAGCAAAAATCGATGACGTAATATATGGACTAACCGTCGACGATTTGAATTTCCGTGAAATAAAAACGATAAATCATTACCATTAAAATAATTTGTTTCTTAAAATCTCTCTGCGATTTTGTGTTATTATCACAAAAGCATAATTCTAGAAGAAAAAAATCGAACTTTTTTTCTTCAACAAACTCGTCTACTTACGCATATCTTTGTAATAATTGGATCGCAGCTGATCGATCCGCGTTAAGGCACCGAGGTCTTCGACAATCTTGGCGTTGTACTCGTTAGCGTCGTAATTCTTCATGAGATAAATACCGGTGAGGAGGGACCACTTGTTGTTCGGTTCCAACTCGCTCAATTGCTGATAATTCGCCATTTGCTCCTTCAACTGCGACTTGTCGTGAACGTCGCTCGCCGAACATTTCATCTTGTAAATCCACGAATCCTGGCTCGACGTGCAACAAAACTCGTAGACGTTGTCCTCGAAATTGACGGCGATTCGTTGGACGGTCGCGGGTTCGCCCAATCGATCGGGGAAGCTCGCGAACCAGGCTTTGGAATATTCCCGGTTGTTCGAGGACTGCCAGGAGATTCCTTCTACGGGTTGTCCGTTCTTGAGCAAAGTGATGACGTTTTTGGTGTCGATTCTGGCGTCGTTGAGGAGGATTACGGTGGCCGTGTCGGGGGTGATTCTAGCACGCGACAACGCGTTGACGCGCGTCTTCGAGCAGTCTAAGAGCCAGCGTTGATAGAACCAGGCGCTAGAGTCGTTGGGGTCGGTGAACGTGGCGTTCATCACGAGGTCCAATTCTGGAAAACAAAGACGACTCAGTAAACGCTCTCGACCGCCGCGAGGGTAACGCGAACATCGGAAGGGGAAAAATTCCGGTTAGGGGCGTACACAAATTACGCAACGCAAAATTTCCCAATTTTTCACCCCCCTCTCCCCCCACGTAACGGGACCGTAACGCTTGGCCAGAATCCCCCCTCCATTCCGTTACGTAACGGGTGCTTTGTCGTCAATAATTGCAATTCTTTCACAGATATAACTAATCGTGAAAGGATCGGGTTTATACTCCTTTTATGAAATATATATTCATTCAGTTTTTTACCAATTTTTATGACAACATCTTGAAAATTAACCGAGATGAATGCCTTGATTTGACGACGAAAAAATTCTCTTCATTGTCTTATTAGTACAGTCGTGCTGTCGCTGAAAAAACCCGGAATCGGAGAAAATCAGAAGAAGGCAAGTTTTTTGACAGGTGATTTTGTAGGTGCCGCGGGTGCTAAATCCACGTTTGCCTAAAAATCGGGGCGTAGGGTTCTTTTTTAGGGGATGAAAGGAGACGGGGGTGGATTAATGCCAAACTACAACCCCTACGAGGTCGGCGCCGTGAGACAAAATGTTCAGAAAAATCCGGGCTTTAGTTTTGTCCACAGCGCCGAAGTCGTGGAAGTTCATTTTGAGGGTGAAAAAGTGGGGTGAAATTTTGAAAAATCGGTTTTAATTCACTAACTCTTTAGAAAAAAATCGTACGTTTTTTGTTCAAATGGGAACGTTGTAGCCCTTGAAAAGACGCGTCGATCGAGTATTCGATCATCACTCTCCGATAATACCTTCACCCTCAAAAAATGGTTAAAAAACTAAACAAAAAATAGTTTATTGAATAACTCGAAAACAATCGGTTTTTCGAGTATGGTTCAAATGTACGAAATGTAGAGAATAATTTTCTCCATATTTTCGTTGCTATGGACCACCCTTGAATTTTGATTTTCCAACCCCTCTCGGGGGTTGAACATTCAAAATGAAATTCTGGGAAAACTATTGACGGCAGGAATTCGCCGCCGTGGAGGAATTTGTAGCTTGAACCCTCAGCTACATTTTGGTCCACAGCGCCAAACTCGTATCTCTTCAGTTTCGGTCAATAGTTTTCCCAGAATTTCATTTTGAATTTTCAACCCCTGAGAGGGGTTCGAAAAAGCAAAATTCAAAAGTTGTGCATAGGAACGAAAATATAGAGAAAATTATTCTCTACATTTCGTACATTTCATCCATCCCCGAAAAATCGACTGTTTTTGAGTTATTCAACAGACAATTTTTTTTGTTAATTCTTCAACAATTCTTTTGGGGGTGAAGATATTATTGGAGAGGGCTGATCGAATACTCGATCGACGCGTCTTTTCAAGGGCTACGACGTTTCCATTTGAACAAAAATTGTATGAATTTGTCCTAAAGAGTTATCGAATGAAAACTGATTTTTCAAAATTGCACCCCACTTTTTCACCCCAAAAATGAACTTCCACGACTTCAGCGCTATAGACAAAAATAAAACTCGGATTTTTCTGAACATTTTGTCTCCCGGCGCCGACCTCGTGGGGGTTGTAGTTTGGCATTAATCCACCCCCATCCCCTAAAAAAAACCCTAACCCCCGATTTTTAGGCAAACTTAGTTTTAGCACCCGTGGCACCTAAAAAATCACCGGTCAAAAAACTAGCCTTCTTCTAATTTTTTTCCGATTCCAATATACAGCACGACTGTACTATATCGATATCTTTACGAAATGTTATCTGTAAATTAAAAGTCAACAATTTATCGATATCTACAGGGTGTCCCAAAACTCAACGATAATCTGAGACCGGATGAAAGGCCAAGTTATACCAGTTCGGGGAAAAATAAAAAAAAAATCCATATCACTCAGTTCAGCGATAATAGACATTTTTTTTTTAAAGTTGAAATTCGACACCCTTGGTCGCATTTTCAAGTCCTGTGATTACCAATGTCACAATTTCGCTGTGATTTTTTTAATTTCGTGATCTTCATTAACGATGCTATTAATCGCAACTACAAATTAATGCAAAAAACATTGTTAATTTAATAAAATAAGTTAAGTTTTAGTGAGTCATGGTTCACAAAAATATTGTTAGTTAGCTTTGACACTTCATTTTGAAAAAAAAATGTACTACACTACCCTTGGCAAGTTATTTCAAAAGATGGCGCATTTAATCAAGATTTCAAAATGGTGCAACACTTGCCACTTTTCTTGCCAATAAAAATTTTATTTCTTATTTTTTTCAAATTGAGCTCATTTTGAACAACTCAACATTAGGAATTTTTGTTACTAAAATTTGTTATTTTTTGTTTCTGGTCTGAAATAAAATTATTATTTTTAGTAAAGAGGTAATTGAGTCAGTTAATAACCAATTATAATTGTAAAAAACATGTTTTTTACAATAAAAATTGGTTATTAACTGACTACCAATTTTTATTGTAAAAAACATATGTTTTTTACAATAAAATCTGGTTATTAACTGACTCAATTACCTCTTTACTAAAAATAATAATTTTATTTCAGACCAGAAACAAAAAATAACAAATATTAGTAACAAAAATTCCTAATGTTGAGTTGTTCAAAATGAGCTCAATTTGAAAAAAATAAGAAATAAAATTTTTAATGGCAAGAAAAGTGGCAAGTGTTGCACCATTTTGAAATCTTGATTAAATGCGCCATCTTTTGAAACAACTTGCCAAGGATAGTGTAGTACATTTTTTTTCAAAATGAAGTGTCAAAGCTAACTAACAATATTTTTGTGAACCATGACTCACTAAAACTTATTTTATTAAATTAACAATGTTTTTTGCATTAATTTGTAGTTGCGATTAATAGCATCGTTAATGAAGATCACGAAATTAAAAAAATCACAGCGAAATTGTGACATTGGTAATCACAGGACTTGAAAATGCGACCAAGGGTGTCGAATTTCAACTTTTTTTAAAAAATGTCTATTATCGCTGAACTGAGTGATATGGATTTTTTTTTTATTTTTCCCAGAACTGGTATAACTTGGCCTTTCATCCGGTCTCAGATTATCGTTGAGTTTTGGGACACCCTGTATACAAATGTAGCTATCGTTATGCGTAGCCGTTTTTTTTATTTTGAATTTCTTTTTACAAAATGCCGACAGTTTAAACATTTTTTTCTATTTTCAAGGCCCTTCTTCTGTAGTCAAGCAGTCTTTAAAAATAGTAATTATCAAATGTTAAAAACGCGGATACGTACGGCCTTAGTCACTGCGATCACAAAAATGTTTTTAAAAAAATTGAAAATCGGTTGATAAGTTTTTAAGTATTCGCTCGGACAAGGTCGAAAAAACTAGTTTCGAGAAAAGCGCGTTCGAAGTTTTCGTTCCGTGTTTCTTGATATAAAGTTACGATTTTTTCTAGAATATTGATACTTACATTGAAGTATCCAGTCGCGAGCGATATGACGGTTCTTCATCTTCATGATAATTCGCAAAACAATAAGAGCCTGTACTTTATCTATTGTAAATGATGCCACACCTGTAGGGACTGAGGGCACTAACCGGTGGCGCTACCCGTTCTCACTAAAGTGACTATAACTCCGTCAATTTTCGGACTCGTGAATAAAAATGTTGCCAACATATTGTTTCAATACATGTACTTTCAAGAATTATTTCAAAAAAAATCCTAATTTTGCTTGGGGGATGTGGGAAAGCTACTGTGCAAGTTCTTGCACAGTGATTTTCCCCCTTAACTGACACTGCGTATAGAAATCCGTGAGCTGTCCACGGTAAAATTGCACTCGAGGTTTAAATTAAAAACTGGAACTTACAGAAATTTTGCTATTTCTGGCAGTTTCAACATCGTGACGTAACGCAAACCTTGAACCCCCCAACTGCGTTACGTAATTTACGTACGGCCCCTTATAGGGAAGAGAAACAGGAGGAATTGAAGTTTCTCTGGAGTGATCACCTTCTTTGTGCTTGTCCGCTCTGATCGGCAGTTCTCCGCTCTCGTCGGGAAACATCTTCGACAGAATTTTGCTCCTGTAGTGCCACGACGAGTAATTGGAGAAGTTGTTCAAGATTTTCGACGTCGAGAAGTCGAATTCCTCGGCATCGGAAATTCCGGCCTTCTTCACGAGATGCTGCCTATAGTCCCAACAGTGAACTGCCCACACACGTGCATTAATTCGATTGTTCGCTCGCATCCTTTTTGCTCCGCTCTACGTGAAGTCCCATTGGGATAAAATATTTACGTACAATTTCTCTCGTCCAAGTTTAGACACTTGGCGCACAGCGCCAGCTCCGTCTTCCAGTTGGGCTCGGGCAGGCGATCTATCAGCCAACATCTGTGATGCCACACGCCGTAGGACTTTGGATTCTCCCGCAGACAGTTCTCCGTCAGCGTTAATTCCCTCGTCAGCCTCTCCACGCGTTCCTCCTGCGGCCTGCGATTCGGGCAGACTTTGCAGCTTGAGGACAATCTGAAGAGGCTTCATAGATTTGGGACGCTCGAACGTTTCTCATTGACTAAAATCTCGTCACCCCATTCCACGGAGTCGTTTTTTTGGTCCAAAATTGAACTTTTACTACCGTGTGCCATTTTCGTACTTTCCAAAATTTTAAAAAGTATCCGGGCATGCGAAGGTTTTATAATTACACTGAAAGTACTGTTTATTTTCCGTTGTAAATATGGGAGCGCGTTAAAGAACTTGGGCAGTTTTTACCAATCGTTGTTTTCGAAAGCCTCCCTCCTGATGTTCCATAGTGTATTAATGTCGGGATTTTGCAGCACTACGCGTTCGATCACTCCGAGCAATTCGTCGTCCCATATTCGGTCGGATCTCTGGGGTAAAGCAACATTATGTTGTCAATCGTTTCGACGATTGGAAATCAGTGACAAAAGAGCTGGATTTACCTTTTGGAATATGAGTCGCATGGCAGCTTTGTACTGGGCCGTCTTTTTTTCTCTCTCGATCTTTTTCAACGCCTCTTGTTCGGCGGTCGTGCGAACTTTGACCCGTCCGTGCTGAAAATGAGAAGAAAAGTACAGATATAAATTCGACGCTTGAAGATATTTGTCTAGCCCTTCAATTGTTTCCTTTTTCCTAAGTTTGATGGAATTTCGGTGAAGAGTTCATTGAATTTCATAATTGACAGCGAAAAGTCGCGGAGAAAGAACATAACCTTGCTTTTGGATAACATAACTTCGTTTTTCGATAACGTAATCTCGCTTTTCGATAACGTAACCTCACTTTTCGATATTATAACCTCACTTTTCGATAACATAACCTCACCTTTTGTGAGCATAACCTCACTTTTTGTTAACATAACCTCACTTTTCGGTAGCATAACCTCACTTTTCGATAGCATAACTTCACTTTTCGGTAGCATAACCTCACTTTTCGAAAACATAACCTCGCTTTTTGATAGCACAACCTCACGTTTCATCAACATAACCTCACTTTTCCGTAAAAACCTCACTTTTCGATAACATAACCTCACTTTTTGATAGCATAACCTCACTATTCGGTAACATAACCTCACTTTTCGATGACACAACCTCACTTTCCGATCGTTATTTCTTTCACGCGTTATCTGTACGTGGAAATTCAAACGCCATCGACACGGCCCAATAATCGAGCAATATTGATTGTCAGAACGATTGATCGGAGATTTAGGCAATGTTTCATTAGATGAACGCTATTTTTTTATCAACGGAGGATCGAATTGTTGGTCTGTCAAACAAGCGCAGTCGCCCATTCTTGATCCCCGAATCTTCGGGGCGCTAATTAAAACGTATCAATCTTACCATCGTGAAAAAAATTTGAGTTTTGTACGATTTTACACTCTAAGTGGAATACGTAAAGCTTCAAAATTTGTTCAATTGTCAATACGTGAAAAAATTTGCTTGTCAAAACGATCGCGATAAAAAAAACCACCCGATGAAAGCAGAAGCAGCGATCAGCTGATCGTAGTTCGAGAATTCTCCGCGGGCGTCGTTACAGTCAGTCGACTATGAATCAATACAGGGTTCTTCAAAGACCCGCTGTTATTAATCGAATAAGAAGAAAAAATGATTCGCGAAATGAAAAAGCATCAATCCCGTGCGATACGTTGGAGTTTAAAGTCAATTACCGTCAGTCGGTAACTAACCATTGGATGGTAAGTGCATTCATTGCTGGAAGTGACGCGCTCTGTCGCTGATTGTAAAGCGTACTCCAGTAAATAAACTTGTCTCGAGTGGTACCGTGATAATTTCTTCAATTTACGAAAGCAATGTCCTAATCGCTCGAAGATCGAGACACTTTTGTGCGGCTCACGTGAATTCTTTTCACGTATTTTTTTCATTGCTATTCGCGGGCATTCAACGGTGGGTCGCAGTATCGCAATCCTTGAAGTACGAAACTAACGAGAGTCGCGCTAATGGGGAAACGTCCGCGCGCGATCGAGAAACAATGGGGGTCTCGTGACTTTCAACAATAATTATATTCCCGTAAATCTTAAGAGCCCCCGAGGAAAAGTGAACGACGAGTTGCACCTTGAAATATTCGGATTACTCGCCGCGCAATATCGCCGCTGAAAAAAGGGAATAAAGAATCGAGAGAGAGTGCAGAGCCTTGAGAATAATCGAGATTTGATAGATCGAGAACAAAAAATCGGACATTGCGATACGCGAACGTCGAAAATTTGAATGAGCAAGAGTGTAATGTGAGCAAGGTTACGAGTGCAAGTTCGCGCCGACTTCCGTCCTCGTCTCCGGTATGGCCAGTCTTCACCTATCCGTGCAACGCACAAAACAAAGGACACAAAGAGAAAAGAAGCCGAGGAAGATGCGTATGTTTATCGCGAGAGGAAAAAAGATCGTAATAAAAAAGAAGTGAAGAGCAACAGATCAACTCGCCGATAGGTGCGTTTGCGACAGAGCGGCGGATGAATGGCGAAATAACTGGAAGATAATGGTAATGCGGATACACGACCATGGGAAAAAAGGTACTATTCTTCATTCCTTCGGTATAAAGTACTCGCAATTAGTAAGGCAAAAATACCTGGAACTAATTTAGTTAAGTGCTCGTTGGTGAGAGGTAAATCAGCAACGATTTATTATTCGCAATGAATGTGTCGAAAATTTCAAGAAACATCGCCGAAATCATTCCGGATATTTAAAAAATCCAAAAAAATCAGTCGTAAAATCTGGCTGATTACAAAACTTTTATAAAACCGGAACATTTAACCAAAAATTCCGAAACATCCAAAATTTCTTCTAAAAATTCAGCAGTACCCGAAGTCAATTCTTAAATGGAGAAAATCTCAAAAGTCAGCCCCAAAAATTATCAAAATTCGAAAAATCATTTCCAAAATTGACAAAAAACGAAAAATTGTCCTGGAAATTCGAAAAATCATAGAACGATCTAAAATTTTAGAAAAATCCCAAAATCATTTTTAAAAGTGAGAAAAATTCAAAAAATCCTCGTGAAAATTCGAAATATCAAAAAACCTCTGATGACTCACAAAACTTCCGAAAACTTTTTTAAGATTGGAACAATGGCAAAAATCGTCCTGACAATTCGAAAAATCGAGTAGTCCGTCTGTCAATTCAAAAATCTCCCAAAATTTCAAAAAATCGTCCTGAAAATTCGTAAAATCGAAAAACCCTCCTGAACATTGCGAAAACCCCCAACATCATTTCTAAAATTGAGAAAATCTTTTTGTAAACTCGAAAAAACTAAAAACCCTTTCGAAAATTCAGGAAGCCCCCAATATCGTTCCGAAAATTGAGAAAATCTCAAGAATCGTCCTGAAAATACGAAAAATCGAAAACCCTTTTAAAGTTCCAAAAACTCCCAAAAACATTCTTAAAATTGAGAAAATCGCAAAAATCGTCCTTAAAAATCGAAAACCTTTCTGAAAATTCACAAAGTTCCCAAAATTATTTCTAAAATATCGAAAATCGTGAAAATTCGAAAAATCGGAAAACCCTTCCAAAGTTTACATAACTCTCAAAAACATTCTCAAAATAGAGAAAATCGCAAAAATCGTCCTAAAAATCGAGAGGCTCTTCCAAAAATTCGAAAATTATCCAAATTTTTTTCGAAAATTCACAGAACTCCGAAACCCATTCTTAAGGAGTGGGATGCAGTCAGATTTTCAAAAAATCGATTTTTTAAACATTTTCTTGAAGTATGATTTTTCGAAAATATTCCCTAAAAATTTTAAGTCAATCCGACGAATGGTTTCCAGGATATCCCACAATTAGTGAAGGGGCGTCGGGTCCCCATGGTAGGTAGCTGCCCGGGAAGGCAGAATGTTTCGAAGACAACAACAAATTGATATTTTGGAAGCTTCCACATCGGCAGAAGCCCTATTGTATGGGCCACGAATTGATGATTCGATGGAAGTAACTTTTTAATTAGTATTTCTATACATAAAACAAGTGTAAAATTGTAAAACTCTTTCAGAAATTAAAAAAAATGTATTACTCAAAAACAAAAAACTTTAGCAAAATTTTATAAAGAATACTTTCATTTTAAAATTGCCCAAAATGTTTAAAAAAAACAATTCATCCCGAAAAACTTTAATTTTTTGAAAAATTGTTTTAACAATTGGCTACAAACAATGTAATGCTCGACTTTTCGGCAAAAAATTGTGGTATTCGGATTCAGCGGATCAAAATACATACAAAAAGTTTAGCTTCATCCATCGAGCTCAAAATTTTACGAACATATAATACCGTATCCACATCGAAAAACTTAAAACGCGTTTTTCTCGAAACTATGCTTTTCAAGTCGGTGACCACTATAATTCAAAAACCACTCGATGGATTCTGATGAAATTTGGTGTGCTTATTGATAGCATTAAAAAGATAGTCTTTAATCGAAGGATTTTCATTTTTGTTAAAAATTTCTATTTTTTAAAAACAATAAACGAGCGATTTTTTGGTCGAAAATCGAAAGTTATCTGTCGAAAGGCGCCATTTTGTTAATTTTTGAAAAAAAAGCTTCGATTAAGGACTAGATTTATTATTAAACTAATGATTTTTTTTCGGTTTTTTAATTTGAGATGATCCAGTAAAATTTTATGATGGTCACCGCAAAGCACTACATGCCGAAGGGGGTCCGACAAAGATGGCGATATTTCTATAAATAATCAATATTTTTCATTGAAAGTTTGTACAAGTCAAGTTGAAATATAACATAAAAAGTCTGTGTAACCAATTTTGTAAAACAAACTTAATTATTATTAAAAAAAAATTATTGAAAATGCTCGTTTTTTCACCCCTCTGACTGCATCTCACCCCTTAAACTCCGAATGAATCCAAAAATACAAAAATCCCAAAATTCTTTCAACAAAAAATTAAAAAACCATCCATAAAACTCAACAAAATCCATATACCGTATCAAAAATAAAATAAAAATCTCTAAAATCCTACCGCACCTAAAAACCAAAAAAATGCTAATTTCGTATATTTTTATAAAAAATCAATATTTTTCTTTGAACATTTGTACAACTCAAGTTGAAATATAACAAAAAAAGTCTGTGTAACGACTTTTGTAAAATAAACTTAATTACTGTGAAAAAAATTATTGAAAATGCTCGTTTTTTTCACGCCTCTGACTGCACTTCACTCCTTAAAATCCGAAAGAACCCAAAAATCCTAAAATTCGTCCAACAAAAAATTTAAAAACCATCCATAAAACTCAACAAAATCCATATACCGTACCAAAAATAAAATAAAAATCTCTAAAATCCTACCGCACCTGAAAACCAAAAAAATGCTCATTTCGTATATTTTTATAAATAATCAATATTTTTTTTTTGAAAATTTGTACAAGTCAAGTTGAAATATAACATACAAAGTCTGTGTAACCACTGTTGTAAAACAAACTTAATTACTATTTTTAAAAAATATTGAAAATGCTCGTTTTTTCACCCTTCTGACTGCACTTCACTCCTTAAACTCCGAAAGAACCCAAAAATCCTAAAATTCATTCAACAAAAAATTTTTAACCATCCATAAAACTCAACAAAATCCAAATACCGTACCAGAAATAAAATAAAAATCTCTAAAATCCTACCGCACCTAAAAACCAAAAAAATGCTAATTTCGTATATTTTTTATAAAAAATCAATATTTTTCTTTGAACATTTGTACAAGTCAAGTTGAAATATAACATAAAAAGTCTGTGTAACGACTTTTGTAAAACAAACTTAATTACTGTAAAAAAAATTATTGAAAACGCTCGTTTTTTCACGCCTCTGACTGCATCTCACCCCTTAAACTCCGAATGAATCCAAAAACACAAAAATCCCAAAATTCTTTCAACAAAAAATTAAAAAACCATCCATAAAACTCAACAAAATCCAAATACCGTACCAAAATTAAAATAAAAACCTCAAAAATCCTACCGCACCTGAAAACCAAAAAAATGCTCATTTCGCACTAAAGCATCTCATTGAGGGTCCGCTGCGTCCGAGTTTACGGCGAAACGCGACGCGAAAGCGGTATTCGCAGGTTGACATTTAGCAGTCCAAAACCAAAACTCTCCCTCGCGCGACTAAAAAACAACGGTAATGGCCGATGCGTGGGACGAAAAAAAAAGAAAAAAAAAAAAAGATCGCGTCTGAGTCTCATCCGTGCAATTTGGCTGATGCGTTTGCGATTGCGCGAACAATCCAGACCGGAGAGAAAAATAAAATAAAAGAGGAAAATTGCGGCAAGGTGTCCGGCTGGGATGAGCGTGTCGGAGAATTCATTTGGGGACAAAAAGCCGCGTACGTTCGAAGATGGTGATAATGATGACGATACGGTTGTTGTCCCCGAGTTGGGAGACCCGCGACACAGGTGGACGCGGTCTCTCTCTCTCTCCCGCTATCCCCCGGGCGGATGACCGGGAGTGGGGGAAATTTAGGTTACTCGTAGCATCGCGGGGAATGTGGGCCGCGACGCTATATACTGGCCCATCGCGATCGCGCCCGTCAGTTCATTCCAACTTTGTGATTCTCGCTCGTAAGACATATCCCATCCCGAAAGCGCCGACCGACCGACCGAGTCTCACCTCCGATCTCATCATCCCGTAAGAATTCTCATCCCGAGGTGAACGACTCGCGCACCATCGTCTCTCCAACTTCTCTTCGCGCTCATCACAAATTCGTAAGTTTCGCAACTTCCTATTAATCGTTGATGCAATTAATACATCCTATCAACGTCGCAAATATAAAATACATCTCGTAAAAGAAAAAAAATCGCATCTGCAAGGGACTTGATTTTAATATTATTTTACTTTTATTTTTCAAATCGATCCTTCACTAATGAAATACTTGTAGTAATTAGCGGCAATTATTGGGTACGACGACAAATCAAGTGCTATTAGATATGTAACAGTAATCAATCGATTTACGACGTTGAAGTTTGCATCGTTGGAATGTAACGGAAATCAATTTTTTCTTGATTTCCGAATTTCTCTTTGCAGATTTAAGCTATGAAAATCACGCAAACTTATTTTAGGATTCTTTTTTAGCGATCTACAATAAATGTACAGCACATGAATTTGGATAATAATGAAAATAAGAAATTTAAAAAAATGTTCGTTGCATTCCAACGATGCATACTTCAACCCCATATTGATATATATATATATATATATATATATATATATATATATATGGGGTATTCCACGTGAATCCGATGGATTTCTTCCCTGACCCCCGCCAATACGATTTATTTTTTTTATCTGATTCCATTGACTCTAAAAGACACCCTGATTTTTTAAACATTTTTCGAAACAATCCTTAGTCAAAAAAAAAATTCTCCAACAAAAACTCCCCGATTTAAAAATCTGAAAAAATTCCCAAAAACGCGTGATTATATGTAAAAATTTTCAAGCTATCATCTGCAGTGGAAGTATGATTTTTGCTGTGCTTTCTGAGCGATTAACGATAAAACAAATCCGAAAAAAAAAACAAAAACCGCTTACTTCCGGCGGATACTGAAATATTTTGATACCGACAATAAATTTTTTTTGACCATTTTTGAATAAACGTTTCGTTATTCACAAATGGTCAAAAAAATTCATGAATTTTTCGGATTTTTTAAACGTTAATCGTATGTATGCATGTATGTATAAATGCTACATAAAACTATATATGTACAGGATTTAATTTATCGTCAATGAACCAATATCGTCTATAGAACTATAATTTGTTTCTATATCCAATTATAGATGATAAATTCTACAGATAAATATCAATATGTAATTAAGATACTGTAAGATATATATATATATATATATATATATATATATATATATATATATATGTAGTAATAGTAATTTTATATACAATAATAATTACTATTATTCGATTTACTATAAATCGATGAAAACTGCTATTATAAATTTATATATATATATATATATATATATATATATATATATAATAGTAATTTTCGATTATACATGTTACTATATCAATTATTGAGAACAAAATATTAAAATCACGATCGTTGCTTGCTGAAACGATTTTTTTTACAAAATATGCTGAAAATGTGTATATATAAAAAACACTTTTATTATATACATAATTATTCGATTTTTGAATGATCTACATATATAATGTTTATATGTAAAATTCAAAAGTGTGTAACAGATATTATATTTAATCAAGCATTTTTATATTACATATGTGTTCGTGTATACATAAACATATACAAGTCGAATTAATTCTGGACACTTTCAATAGAAATTAGCTTTTCTATAATATTCACGCAGCAAATGTATATTCTGCTACGTTGAAATGATACTGTAATGTTTTTATTTTAATAAATAATATTTCTACTCAATATTTGCCTCGATAAACTTACTTTGATATGAATACAAAGTATAAGTGTTTATAAAGTAAAAATGATCAAGAGATGCGAAATTAAAAAAAAATTGCTGTGCCCGCAATTAATTCTACTACTGTATATAGGAAAAATTTGTAATTCTTTCCTTTTGAATTCACGATTGTAATTACCGCACTCCCCGAAGCGGAACTTTGCACAATTTTTTAATTCAGTCAATTAAAAAACGACAACTAATTTCGCTACTGTGCATTCCCATATTTATTTGCTGTTTCTTGTCTCAAATAATTCCACAATTTTTAATAATCATTACGAATTTTCGTACGAGAAAATCGTAAAGCAAAAAATGGAGACGTGTCCTCCGGAAAACGACCATTTCTGTAAACACCCTTAAGACGCAGACGACTAGGATAGACATTGTCGTAAAAAATACTTTTTAGCTGTTACATGGTATTTTTTAAATTTATTAATCTCTAAAAATGGCGCATTTTTCGGCACGGTCTTCTAAACGGATTGTGGCGGATTTGGTCAGACGGCGTGACACGTAGCGTCGTCGGCATTAATCTGAAAACAACCAACGAAGAGTTTTCTTTCGTTAACACTCATACGCAGAATATGAACCAAGAAAACGTGAGAAATGTTGAAAATAACTGAAATGGTACGCTTTAAAACAAAAAGATGGAATTTTCCGAAAAAATGGCAAAATTTTACAATAAAAAAATCCTTTTTTAAAATTTTCAAAAATATTTAGGTTCATATCTTAGAGAATAAGATTAAAAAGATTTACACCAAATTTCATCAGAATAGGTCGATTAGTTTTTTAGCTATACGTCACGTCAGTTTTGAAAATAGAGTTTAGAAGACCGTGCCATATCTCCGCCATTTTTGAAGATCAACAAATTTTAAAAATGACATACGTCAGCCGAAAGTAGTAACAAAGCATACCCTAAATCTCGAAAAAGGGTAAGAAGTCTATCCTTTAAAAAAAAATTATGAAAACCAGCAAATTTTTTCCTTGCGTAAAGGTCTCCCCCTTGAAGCTTTACTAGCAGTTCTATCGTTGTAATTATAAGTTTACCTTCAATCCGTGTGATTGAAGATTTCTCGTTTGTTCTTGGATAACAAGGAGGCAGGCTCGCGATTAGCTGAGTCTAAACTGGCCGAGCTGCCTCGCGAGGCTGCCTCGCGAGGCAGCCTCGGGACGTATGCTTCGAGCGAGGCACGTTCGCATAGTGCGAGGCGGTGCCGCGCGCACTGCCTCGGTGCTTGCCTCGGTGCTTGCCTCGGTGCTTGCCTCGGTGCTTGCCTCGGTGCTTGCCTCGGCCAGTCTGGACACGGCTATTCCATCCTTTTTTCGAGCAGTCTTCGATGTTTCGCGAGGCAACACGCGAGGAAACTAGGCGCGAATTCTTTATAAGCGACAGAAATTATCGTCTCCTCGCTTCGATATTGTTTTTTTAATTTCATTGATTATCCGAGTCGACGGATGTTACACCGTTTGCTAAGCGTCGGGCGCGCGCGCACACGAAAATACGAACACACGTTGAATTGTTATTGTCGAGCGTCAAACTTTAACCGGAGAAGTTATACGATGCGATATCGAAGAAGACGAAGAAAAAAAAAGAAAAAAGTCGCATGGCTGCCCCGATCCAAGCCGACAATTATCATGCGGTAATTGTGTTCCTTGCGAACCGCGAGAGCGATGCACTTTGGCGCGTGGATTCTAAAGTTACGAGAAATACCAGAATCGAGATATGGAAGAAATTCGATGTTGGAGATGCGAAAAATTAAATCTGAAAAAAAAAGATTAAAAACAAGGCTCGAGAGTATAATAAATAAGACGGTCGATGCATTTTTATTATTATTCGTTGATTTTTTTTTTATGTTATTCGCTCCTTCGGTACGGTCAACATTTGCTTGTTTATTATTATTTTTGGCATTATTACTATGCGTTGAATTTTTAATTCGTTTTTTGGTCGTCATCGTTATTATAATTTTTTCCCCATAATTATTATAATTATTTATTTTTTCGTTACTATAATTGCGTGTTCAAGGTATTTTTATTAACATTTTTGGTTAATTGTTCATTATTATTAATATTATTCGCCCCTTTACTATTATCACTATTCGTTTTTTATTCATCTATTGTTACTACTATTACTATTGCTATTATTATTGTTCTTTTATACACTAATTCATTCTTAATAAGAATAATTATTATTTTTGTTACCATTATTATTATTATTATTATTATTATTATTATTATTATTACGAATAATAATAATAAAACACTAATCTGTTAATAATAATAATTATTATTATTAACATCAATATTAATAATAATAATTAATATTGATGAGTTAATCATAGATGCATTTTATGATTGACTCATCAAAAATGAGAAAATTCATCATTATTCGTAAGAATTGTTATTACTATCGTTACTATCATTACCTACAATAATAATTGTTATCATTATTAATAAATGAGTGTATAAGAGGATAGCAACAATAGTAAAAGCACGAACAATATCAATGAGAATGCATTGAACACGTAATTAATTCACGTTATTATTATTACACGTAATTAATACACCTAATTACTATACATATTATCATTACAGCTCGCTTGCTATATAATTAAAAAAAAATGTTAAAACCTCAATCTTACAGTATTCAAATTGAACAATCACGAATAATACAAAATCCCCTACTGCAACATACAAGTATGAAATATGAACTCTTATTTTTTCTCTGTTGCACGTATCCATAAAAATGATCGCACACCTGTTAGTGAAGAAGAATAAGAAGAAGAAAAAAAATGCATACATCGGAGAAACCCTGTTTCCTTCCCACGAGCAATATCTCGCGCCAATTTGTACTCAATTTTTCATGCGCGCACGTCCAACGAAGAACTGAATTTGAATCGCGCGAAACGTGCGTCGAACACGGTCGCGTGCGTCTACGCGTACGCGGCATAAAAAAAAACAATCATGTTGATCCCTCGTGTGGTCGCGCGCCAACACACGGACGCACTTATCGTCTATAAACTTCCTCCTCGTGGAACTTACGAACCTATAAAGGAGAAGTTGACACGACGAGCGTGTATGGCCGATCTCGAAACTCTCCGTGCGCGCGGGCGCCCGGAGGGAACAGTGTAAAGCCGGCCAGGTAACGGTTCGTATACACGTTTATATACAAAAGGTGGCTATGGCCGCAAGATTCTCCGCTTCGAAAGCGTCGCGGTATAAAGGACGCGCGTCGCGTATGTCTGCGATTCGTCTCTTGCTGTGCACACGCATATATATATATATATATATATATATATATATATATATATATATATAGGGTGGCCTTGAAATTAATGGATATTCCTGCAACTGTCGGTCAGTCAGATGATGTCCCGATATATACTACTATATGCTCAGATTAGTAAAAGTCCCACGGTTTTCGAGATATTGGGTACTATGTTATTTTTTGAAAAAAAAAAAAACCATCTGTTTTTGGTTTTTTGCACGCCATTTCTACAAACGACATGAATCGACAATAACTAAGCAACTTTTTAAAGTAATTGGCAAGATATGCATAGTACATTTTTTTTGCACCGCAGGCTATCAAGTCAGATGTTCAAATTGGTTTGTATGAAAATTCTGCATAAGATCTCTTTCATAAAGTTTCCTTAACATTTAAGGTTAAAAAGAAAACTTTTCTAGATAAAACAAATAATCAAGAGTATTTTTTTAAAACCGGGCCAAAAAAGTTATCATTTGTGTAAGATACATACGAAAAACCGAAAGCAGATGATTTTCGTCTAAAAAATCATGGGACTTTTACTAAACTGAAATTACAGCATATAGTAGGACATGATATATATATATATATATATATATATATATATATATATATATATATATATAGGTTGAAATGGGGGGTTGAGGGTGAAATTCTGAGTCGATTGATATAAGCATGTGTGGGTCTCAGATCAACCCCTGAATTGTTATTCATTTTTAAAGGCGGGCCAATCAGGTGCGACCGATGTTTAAAGTCAGGCGCACCTGATTGGCCCCCCTTTAAAAATGAATAATAATTCAGGGGTTGATCTGAGACCCACACATGCTTATATCAATCGACTTAGAATTTCACCCCCAACCCCCCATTTCAGGAAACGCATCCAGTTCTGGGACACCCTGTATATGTGTGTGTGTGGCCCGAAGGGTGGCCCGAAAAATGACGTCCAGAAGCATATTTAGATGCCTCGCATCAATACCTTCCAAATCACCCCCATCCATGTTTTACGATCTCTTTACTTTTAGAGAAAAAAGCATTTTTTTATTTTTCTCTTGTGTGTATGTACTTTCCTCACGATTTGTTTTTACTCGTGCTTCTGTTATCAAGTGCACTGTTGAGCAAAAAATAAGAGACCAGCCGAACATTAACGTTGGTGCCTTAGATTTTTATTAAAGGTTCGAAAAATTGATTGCAGAGAATCAATGACTAAAGTTCAGATGATTAAGAAAACGGTGTTGAAGTTTGCATCGTCGGAATTCAACGAAAATTCTTTTCTCTTCTTTTATTCTCATCATTATCGAAAATATTTTATTGCCAATTTACGTTGTAGATTTTTAATAAGGATCCTGAAAAAGCATTTGAACATTTTTCAAGATCCTCATTAAAAATCTACAAGGTAAATTGGCAAGAAAATGTTCTCTTTTTTTATTCTCATTATCGAAAATATTTTCTTGCTACTTTACGTTGTAGATGTTTAATAAGGATCTTGAAAAATGTTTGAGTGCTTTTTGTAGCCCAAATACGCTAAAATATTGCTTTGGTGATATAAAAAAATTATTTTCGTTGCGTTCCAACTTCAATACCATAAAAAACGGTATTGATGTTAGCATTGTTAGAATGCAAAGAATTTTTTTTTGCTTTGCTGTATTTCTTGTAGCAGATTTTTAACAGGGTTACGAAATCGACCATTTTTAATCTTTCTTATTAAAAATTATCAACCAAAGCAGGGAAAAGGAAGATTATAGGTAATAATAAAAATAAAGAAATGAAAAAATCGGAAAGAGTTTTGATTGCGTTCTAGTGATGCAAACTTCAGCACCGTAAAAAAATACTTACTCTAGTCTAAACGACTCCCAATTGCTGCGAGAAACTTGTAAGAGGAAACGTGCATACACTAGAGAGAGAAAACATCGTTGCATCATTCAAATGCAACGGGAATTTTAATTTTTTTTTCGTCATATCGTTTTTTATGCCCCATTCAGGTTACGAAAATTACAAAACTATTTTTTTTCACTCCGTCATTAAAAGTTACCAACCGAAACGTGTAAAAAAAAGATTCTAGGTAATAATAAAAATAGACATGTAAAAATACCGAAGAATTTTCGTTGCGTTCCAACGACGCAAACTTCAGCACGATAAAAAAATACTTATACTAGTCTATAATTTACACAAAAGAGTTTAAAATAAACTATGCCACACAAATCGAAAAAAAACTCACTCCTCAAAAATTAAAAAAATATCGTAAAACACAAACGAAGCCGATTCCTATCAGTATTGATACAAGACATTTAGATTTTCCTTTCGGACGTCACTTTTCGCGCCAGCCTGTACTCCGCGCGCAATAAAAACGCCGCGCGGTGATTCCTCCCGATTCTCACAAATGAGTTTCGTACGACAATTGTCATCATCGCCGTAAAACACGTTTCACACGCGTATACGTCTCATCGACTTTTGTGTCGATCGAGCCATCAAAAGTGGGAGAGCAAGCGAGATAGTGAGATAGAAAAAGGTGCAAGAAACGTGGCACGGTTCCTCGCATGCATCCGGCCTCTCAGCGTCCTCGCAAGACCAGCTTCGAGATCCGAGAATTCGCTCTATATAATAAATACGAGCAATGCCTTCGTGCTCGCGTCGTGTCGATCGAGGAATTTCATTCGATTGGGATTCTTCTCGTTTTATCGGCTTCGAAAAAAAAAGTATAATATTGAAGAAAAAAAAAACGATCAGTAGGAAGACACATCACATGGGGATGACTGGCGAGTAATATTGCGGAGGAGAGATTTGATTCGAGATATTTTAACGTTTTCCCGTAACGGTTCAATAGTCTCGATATTAAAGATATGCATATGTATGTGGGTGCCCGGTCTTCTTTTCGCCACGCCGTTCAAACACACACACACACACACGCACGCACGCACACGCTATATCTATATTAGCATAAATGCAAGCGTATTTAAATAATGTTATTTCAAGGACTGTCCTCAAAATAGCCAGATGTCCTCATAGTCACCATTACATAAATATAACGTCTTTGCAATATTTCCAAGCCGTTATATCCATGTAACGTTGACTATCAGGTCATCTGGCTGTTTTGAGGACGGTTCTTAAAATAACATATAAATGTGTGTGTGTGTGTGTGTGTATATAAATGTAAGTGTATTTATATAAACAGTATTTCAAGGACGGTCCTCAAAACAGCCATATGTCCTCATAGTCACCGTTACATAAATATAACGTCTTCGCAATATTTCGGAGCCGTTATATCTATGAAACGTTGACTATCAGGTCATCTGGCTGTTTTGAGGACGGTTCTTAAAATAACATTTATATTAATATATATATATATATATATATATATATATATATATATATATATATATATATATATATATATATATATATATACACACACATACACATACACACGCTATATCTATATTAGCATAAATGTAAGTGTTATTTCAAGGGCCGTCCTCAAAACAGCCAGTTGTCCTCATAGTCAACGTCACATGAATATGACGGTATCGCAACATTTCGAAGCCGTTATGTCTATGTAACGTTGACTTTCAGGACATTTGGCTGTTTCGAGGACAGTCCTTGAAATAACATTTATACAAATACGATAACAGTTATGTGAATGTGATTTTGAGGGCGTTGGGGTTTGCTTAATGAGTATGGGAGCAATTGGCTAATGTGGGGACGGTCCTTGAAGTCGAATGTCTTCAAAATCACCTTTCCCTGTATACGTCTGTACGCGGGCGTACAACTTGCCCCGTCTTCTTGTCATGCCCCGCCTCCGGGCCATAACGTTTTTACCGTCGGTGTTCTTGATTTTGAGAATGCCTCGCGTAGGTATTCACACGCATTGCTAAAGGTACAAATTGCCGAAGAGTATTGTGGAATTCAGATGTGGTTGCATAAAAATGAGCGAGATGATAATTTGCGTGTAAAAGTGCTGCTGCGAACACGGACTTTGAACGATGAAGAGGTTAATAAAGTCGCAAGGTGCAGGGTGAAGGGAGATCGATATATTTGATGCAGGAACACGGTAGAGAATCATTAGCGTAAATTTTCGACACATTTATGCAGCTTACGATCCTCCGGGAGTCGTAAATTTTCGGAAATTGAGAAGGGAGTTCTTTTTAATATTCAACGGGACTGCATAATGGGAGTCAAAAAACAGGTCGACGTTTGATAATTTTTTCTGATGGGAGTATCGGGACGACGAAGTGGGGATTTTACACACAATTAGTACATGGTCTTGCCAAGTTTGGGTTTTTTTATTAAGATATATCAATAAAGATCTTTGGAAAATAGGATTTTCCAAAAATCGATTTTTTTTAAAGGTACCTTAGTACCTATGAAATTATATTCCAAAAGATTATGGGTGTGAAAAATCTCTAAGTACTCGATTTTCGAAGATTGTTGAAGATTAAAGGTATTGAAACAATATTCTTAACTTTCTACCAACTTCAAACGCGTTTATCTCAAAACTACATTTTTCGAGTCGGCCGGACTCGTAACTCAAACAAATTTCAACCGAATCACTTGAAATTGTAACTGTATATTTAGAATGACATTTTCTCAGGCACTGAGTTGGATTTTTTTTTATATTGCATAGTTCCTTTTTTATAAACAATTTTTTGACGATGTTCTCATGGCATTTTATACTTTTTGTTTTAGAAATGCGCTCTTTTGACAAAAAAACAAGATATTAAAAAATCCTACGTACTTTTATAGCTATTCTTATATATAATCGAAAAAAACTTTAGTGTCTCATCGTAACTAAGAAATTATAGGATTTGTTGGTCCGGCCGTTGACCTTCCAGAAATAAAGGCGTCATCGGAAAAATGTTGCACAGTCGCCATTTTCACATGGATCGCTGTGAAAAAATTATTTTGTATAGTCAATTACGTGTATAACAAAACCCCTATTTTGTAATTTCGATTTATTTTATGGTTTCGTTGAAAAAAAAAATCACAAAATGTGCTCTTTTTTGGCCTCTAGAGTGGCCTAAGGCCTTGAGGAAAATGCGAACCTGCTGCATGGGCAATCGGTGTAGTTGGTTCTGGCAACTAGGGTCAATTGAAAATAAAAATAAAAAAATGTACTTTTAGTATAATAATAAAACTGGGCGGAAAGTTTTTTGAAATTTTGAAAATTTCGAAAATGACCAGGTGTAGAAAAAAAGGTCATTATTTAGCAAAAATAAACTACTTTAATAATTCGTTATTAAAAATGGATACGCGTATGAAAAAATCATCGGGTCCTACGATGAAAAATGTTATAAATTTGAAGTGAATCAGACGCCTAGAATTTGAGGTACGACCCACACTGAGAGAATCTACACCTTTCGAGAAATACAATGTTGGAGTACGGGCTTGAAGATTGCATCGTTGGAGAGAAAACAATTTTTTTGCTCCCTTATTTTTGTTAGTACCGAAAATCATATTTTGTAAATTTGGGGTGTAGATCGCTAAATGACGAGCCTAAAAAACGATCGCGGGATTTTCATAGCTTGAATCTGTCGGCAAAAATCAGGGAAGTCTTTTGTTGCTTTCCAAGGATAGAAATTAAAAATAGAATAAAAATGGAATAGAAAAAATAAATGGAAATATAAAAAATAAAAAAAAGAATTTTCGTTGCATTTCAATAATATTGAAGTTTGCAAAATTGAATTGCACCAAATTAGCAACAAATTGAATTTCACGATGTTAAAGTTTGCATCATCGAACTGCAACGAAAATTATTTTGCATTTTTTTATTTCTTCATTTTCTTCATTCTCCAAAATCTTATCCTGCAAATTTGGGCTGCTAATTTCTGCTAATGATGCTAAAAAAAATGTTCCGTGTTCTTCGTAGGTCAAATTTGCCAAAAAGTTCGGGTTACGAAGCTTTCAATGACCCTCCACTAAAATCGTCACAGCTCGCTCAATTTTTCGATTTTTTGCAAAAATCTTTGCTGCAAATCGAAATAAAAATCCTCGGCTATAAAACTAAGCAATGAAGAAATATATATTTCGAAACTTTGAGCCCACGCAGGAATTAAGGAATTCCTTCACACTGCGAAAAATTAACGCTTCGGTTTTTGTAGAAGCAAGCAAAAGTTCGTTCGCTCTCGTTATTAAAAGGACGAGCGTCGAGTGGAGAAAGCTGGAGTGTCTTTTTTTGTTCACAAAGATGCGCCTGTCGTTAAATTCCACGGAGAAATATGGAGCAGACAAATTAAAGCAGAGTCCACCTCTCGGCCCTCCGGAACTATTTTGGTAAACAATTACCAAAGGATACCGTTGCACGGAGATAAAAAGACAAAAAGAAGTTGAAGAAATAAAGAACGCGGACTTTGGGTCGAGATCGTTTGCTCCGATAGTTCCTTGCGAATAAATCCGCGTCAATCTCGAAAGACTATGCGTACGTTAAGGGGTTACGTGGGTTTCGATGCCAAAAAGCATATTTTCTTTATTGAAAAAAATATATA
The DNA here is from genome assembly GCA_964007375.1 of Ophion obscuratus. Taxonomy (NCBI): domain Eukaryota; kingdom Metazoa; phylum Arthropoda; class Insecta; order Hymenoptera; family Ichneumonidae; genus Ophion; species Ophion obscuratus. The sequence goes on from OZ023320.1 coordinate 6,479,991, forward strand.
ATATATAAATTATTTTATTCAAAGTGCAACATTATTTTATTCAAAGAGCAACATTTCGACAATATTAAAAAAAAAATCATCCAATAATTTGGGAAATTCAGCCGGTGAGACCTGGTTGAAATTAAAAAACCAATTTTTTTCTGTAAGTGGATACGTATAGTTCGTGATTGAACGAAGGATTTGCAAAAACATTGAAATTTGAATTTTTGGCCGAGTTGTACGCAAAATAGTTCAATTTTTGGTACAATTTACACTTGTAAAATTTGTAAAATTTGCAAAATTTGTTGTAATCGAAAATTTGCCTTGTAAAATTACATTTGCTTTGTTTTAAATTGAATGAATTGAATTGAAATGAATTGAAAATTGAAGTTTGAATTTTTGGCCCAGTTGTATGCAAAATAGTTCAATTTTTGGTACAATTTACACTTGTAAAATTTGTAAAATTTGTAAAATTTGTTGTAATCGAAAATTTGCCTTGTAAAATTACATTTGCCTTGTAAAATTAGTTGTAATAAAAAAAAACCTTCGTTCAATCACTAGTCAATGTAATTTTAAAGAAGTGTGCAAAATTTCAATAAGATCGGTGCATTAGTTTTTGAAAAATCGTGTCCACCGACTTCGAAAATAATGTTTTCAAAAAAATGCGATATACCTGCGTCGCTCCCGGCCGGTCTTTCCCAACGGGGGGAATTCCCAAGGCTCTCTCTCCTATACTTTTACTCCGATTGACGTAAAACTTTGGGAGAATATTCTAGACATATTGTACTATTAGATAATAAAATTAAAAAATGGATTTTTTGACATTTTCAAACCCACGTAATCCCTTAAGGGGTTATGTGCAGTTGTAATCGCCGAAAACAGCTTATTTTTGAGATTTTTTTTCTTTAGAAAATCGTGATTATGAATTTCTTTAAAAATGAGGTATTTCAAAAAGTATCATCTGAAGAACACTCTGTAATTTTTTTGTATAAATTTTAAAATTATAATTTATTCACAGCTGATGTGCCAGAAGCACCTCTCAAAAACGTCTTTTGCGGTGAACCAGGCTATCTAATATTAAGAAATCAAACAGATTTCGTTGGTATATTGCTTTACTCTCTGCTGAATCAAAGGAATTTCCAAAATATCAAAATTGAAAAAAAATCTTCCAAACCAGGCTATTTAATATCAAAAAACCAAAAAGATTTCGTTAGTATATTAGTTTATCCTATGCTTCATAGAAGGAATTTCCAGAATATCAAATTAAAAAAAAATAGCGCGTGTTCAAGGTGAGTTTTGATTTTTTTGAAAAAAAAAAAATTATTAAGAAATTTTATTTAAATCGAAAGTATAAATTGGAAAAATCCTTCGACCAAATACTATATCTACAAATCTACAAAAAGGCAAAAATTTCAGAAAGATCGACACCGTACTTTTTGAGATATTTTGTTAACCAACTTTGAAAACGTACTTTCGCGAAAAAAGCCTTTAAAGTTCAATTTCAAAGCGTAAATTTTGATCCGATCACCTTGAAGTTTTCAGGGAACATTTATAAGCTGATATACTGTCAAGATATATTAATTTCGAAAAAAGTGATTTTTCGATTTTTACAACTAACCATAACCCCTTAATCAACGAGCGAACCTAAATCGATCTATACGTATCGCACAGTGTACAAAAGTTTTTCCGCGCATAAATCGACGCGCGCATCTACGAACGTGTCAAAAGTAAAAAAGAAAAATAATAAATACCTAAAAATAAATAAATATTAATGCGTTGGATATCAAGCGCGCGGTAGGGAAAAGGAGAGCCTCGTAACAGATGTACCGTTGTCAGGAAACGAGTCCGCGATACAACCGCGCCTAAAAAGACTATGTGGGCCAATAAAAATTGACCGTGGAGAGAAAGAAATGGCCAACAAGCCGAGGCGATTTGTCGAATGAATATAGCCGAAACCGAGTGGGCTCTCGCATGGTAAATGATCGACGCGATATCCCAATTTGTGCTATTTATAAATTAGAAACGCGCCTTGCCTTCGTTACGACCGGGAATTATAATCTCTATAATGATCATTAATCACGCTGATGATCATTTGTTCCGTCAAGATCCAGTAATCTCGGTGATAATAATTGATCTCGCGATCTCTATGATCCCGTTAACAGTAATTATGATCTCGAATAACAAAAAAAAACCTATGAAACATAACACTAAACCTCGAAGAAAATCTAAGAATAATTAATATCATTTATAATTATAAAATCAATTTGACAAACGATTGGTAGGCAAGAATATTTATTTACAAATAATCAAGTTTACATGACGTGGGAATTTCCTTTCCCTGAGTGAGCAAAAAATATTATCAAACCCAAACGAAGTCAAAAAAGGGGAAAATTCGGAGTCACTTGGTTTTAATTGGTTCCTATTGGTGTTCCAACGTACGTTCTTTAATTTTTTTTTGAATTTTAGGCAATTTTAGTATGTGGTAAATATGCTAGGGAGGTCATTACACTGGCCACCTTAATACCATAACATTGTCGATAGAAAACACAATGAGACATATTTTTCCAATATATTTATAATTGTATAATATATTGGAAAAATATATAATATGATTATAATATAACATATAATATAATTATATATTATATAGTTAAGAAATTATAAGTTTTATCATTATATAACTTTTATTATAATCATAACTTATATTATAATTATATAATTATACAATTGTATAATTATAAATGTATTGGAAAAATATTTCTTACCGTCTTTTTTATCGTCGATGTTATGGTGTTAAGGTAGCCAGGACTCTATACGTATTTACGCATACTAAAATTATACAGTTGGAAAATTATAAACTATATAATTATATAATTGTTCAAGCACCCAAAACATCTTCATCAATCTAGATTCATTTTTGAAACATTAAAAAACACGACGAAAAAAAAAACTTCTAAAAAGTATCCAAATCCTTATCCTCGCGAGTAGCAATTTCAATTTGTGCAGCGCAATCAAAGTCACTCGTCTTTTTTTTGCCTCGTCTCATTGGTGAAAACAGCTTATTCATCCATAAATATACATTCACATGTGTGTTTGCGCTGTCAGTAATTAAATGTCTAACAAATAAAATTATTGGATTGCGACGTTCAACTCAAGCACATAAGTACAGTATATTATTGAGATCGCGGAAAAAGACGATTGCACGCACATATATAGATATATATCCTAATCGGCCTCTTCATGATGTTAAAGTCCGCATCGTTGGAATGCAACCAAAGTTCATTGATCTTCAATTGCTCCCATTTTTCTTCCGCCGATTTTACTAAAAATTACTCAAAGCGCGTTTCCTATCCTTATCAAGAATCTCCACCCTCAATCTCCGAAACCAATTAATTACAATAAAAATACAGATGGCCGTAAAGTTTGCATCGTTGGAACGCGACGATCTTTTTTTTACTTCCTCATTTTTGTTAGCATCGAAAGTCACATTTTGTAGATTTGTAGATCGCTAAATAGGCCTCAAAATGATCGCAGGATTTTTATGACTTCAATCTTGATATTGTAAAATTGGGTAAAAAATATTTTGTTGCATTCCAACGATGCAAACTTGGACATCATAAATACTAAAGTTAAAAAAAGTAGGAAAGTTTAAGTTGCTTTTGAGCGATGCAAACATCAACGTCACACTTTTTTTTTCGATATTTCAATAATATATTTTACTTGGTGAACAGTTTTATGTATCATAAATATTAATTAGATAATCGTCCCTCTTTTCGAGATTTTATCAGTACCCGCAAAGCCAAAGGCACACTCGTCTTAATGGGCCACCGTCGATACTGTTGTTACGTCTCGATATAAGCCAAGAGGATAAAGAAACGGTCTCGCATTCCACGATATGCTGCTTCGACGAAGAGAACGTTCCGTGTAAGAGCCATCGGGTCACTGGGGCCCGAACGTGATGCCCCAGCTGGGGAAAAAAAGAATGATCGAGACACGAAGAACGGAGGACGACATACATAATCCACATTAGCTTTGGCTAACCGATCCAAATCTCTCTCTCGCACTCACTTACTCACTCACTCACTCACTCACTCACTCACTCACTCACTCACTCACTCACTCACTCACTCACTCACTCATTCACTCACTCACTTACTCATTGATTCACTCACTCTCACTAAATAACTTTGTTAGTTAGTGAGTTAGTGAGTGAGTTAGTGAGTGAGTGACTTTGTGAATGAGTGAGTTAGTGAGTGAGTGAGTGAGTGAGTGATATTATTTTCCCAAGATTTTTTGAGTGAGTAACTCACTAACTCACTCACTCACTAACTCACTCACTAACTCACTCACTCACTTACTCACAAACTCACTCACTAACTCACTCACTCACTCACTCACTAACTCACTCACTCACAAACTCACTCACTAACTCACTCACTCACTCACTAACTCACTCACTCACTAACTCACTCACTAATTCACTCACTCACTCACTTCGATAAATTTACCGATTTTTCATCGTCACTTTATTCGTGACGTATCGAAAGCACCGACCAAGTATGAGATTGACGTTTGCATCGATGGAATGCAATGAAAATTATCACCTTCAATTGCTCTAATTTCTCGCGACCAATCTTCCATACGAAAATCTGTCAATCGTTTTTTAAGTCGTTTATTTCGAGATTTAGACTTTGAATCTGAATAAAAAATTCTTGGGAAAATAATATAAATGAGGAAATAAAAATGGATAAAAGGAATTTTTGTTGCATTGCAACGATGCAAACTTTAACGCCATTTGGAATGAAAGCGCACGAGACTCGGGCATAAAGTAAAAGGAACAACAAAAAATTTCTAGAAATGACAAAAAAAGATAAACTAAACTAGGGCGTTTTCTGGGGAAACTCCCTAGTTCAGTTTTAAAAAATATATATTTTTAGAAGTCTTTAGCTACTTCTTTCAAAATAATAAGATAAATAAAAGAAACAGCGAGATATTTCTGAAAACGAACAAAAAATAAATTTTTTAACTAAACCAAAGTTTGGTTTAGTTATTTGTTGTTGTTATTGTTTGTTTGTTATAGTAAAAATTTTGAAGTAAACCAAAGTTTGGTCCAATATTTTGTTTCACTTTTCGAAATCTTTAGCTGTTTTGTTTAAAATAGTAAGAAAAAAGACAGCTAAAGGTGTCGAAAAACGAACGAAAAATAAATAATAAAATTAAACTAGTGAGTTTTCCAGAAAACTCCCTAGTTGAGTTAAACTTTTTTTTTCATTTTTAGAAATTTTTAGCTGTTTCGGTTAAAATACTAATAAGAAAAAAATCAGTTGAAGATTTCTAAAAATTGAAGAAAATGAAATTAAACTAAACTAGGGAATTTTCCAGAAAACTCCATGGTTCAGAATAATGTATAAATTTTTTCTTTTTCAGACATTTTTAGTTGTTCTTTTTAAATTTCGTTCATGCCCAGGTCTCGCGCGCTTTCGTTTTAAATGGACTTGAAATTTGCATCGTTGCAATGCAACAAAAATTCTTCTCTATATTTTTATTTCTTCATTTATGTTATTTGACATAAAGTTTTTTTTTCAGATTTGCATTCTCGATCTTTAAATAAGCGACTTGAAAAACTCTAGGCCTCGACCTGAAGATAAAATTATGACGCAATTTTTTTTTTCGAAACTTCGAATCACGTGTGGTTTTGCATCTTTCGAATAACCGCACCCAGGATGCAAAGGATGTGGAATAGTCGATTTCTCGTGATAAATATTCAACGGTCCGAGTCTTTTTTTTTCTCGAATTTCGCCATCGCTCATCGAGCCTCCTTTCTTTTGTCCGCATTTTTTTCTCGCATTTGCGTAAACGAAAAAAAAAACGTGAAATAGAAGAGAGAATTATTACGAGTTTTGTGGGCGAAATCTTCGGAGTTTTGGGGCTGCGTGACTGGCGAACTTTTGCGACTTCGTGACGGGAAGGTTTAGCACCCGCGCGCCATGACACGTAAAACATGACAAAACGAATTACGGCGGGGGGGGGGGGGGGGTTTGCTTTGGTAATTTGTAGAATTTTCATCCCGAGGTTCTCTTCGCCTCTCACTCCCTGACGGATTTTTTTTCTCCCTTTTCCTCAATTGCAATCACGAGACTCCGGCACGGTTGTGCACTGACGTAATCGCGCGAAACGCTCTTCGTTATACATTATTTTTCTGCATACACACACACACACGTGAACAGGCACTTTCACCGTGTGCACTGCATACGGGCTCGGAAATTGCATCAATTTTTGCCACTGAACGAACGATAAACATTTTCCCATACATTTTACCGCAACTGTAACACGCGAGACGCAAACTTCGTTGCGAATACCTTAAGGGGCGATATACCCCCAGGAGCCGGAAAAAACGGTCATTTTTGTGAATTTTTTCAAGGAAAACCATTTTAAATTTCGGATTGGGGTTTTAATTATCCAAAAGTATATACATACAAAAATATGTTTAATTTTCTTTATTTAAGGGCGGGGTAAAGTTAATTCGGCGAAAAAAAGGCATGTTTTTAAGATTTTTTTTTGGCGTAACGAATAGTGTTCGTTTATTGAAAAATTTACATATAATAAAGTAACATTTGAACAACATTCTCCTAAATGTGCATTGCAAAATATTCAAAATTGAGCGAGTGAAAATTAAACCCCGGGGGCGCCTCGAAAAAAAGTTGGTTTGCGGTGTGCACCATAATTCGCAACAGAATCATCTGAAACAAAAAAATCAAAATGCATTTGTTAAAGGAGATGTTTCTCGAGGTAATGACGGGAGGATTTTTTTTTTCGATTTTTCGATTTTTCGCAGCACTTGAGAGCCAAAAACCCGATTTTCGCTAAAAAAATCGGCTAATTTGTTGTTGAAAAATTAGTAATTATTTTTAAAAAACAAAAAAGCTCTCGACAATACCTGGTGAATTATGTGAAGAAGTACTGTGCAAAATTTCAAAGCGATTGGTCCAGTAGATTTTGAGCTATCGTGCACACGGACTTCAAATATGACAAGTCTCAGAAAAACGGTTTGGAAAACGCAGAAGAGTTTGGTCGCTTAGCGCTCATTGCACCTAAGTTTGAGAACACTTCGCGATTGTATAAAAATTTTAACACAATATTCTTGATATATTATGCATTCATTTAAAATTTAAAAAAAAATGAAAAAAAAAATTGTAATACTTTACCCCGCCCTTAAAAATATCAAAAATATACAAGGATATTGTATGATCCTTGGAGCGTCGTAGAAAAATCTGCGTATACGGTACCCACTGGCGTTTCTTCAAAAATCATCTGAAAAAAAACAACCAAAAAGATTATTAAATTAGATACTATAATCTAGTACTTTTCACAGCCGATTTTCAAAATATCGATTTACGACAAAATGGCGGACGTTTGAACATAAATAATGATTTTTGGGCCAAAAATTAGTTATTATTTTGCCTATAAAACAAAAACTAAGTAACGGAACAAAAAATCCTATGACAAGTACTAGATAATGGTGTATAGAATAACCACAAAAAACCTCAAGGCAATCGGTTCATTGGTTTTCGAGAAATTTTCGGTACCGATTTGAAAAACGTGGTTTTGAGAAAAACGCGTTTGAAAATTTGGTAATGAATAAATCATGAAATTTGTCAACTTACATGGAATCATCGATACCAGGCCCATAGTGTAGGTCTTCTACGGTCGACGGAATGTTCATAGCTTCTAAATCCTCGACCTCGACCATCTAGGTGTATATCTCTCCTTAAGGCGGGAGCCTGAATTGGAAGCTCCAAAAAAGCTTTTTTTCGGGAATTTTTTTAGAACGGCAAAAAACAAGTGAGCCCGGTAAACATTGAGGTATCTTTTCATGTATATTTGAAATGTATTAATAAAAATTTCAACGTGAAACAATAAATGACTGCAGATTAAGGCCTTATATACGCGAGTTCGCCGATTTTCGAAGGTACTTTTCTAGACGCGGTTAAAAAATATGACGCATATATTGACAACATTTTTTTACAGATAATTTATGCACATGTTTAAGTATATGTAAAAAAAATCAGAAATATTAAAAAATGGCGGAGATTTAACATAATAAAGCAATGTATTTATTTTGCCCGTTGATGGTGAAAGTTCTTGGCATCGATGTGGGTGTCTGAAAAAAATGAACATATTTATAATTGCATAATGAATGTATCTTTAGTGTGAACCAACAATTCTATAAAAAAAAATTATTATATTGAAAAATTCGAAACTTAAATTTTTTTATTTTTATTTAGTATTTTTAATTTTTAACTAGTATTAAATTTTTAATGAGTATTTTATTTAAAATTTTATTTAATATTTTAATTAAAAATTTTAACTAGTATTTTATTTTTTGTATTTTTATGTGCCATTGAAATTTTTGTTTCCGTGTTTCACACGATAGATGATGATACTAAGAATATGTTGTAAAAATCTCAAAGCGATCAAGAGTTAGAACTTTCACAAGGTTCAAAAAAGTGAATCGTAGAAAAACGGCTTTGAAGTTGACGGTCGGGTGCGCCGCGCGGTATCTATTATAAATGCAATCTTATCTTATTTTTGGAATTTTTGGAATTTTTCAATTCTGTAAAGCTTAAAATATTTCTAACCGTTCATGCTAATGGAATAAAAAATAATTAAAAAATGAAACATTTTGCAATTTTTCGCGTATATAAGGCCTTAATCGGCGTCTTGCCACTGCAGTCCCCAATCGGCGGGAAAGATGCAGCTTGCAATTATTGGCTGAACCAAATAAACCAATAAAATTTTCAATTGTCATACATTTTTCTTCTGGGTGAATTAAGAAAAAGCCGAAAAAATCGTGAAATTACAACTTTCTGGTTTGAAGAAAAATGTGTTTAAAAAACAACCTTAACGTGCTATAAAAATGATTTAAAAATACTTTTTCAACGACTTGTTAATTCCCTTAGAAGAGATTTTCATACTCTTGGATAGTTTATCTATCGATTTAAGCAATTTAAAAAAAATATATATTTTTCGGATCTTCTTATTCACGCTCTCGCCTTAATAACACGAAATTATCGCGTCCCTCGTACTTTCTTATTTTCCGATGTCTCGGCTCTTAATTAAACTCGCGCGATCTTGGTTTTGCGATATTTGAGACGAGATCGAGAAGGGAGGATTGAATCACGAAATATTGGCAATAGTGACTTATGAATACCTTGTGACGTAAAATGTTCCGTGGAGAACGAAAATGTTCGTTTGCAAAAAATAAAGTGATTATTTTCTTTAGGGACGTTGTCAAAGTGGCGGAGAATGTTGAAAAACTCAATAATTAATGAGAAGAAAAGGGTCAGATCCACTTTGTGGGACGGACAGATTTTATATTCTCACTTCTCTTTTGTTTAAATGAAATTTTGTTTTTCACTATATTCATTTTCGATTGAAATAAAAATTACTGTCAATTATAATTTTTCGTATTTTTAAATGATATTTTAAACGTATTGAATCTTAGTTATTTATTTTACTCTTTTGATTTACTTTTTTGTTGTTATTTTTCTTCGTTTATTTTAATTGATATTGTTATTTCCATTTTTTCTGTAGTTTTGCTTCATTTTCATTTTATCTATAATGTTATTTCCACTTTTATTGCAGTTTTGTTTTATTCTCATTTCATTTATAATCGTATGTTTATTCCTCTTGTATTTTTTTTTCACGAACGTTGTTAATGTGACGAAAAATGTTGAAAGGATGCTGAAAAGCTCAATATGGGTGAGTGAAGAAAAGGGTCACGTACACTTTGTGGGGCGGGCAGATGTTCAATTCGCACTTTTCTTTTGTTCAACTATTTTTGTTTCTTACTATTTTTAATTTCAATTAAAAAAAAAATTATTGTTAACTAAATTTTGTTCATATTTTTAAATTGTATCGTAAACACATTTAATCATAATTACTTTCAACGCAATTTTTTTTTACTATCGATCTTTTCCAATGTTATTTTCTTTCCATTATTTTCTTTTTTTACAATAATAGTTCTGCTTTATTTTAAAATTAGTTTAAAAATGTTATTTTTCTTATATTAAAAATAGTTCATTTATTTTATTGTTTCCTTCACTTTATTCTCTTTTTAAAGTTATTTTTCTATTCGTCGCAGTCTTATTTGCTCCCTAATTGTTTTCATTACTTTCTTTTTGTTCGATGTCTATATTATTTTGTTTCGGCTTGAAAAGTCAATCGAAACTCACTTCCCTCTTCGTTTCTAACGTTATGCGCGCGGGTTCGGTATATTTTGCGACGGTTCCAAGATGCGTTTCTTTCCAAGACTGCGTGGGATATTACGTCACGTAAAAATCATTATTCCGAGCTCGTTTGTTCAAATGTTCGAAGAGTCGCTGTGTACGACTTCTCGTTACGTGATTTGTCGACCGGCCACTGCACTCTCTCGTCTCCAATGAGTAAATCGTTTTTGCGGATATACGCGTTGCGTACGCGCCTGGAGGTGCGTCGAGACTTGTTGCGGCCAGAGAGAGAGAGAGCGAGAGAGAGAGAGCGAGAGAGAGAGAGAGAGACTTATGCGTGTCCTTTTGGAACGATCAGTCGATGAGGAGTTGCGAAATGTCAGAGGCTGCGCGCGGGAAAATCAGGAACATCTTTTCTCGACTCGACGACGGGAGAGGGAGAAAAAAGATGCGAGGCCGAGATTGGTTTCTAATTTTTTTCCTCTCCTCGTCCAGGATGTTGGTCAATCTTTCAATCATGTCGTTTATCGTCCTTGTATGGGCTCCAGCCGTGAATTGAAAATCCTTCGATCTTTGTTGTAAATTGATATTTGGGGGAACGGGAGGGGGGATGAAATTTCCCCAGATTTATGCTACAGGAAAAATGGTCGGTGTATTGAGACCTTCGGTATTTTTGCAATCGCGTAAAAGACTCGCTTGACTTTCGCTGAACGCCTGACGACGCTCACGATGATCATTATTACAAAATGATTCAAGGTTCAGTGGACAACCAAACGCAGAATTACCCTTACTCTCTCTTTTTCTTTGATTTTATTTTATTTTTAATTTTTATTTTATTTTTATTTGATTTTTATTTTATTTTTATTTTATTTTTATTTGATTTTTATCTTATTTTTATTTTATTTTTATTTTATTTTTATTTTATTTTTATTTTATTTTTATTTTATTTTTATTTTATTTTTATTTTATTTTTATTTTATTTTATTTTATTTTTATTTTATTTTTATTTTATTTTATTTTTATTTTATTTTTATTTTATTTTTATTTCATTTTTATTTTATTTTTGTTTTATTTTAGATTATTAATAGAATCAACGAATAATCGTTGTATGCCCTTTTAAAGGGTGCTTACACAAATGCCCCTTCCTTCTCATTTACATCAATTATTTTACATTGGTTTTCTTACATGTATCCTAATTGCTAGTTTCTCAAATTGTCCGATGTAATCGCCTAGTTGTTTGCCAGTTGTATTTGAGGAGCTGGCGAACAAAATCGAACTTGTCTACATTACATCGAATCAAATTTTTATTAAAATTTCATTTGTTTCTGTGCCTAAAAAGTGCCAGTTCGCTCAAGGAGGCAGCTTATAACCAATTTTGAAGTGTTTTGCATCGTTGTGATGCGACGAAAATTGTTTTTTATTTCTTAATTTTCTTCAATACCCTAATTCTTATTATACAAATTTGCGCCGCAGATTTCCGATAGGGATCCTAAAAAAGAGTTTGAGTGTTCTTCGTAGCCCGAATGTGCAAAAGAAAGTTCGGTTTAGCAAGTTTTCGTTGCATTCCAACGATGCAACCTTCAATACCATATTTATAATTGCTCTTGCTTCTTCACTTAAGGTAATCCTATCGCCAGGCTTCGATCCATAGGATTTTCATTTTTTTTTTTGAGCTTCACTCAATATATTGCCAATCGTCTCTATAAAATTTGAGGGTCGGTTATCGACCTAATTACAGAAAAAAAAAAAATTATTAAAATTGCGTATTTTTGTGAAGGAATTCCGAGACGACATGCAAAAACTCAATTTCCGGTCGCTACAAAAGTGTATATATTAGTGGGAATCCGTCAGATTCTTAAAAATAATCAGATTTATATACTTAACGCTGTTAGTAATCAAATGCTCTTAGAAAAAATTACGCTTATTGACCTAATTTTTATATAATATCAAGTTTAATTTGAACTTCCGGTATTGGATTTATTACCACTTGCTACGACAAAGAGACGCGACAGCAAGGCAACAGCTGACTGTAGACCTAACCTCATCTCACTCATTCGAATTTCCACACATATTTCATTTGCAGCCGACATATTTCGCCGACACAAATTTCCCGCGCTTTTTACCAGTCGTGGCCCGAATACAATGCTTTATATTTCCCGCACCTGACATTGTTTTGACAGATCGACGTTGAAAAGCATGGAGGTTAACGGCGTGGTAAAGTTAATTCGGCGAAAAAAAGGCATGTTTTTAAGATTTTTTTTTGGCGTAACGAATAGTGTTCGTTTATTGAAAAATTTACATATAATAAAGTAACATTTGAACAACATTCTCCTAAATTTGCATTGCAAAATATTCAAAATTGAGCGAGTGAAAATTAAACCCCGGAGGCGCCTCGAAAAAAAGTTGGTTTGCGGTGTGCACCATAACTCGCAACAGAATCATCTGAAACAAAAAAATCAAAATGCATTTGTTAAAGGAGATGTTTCTCGAGGTAATGACGGGAGGATTTTTTTTTTTCGATTTTTCGATTTTTCGTAGCACTTGGGAGCCAAAAACCCGATTTTCGCTAAAAAAATCGGCTAATTTGTTGTTGAAAAATTAGTAATTATTTTAAAAAAAACAAAAAAGCTCTCGACAATACCTGGTGAATTATGTGAAGAAGTACTGTGCGAAATTTCAAAGCGATTGGTCCAGTAGATTTTGAGTTATCGTGCACACGGACTTCAAATATGACAATCTCAGAAAAACGGTTTGAAAAACGCAGAAGAGTTTGGTCGCTTAGCGCTCATTGCGCATAAGTTTGAGAACACTTCTCGATTGCATAAAAATCTGAGAAAATTCATGCGTATTAAAGGTACTCAAAAGATTAATTTTGCATAATAATAATTCCAAAATGTTATTAACAAAATGATGAAGAAAAAAAATTAGTCAACAAATTTCCCCGCAACCCAATTTTTTTTCGTGATTCGTTCATTTTTCTGAATACGTATGAATTTTTTCAGATTTTTCAATTATCTTTGAATTTTTAGAAATTTAAAATAAAACTCGACAATTTTCTTATACTCACTCAAAGTCGTCGATGCCAGGTCCGTAGAGCAAACTGTTAGTGTGACTTGCTACTGCTCAGCACGGCATACAGCGGTCAACTGATGTACAGACTAACGTGTATACTAATATACACCATGCCTCGAATATACATAACTCGACCGGAACAGGCCCGTTTATCAAGAAATTTATTCGGGGTCGAAAAATACGATAGCGCGCCGCGCAACTGCCGCCCAGGTATAAAACCCGGCATGGAGCAATAGACGCTCAAATACTCATAACTTCGTCAATTTTACTTCGATCGACTTGAAATTTTAACACAATATTCTTGATATATTATGCATTCATTTAAAAAATTTAAAAAAATTAAAAAAAGAAAATTTAAATACTTTACCCCGCCCTTAAACTCGTCTGGTTGAGTAAAAAGAGACGGAGATAGAGCCAATGTTGCCAAATATCAAACCTAGAAATACTGCGCGAATCGTTGGAATAATTATTTTTTCATTTTTCTAATTAAATGTTGACATTCATTAAACAGTTTACACATGGAATATTTTTGTTATTACAAAATATTTTTTTTGCATATGTTAAAAATATAAATTGTACAAGTCTCAAGTATGACTAGTGTGAAGCTTAAGGGGTTAGACCACTCTAAAGGCCGAAAAATAGACTTTTTGGGGATCTTTTTCTTCAGAAAAACTACAAAATAATTCGAGATTACTAAAAAGGGTGTTTATCATACATATTAGTGACTATACAATAATTTTTTCGAAGCGATTAATTTCAATATGGCGGCTTTGCAGCGTTTTTGCGATGACGTCTCCGTTTTTCCAGGCTCCACGGCCGGACAAACAGCTCCTGTAATTTTTTAATTATAATGAGCCGATGAATTTTTTTCAATTATATATAATAACTGCTATAGAAGCACGTAGGATTTTTTCGATACATTGATTTTTGGCCAAATGACGCCATTCTAAAGTGGAAAGTGAAAAATTTGCCTAAAAAATCGTCAGATAATTGTCAATAACAAATGAACCATAAAATATTCTAAAAAATCCTACGTACTTCCACAGATGATGTATTTTTCAGGATATATTCAACATTTCAAGTGAATCGGTTGAACATTGTCTGCGTTATGTCTCGGGCCAACATAAAAAATGCAATTTTGAGATAAACGCTGCACAGCCGCCATTTTGAAATTGATCGCGTCAAAAAATGTATTGTATACACTCGCTGATATGTATGATAAACACCCTTTTTGTAATCTCGATTTATTTTGTAGTTTTTTCTGAAAAAAAATCCCCAAAAAGCCTATTTTTCCGGCCTCTAGAGTGGCCTAAGGCCTTGAGTGTCCGCCTCCGATTTTGTCAAAACTCATATATGTAATGAAGCATTGAAAACAATAAGACACGTATTTTCTTTTTACCTGCGAAAAAAACGTTTTTAAGGGGTGTCAGTCCTTAATTATTTTTTTGTTCAATTATTCTATACCAGATTTTTCATCGCTTTATATAAGAATTTTGGTGTTTGTTCAATTCAGATCGGTGGACTGCTTGTGGGTGGAAAGCACCCCTCGACAAACATTTCTTTGGCGGGTGGTTTCCCGTTTTTTCGCAGATAACACGTTTTTCCGCAGATAAAAAAAAATACGTGTCTAATAGTTTTCAATGCTTTATACCATATATGAGTTGCAACAAAATCGACGGCGGACACAGTTCCTTGTTAGGCATTTTTTTGGCCACCTGCCATCCCCCATCTTCATTATTTGAAGTATCTAATTTTATTTGATTTTTGTCTATTTTATTTCATTCCATTTTGAGTTTCATCCCAGTATTATTATTAAGGGGAGGGTAGGGGTTTCAGCGTGAAAAAAAACACTTCTTTGCGATTTTTTTTCATCTATATGGATAGAGTAAATTTATTGAAACCTTTTGTATATTGTTAAGTGTCATTTCAAGAACATTCCGTGAAATTTGTACGTGAAAATATCCACTTTTTTGCGACTGGGGTGAAAAACCACCCCAGGCGAGTTCAAATCTCGCGCCCTTTATGAATTTTCCATGTTTTTCACCCTTTTACCTCATTTTTTCACTAACTTTTCCTACGTCAAGCGTACATTAAAGAATGCATTAAGGCGTTACCCCCGCTTGTAGCGCAAAAAAAAGGCCTTTTTCATGAATTTTTTTGAAGAAAACTACAAAACTCTTTTAATCGATCAATATACCATCTTAAAGAACACATCTTCAAGAACTTTCAGTAATTTTTTTATTGAAAAATATTACATTGTTTAGTGGCAAATGGCCGTCAATGAAATAATGTTTTTATATACACGGTTTGCGGTGATCAACATTGCGGCGAAGTGGATCACCCGAAAAAAAAATGCGGATGAATTTAGTCAAATATAAGTATAAACTAGTCTTTAAGCGAAGGATTTAAAAAAATATTCATTTTTCACAAAATGGCGGACAGTCAAAGTTAATGGTTCGATTTTAACGAAAAAAAACGGCCGTTTTTTGGCTATAAAACGGCCATTTTTTTTCGAAAAAAAAAATCGAACGATCAAAGACTACATTTTTATGTATTAAATAAGCCTGCAAAATTTCAAGAAGATCGGTTCATTAGTGTTCGAGTAATCTTGGTCACCAACTTCAGAAATGCCATTTTGAGAAAAACGCGTTTAAAGTTTCAATCAGCCGGTCGTTTACGCAACGGATTCTTCTCTTTCAACGCTCATATCTCAGTCAATTTTGTTCGGATCGACTTGAAATTTTCAGGACATATTCTCAGATACTTGTACTTCGAAAAAATGCAATAAAAAAAAAATCGATTTTTTCAAAATCGCAAGTGGGAGTAGCCCCTTAAAGAACGAAAAGAATGAGCCCAAGTTGAACCCTTTTCGTGAAATTTTACCGGAGATATGAATTTTTCAAAATTGGGGTGGTTTATCACCCCAGGTTACCATAATAGGTAAAAAAAATAAGTTTACCATTCTAGGGCTAACATTAGTATACTTGGTGTTATCTAGTTTATATAACGCGCACGATACTCCGAGGGAGTGTTGCTCCAGAGTACGAAATAAATAACATTCTCTCCGTCCATCTCTCTCGTATAATTAAAGTCCCCGCGCTTGTATCATTATACGTCGATTTATGGCGGCCGAGGGAGAGATCGTAAAATTGTTCCCGAATTGCCGTACGGCAGGTCGCGTGGAGAGGGCGAGAGAATGTTGAGAGAGAGAGGTGAATCGCGGTAGCGATGTACCGGTCATCACGATCGCAATCTCTCGCATGGACACTGGAGGTGAAAAGTCGCCTCTTACATGGCCCATGTTTGCACAGTTGATTTTTTTTTATCGATTCGACGATGTTTCGCTCACGGTAAAAAAAAGTTCCACTCACCGGTCGTTTATTCACGAAGTGCATTAAGGAGATGTTTCGAAATCGTTCGTGAACAGAGAAAGAAAGGGGGGGGGGGTAGTGACCGAAAATGTAAAAATTACATACTTGTAACGGTAATTACTGTGAATACGTTATCGTCGTACCAATTCTGACGATGTAATATCTTTCTTCGTTACGCAAACTTTCGTCTTCCGTGTTGCGCAACGTTCGTCACTGTAATCGATGATATTACTTTATTGGGCTTGCGATTAAATATCGTGCGTAATTACGTTCGCCTAATTGATTCGTAGCATTATTTCTTCGTAATTCCATACGGTTGTTACGGTACATTGATTATGACGGGGTATCGTGATACATGACTATTTGATACGAGACTCCTTGGAAGGAAGTACTCAGGTACAGTTCGTGGGACGGGCAGATTTTCAATTATCACTTTTCTTTTGTTCAAAGTAAATTTTATTTTTTACTATTTTTATTTTCAATTTAAAATGAATGAATTGTTGATGATATTTTTAACGTATTTGATCTTCATTATTTCTTTTACTCTTTTGATTTATTATTTATTTTTTTCAAATGCAATTCAGTTTTGAGTTGAATTATTGTAGACGAATTGTTGTAGTTCATGTAGGGAAATTATTACAGTTGAATTTGATTTAACTCGATGGAGGTGAGTGTTGAAAAGAATTTTTCTTTATTATTCAATTTATTTGACTGAATACGGTTGGATTTTAATATTTTTATAATTTTTATAATTTATTTTACGGTTGGATTTTAATATTTTTATAATTTCAATTTAAATAATATTTAGTAACAAAAAAGGTGAATTGTTTTTGATCGAATCATAGATTGCAATCATTAAATCATATTTTATTCGAATCATTAATTTATTTAAAATTTTAAAAAATTAAGCGAATTGAAATTAAATTGAATCATTAAATCGCTTTCAATGATTCCATTTAATCCTGCACAGATAAATTGTTATAGTGAATTCCAATGAGTTTCACTCATACAACTCACATTAGCATTGAATCGAATAATTTCCAATTCATGAATTGAATCACTCAAGTTAAACAATCTCGCAACTCGCACTCGATAATATTCAATTGCATCAATATATGTGAATGCTCAAATTAAATGGATATAGCCAAATTACCTACAGCTCAGAATAAATTGAATAATTTTACAATTAAGATGAAACATTTGAATAATTTGATTCCCAACGATATTCAATCAAATACGATGGTATTGACGTTTGCATCGTTACAATGCAAAGAAAGTATATCTTTTTCCACACATTTAGGCTACGAAAGTAACTGAATTTTTTTCGAGAATCTTTATTGAAAATTGATAACCAAAAGCTGCAAAAGAAAGATTTCAAATAATAATAAATATAAAGAAATTAAAAGATTTACTTTATAACAATAAAATTTTTATAAAGAAAAAAAAATTGTACTCTGTTTCGACGGAGCTCGAGTCAAAATAAAATTCAAAAAAAATCTACGAGTTATTCGCGAGCTCGACAACTTCGTACTTAAATTTCTCCCATACGAAAAAAAATTCTCTAACTCTCGACTCCGAGTGCTCGTTCTCCCCAATTTTTTTCCTACAAATGCTTTACGACCATCGCGCAATTATAATTCCTCGCGTGCGCTGCACGCGACCGCGTGACTCGCGGCAAACTACCACGGCGTAAGTCGCGTGACAAACGTCTATACGTATTAAATAGCTCGAATTGTTAAATCCGGGCCAGTCCGCCGGACGAGAGACACGTTAACTGGGCCAGGAAAATAATCCAAAGTCGCATCGGGCTGCTCCCAGAAACGGTATTGTTTTTTTTCCTGTCCTCGAGAGTTGTACCCGCGTCGGCATATACAGGGTGTCCGAGATGCAGGTGCACCAAACGCAAACTGAAAATCGTTTTGGAAAAATATGTAAATGAAAAAATTACATAAAATACAAAAGAAAATAAAATGAATGTTAGTTATCTGCATTTAACGCGTTAGTGCTCAAGCAACTATTAAATTTGTATTTCTAATTTTCGATTAAAAAAAGATGGCCGTCGTTATATGTAAATTCGAAGATTACTTGAGCGTTCGTGCCAAAAATGTCCAAAATGATTAAAATTGATTTTATTTTAATTACAATGCTCAGCTTATTGAATTAATTATAATTTTAATTATCATTATAATTAACATTGATTTTGATTTATTTCATATATATATATATATATATATATATATATATATACACACACACACACACACACACACACACACACACACACACACACACACACACACACACACACACACACACACACACACACACACACACACACACACACACACACACACACACACACACACACACACACACACACACACACACACACACACACACACACACACACACACACACACACACACACACACACATATATATATATATACACACACACATATATATATACATGGATAGAATAAATTTCAATTATAATTATGATTGAAATCGATCTTTCTTAAATTTATTATATATATACAGGGTGTCCCAGAACTGAATGCGTTCCCTGAAATAGGGGGTTGGGGATGAAATTCTGAGTCGATTGATATAAGCATGTATGGGTCTCAGATCAACCCCTGAATTATTATGAATTATTGAAGGCGGGCCAATCAGGTGCGCCCCATGAGCCGGCGGACGTCGGTGAGCGATACGCCGGTTCATCGGGCGAACCTGATTGGCCCGCCTTCAATAATTAATAATAATTCAGGGGTTGATCTGAGACCCACACATGCTTATATCAATCGACTCAGAATTTCACCCTCAACCCCCCATTTCAGGGAACTCATTTAGTTCTGGGACACCCCGTATATAATTATAAAAAAATTAATTATCATTTGAATTATCACGGGCAATTTTGGTGTTTGTGCTCGAGCAGCTTACCAATTTTGAATTTCTCTTTTTTTTTATCAGCCGAATAAAAATAAAGATTTATTGACTTTGGAGTTCGCATCTTTGGAACGCAAGGAAAATGGATTCTTTTTCGTTAACTACCTACATTTTCAACAAAATAGATTGAAAATCGCTCATGTTTTTCTTTACTTTCCTCATTAGAAAATCGGCAACCAAGATTTCGGCCTTTAACAAACAAAAAAGTGAACAGAGAAATTAATTAATTTTTTCGTTCCGATCCACCGACGCAAACTTTTTCTCCCAAACTAGAAAAAAAAAATCGACATAAAAAATTCGCCGGCATCCGAAAAATTGAATAAAAAAAGAAAGAAAAGATACACGAACAAACGCAACGAAAAATGTAATTTCAAGAGTCGAGTGACGCGATGAAAAGCCCGAGATGGCCGTTGATTTCTGCTGTTACGAAAACCGTAGGGATCCCTCAGGCCGGGACGAAAAGTGTCCCGGTTGGCGTGGGGTGTCCCATATATGGTGCCCCATTACAGTCGGCATTTTACGGAGGACCCGTTACTCTCCGCTCTCGTTTGCGCTCACGAGCGCACAGTTCTCATTTTCTTGCTCGGCGATATATATAGGCAAAGGATATTTCGAGTCCGCAATACCCACGTAACGTTGACTATCCCCCCATCTGGCTGTTTTCAAACCCAAAGTACCGAAAAAAAAAAAAAAATTGATTTTAGCTATCAAAAAGGTCCTAGAAGTAACCTCAACATAAATATTTTCACATTTACTCAAAGGGGATTTTGAACCCATTGGGGCTTACGTAATGTCTAGTATGGGGACATTTGGCTACTTCGAGGACGGTCCTCGAAGTCGAGTGCCTCGAAATTACCTTTTGTGTCGTTTTTTCTTCGTCTTCGCTTTCGACAATGAAGAATGACCGGATCGTTACACACGCTGATGCATACGCGTCTTTACGATACCGTAATCCACTGTGTGAACGTTAGAGACAACGAAAGGTCGCGCACGCCAACGTCAGATTTCACGTACCCGAGTGTGTACAATAACATGCATGGAGGTGAAATAAAAAAGATTTCCCAACTTGGCGTGTTAATTGTGTAACACGCGAGCGGGACGAGATTTTGTAAATGGAGAGAGAGAGAGAAAGAGAGAGAGAGAGAGAGAGAGAGAGAGAGAGAGAGAGAGAGAGAGAGAGAGGGGAGACTGGAAGGTTATTTGCGCGCAGGTATACATCCGGTTTCACGTTTTTATATCATTAGTTCAAGAATTAGTTCGTTCATGAGTCACCCCTCCCCCCTCCCTGGCGCTATACCCTTAGCTATACTAATGATAACCTCTGGTTCCAAAAGACGATATTGAAGTTTGCAACGTTGGAACGCAACGAAAGTTCCGTAGACCAATTTTTTTTTTGGCAAATTCAGACCTCAAAAATCGCTTCAGGGGTTACCCCCACTTGTAGCGCAAAAAAAGGCCTTTTTCATGAATTTTTTTAAAGAAAACTACAAAACTTTTTTAATCGATCAATATACCATTTTAAAGAACACATCTTGAAGAACTTTCAGTAATTTTTTTATTGAAAAATATTACATTGTTTAGTGGCAAATGGCCGTCAATGAAATAATGTTTTTTTATACACGGTTTGCGGTGACCAACATTGCGGCGAAGTGGATCATCTGAAAAAAAAATGCGGATGGATTTAGTCAAATATAAGTATAAACTAGTCTTTAATCGAAGGATTTTAAAAAATATTTATTTTTCACAAAATGGCGGACGGTCAAAGTTAATGGTTCGATTTTAACGAAAAAAAAACGGCCGTTTTTTGGCTATAAAACGGCCATTTTTTTTCGAAAAAAAAAAAATCGAACGATTAAAGACTACATTTTTATGTATTAAATAAGCCTGCAAAATTTCAAGAAGATCGGTTCATTAGTGTTCGAGTAATCTTGGTCACCGACTTCAGAAATGCCATTTTGAGAAAAACGCGTTTAAAGTTTCAATTTCCGGTCGTTTACACAACGGATTCTTCTCTTTCAACGCTCATATCTCAGTCAACGTTATTCGGATCGACTTGAAATTTTCAGAACCCCTTAAGGTTGTATGGGGTTGACTCGGGAGCTGATTGACTGTTACCAACTGTTAGCTTTCAAATAATTGTCATAATGAACTTGCGTTTTCGAACTATTGTTCTACATCTATTTGTAAAAATATGCATTTTTGAATATTCGATGATGAATAAATCGATGATTCGATGATTAATAAATGGATGATTAAAATCGAATATTTGAATATTCGATGATTCGATTCAGAAAAACTACAAAATAAATCGAGATTACAAAAAAGGTGTTTATCATACGTATCGGTGACTGTATACAATAATTTTTTTGAGGCGATTAATTTCAAAATGGCGGCTGTGCAGCGTTTATCTCAAAACTGCATTTTTCAAGTTGGCCGGCAACATAACTCAGACAATTTTCAACCGATTCACTTTAAATATTGAATATATCTTGAAAAATACATTGTCTATGGAAGTACGTAGGATTTTTTTTTATCTTGCATAGTTCATTTGTTATTAACAATTATCTGACGTTTTTTTAGGCAAATTTTTGGAAAGTGAAAAATTTCGTCAGCTAATTGTCCGCAATTGTGTCAAAATATTATTGAAAATTTCGTCAATAGAGTGGACGTTTATCGGATATTGTGTTCCACACCAAGTGAAACACTAAAAAATCATGTAATTTTTAAATGGCCTCATAATTTGTTTTTAAGTTCGTTCGAGTGTCAAAAGCAACTACAATTTTTTTAAGATTTTTAAATTGGATTTTACACTCGAATTTGGATACCGGGAAATTTTTCTCGTTTTTTTTTCGATTCATTATACTCAAAAAGTGATGCATTGTACAAAAAAAACGTTAAAGAAGAAAATTTAGGTTTTCGAATGTACTTTTCAATCATATATGTTTCGTAACTGTTAACAATTCTGCTAATGTATTTTTCAACGAAATAAGGTAAAAATAATTTGTTTCGCCAAGTTCGCCCACTTTTATTTTTCTATAAATTTGATAGACCTTTCGTTGATGTCATAACAAACCACAGAAAAATTGGCAGGATGGAGAATTCGTATTTTCGAATTATTTTTTAAGGTTAACTGATGAAGACTTTTATCGAACCATGGACATTGAATATCGACCATTGTTTTAGGCACAACAGTGGATTGCGACGAATATTGAGGGCTATCTAGAATCATTTCGTCCTCCTCCTTTCAATTCAATTATGGTTTTGTTTGTCTGTCTCGAAATTTTTCATTTACTCACCGGTTTTCGTAGCGTTATTCTCGTATCAAAAAGAAATCTTGCTTCTCGTTTGTTGAATGATCTGGTTTGCTCACTCTCAATGCTAATACAATGGATTTTGCGGAAGAACTCGGTCAAAACGGTTCGATGCTTTTTTATTCGATATGGTTTTCTCATCGGTGGCTTTTGTATTACTAGACTAACCATACTATGATTCACTCATTGTTTAACGATCAAAATATTCAAAAATGAAAAATTTCGAGGCAAAAAAACCATAATTGAATTGAAAGGAGGAGGACAACATAGTTTTAGATAACACTAAATATTCTTCGCAATCCACTGTTGTGCCTAAAACAATGGTCGATATTCAATTTCCATGGTTCGATAAAATTCTTCATCAATTAACCTTAAAAAATAATTGGAAGATTCTCCATCATGCCAATTTTCCTGTGGTTTGTTATGACATCAACGAAAGTTCTCTCAAATTTATAGAAAAATAAAAGGGGGGGGGGGCGAACTTGACGAAAAAAATTATTTTTACCTTATTTCGTTGAAAAATACGTTAGCAGAATTTTTAACAGTTATGAAACATATATGATTGAAAAGTACATTCGAAAACCTAAGTTTTCTTCTTTGACGTTTTTCTTGTACAATGCATCACTTTTTGAGTATAATGAATCGAAAAAAAAAAACGAGAAAAATTTCCCGGTATCCAAATTCGAGTGTAAAATCCAATTTAAAAATCTTTAAAAAATTGTAGTTGCTTTTGACACTCGAATGAACTTAAAAACGAATTATGAGCCCATTGAAAAATCACATGATTTTTTAGTGTTTCACTTCGTGTGGAATGCTTCATATAACCTCCATTTTTGTATCTTTATATGAAAATAAAAATGTTCGTACTTTTCAAATAAGCAATACGTTTTATTAATAAATAAAAACGTCAGGTCATTTTGAGACATCCTTTATGAGAAAAGCAATTCAAAATAAGTGATGTAAATGAGAATGGGCATTTATGTAAACACCCTTAAGAAGAGTATACAAGGAATTAAATTTCGGTTCGAAAAAGTCAAATTATGCAAATAGCATCAAGTATAATTTGAGAATGATTACGATTACTGTAAAATAATGATTTTCGAGTGTTGGTCCTACCGAACGTCCGCCGGTCGTGAACCGGAAGTTCGGTATTTCGCTGACGAGCTGCTGTCATCGTAACCCTCTGCGGTCACGTGACCGCGTCATCATCGCAATTTTTCCCGAGGACAGAATCTCTACCGCTGACTAACAATTATTCTTCTTTTTATTTCTTTTTTTTTCAACCCAAACGAGAAACTTTGACGGTACTTTTACTTTTCGTGATCGACGAATGCCCGCAAAGAAGAGATTGCGCATCCTTTGCGCCATCCTGATGCGGTTTTTAAGCCTCGCTTTTAAACTGTACCAATGTAATTTCTCCCACGTGGTTTTGCTTTCCACGCTTGTTGTTGATGTACGACCGTGACCGATCGCGAAAGATTTTCGAATTTCCCTCGATACAAACGACATCTCGTCTTGGCCCGTGGTTCCCGTAACGCACCAGCGTCCACACCGCCACCGCGATCTGGACGACGCGAAAGAAAAAGAACGAAAGAAAATTGCCATTTCTTTCTCTCTTCCTTGTTACTCTTCAGCGATCGAAGTTTGCGGACGAGCGAGTTAAAAAAAATATCGTAATCGCTTTCGCTCGTCGATATTATAATTGTCCGCCTCATTGATGAGATCAAGAGAAAATAGTAGCAATTCCTGATTGCAGTCTCCCTGAAGTCGAGGGATCGAATATCCTCGAGTAAAGTGAAAAATCTCGAATTACAAAAGTTTACGGAATGCCGGATATCGAAGCGAAGCAAGAGAAAAATATCGGTCGAAAATCGGCAAAAGAAAATAATAATAATAATGATGATGATGATGGCGATAATAACGATAAAAATGTTAACGAAAGTATCTGGAGTAATAATATTAAGGGTCCAGTCTACTTTGGAGCCACGAAAAAGAGGCTATTTTTGCGATTTTTTTTTTGAGCATTTTATAAATGATATGAATATAAAAGATGCTGGGTTTGATAAATAAAGTCTTGAAATACATTTGAAAAAATGTTTTAATTCATTTTTATTCATTTTTAAGTACAAAAACTATAGTTTAACGTAACGCCTCAAAAATAGATGGGCTAGGTAGCTCCATCGCAACTCGGCAACGGCTTGTCTGAAACAAAAAAATCAAAGTCCATTACGATCAGTATGACACCAGCTGCAAAATGACCCTCGGATATAAAGTTTCATCAAAAAATAAAAAAATGGCAGATGAAAAACGAAAAAAGTAAAAAAACGCGTTTTTTCGCAGTTTTTCGCAAAAAAAGAGTAAAAATCAATATTATATTACGATATGTGGTTCAAATTTCGAGAGAATCGGTTTATTAGTTTCAGAGATACGATGGAGCTAAATTTTGAAAACGTTGTTTCGAAAAAAAAAAACGCGTTTGAAGTTTATACTATGAAAAACTCTTACCTAAACTCAATCGGCGATTCCTGCATCGTACAAAATCCCTTCTGATTGCTCATCATCGTCGCTTTCTTCAAGTCTTGGTTGCTTTCCATTTTTCAAAATTTTCAAAGTTGACTGGCCCCTCAAAATATAGTAATATTTCGTATTGTTAACAATAATAATAGTAATAATAATCATGATAAGAATATCAATGATAGTAAAGGTAGTAATCATTAAACAATAGTAATATTTAGTATCAATAATAACAATCACAATATTAACAATGAACTACAATAACACTAACGTGATAAATTAAAATCAATGAAATGTAATAACAGTACATAATAACCATAGGAATATTAAGAAAAAAGTATAATGGTCCTTTCAATGCTAATGTTAATAAAGACAGGAATAGTTATTATAATAATAATAATAATAATAAATAGCAGTAAGAACAACGAAATAAAAAAATTGATATACTCGTAATAATAATAACAACAATAATAATAGAAAATAAAAAACAATCAAAAAAAAATTAATCGATCACCGATACCTAATTTAGAAAAAAAATTCCATTCTTCCAGATCCCAAAGGATGAAGGCCATATGTCTGCTGTTCTTCGGTTTCGTTGCAGTCTCGGCTCAGCGTCGACTTGCATTGCCGGATCCGCGAAGCTGTGCCAATCGTGAGTAATTAAGCAGAATGTTAACTGGCCGATTTTTATACCGAGCTTAAATTGATTACTTAATATATATATATATATATATATATATATATATATATATATATATATATATATATATGAGGCGTTCCAAACCATTTCGAACGGTCAAAAAGTTGTCCACTTAAAAAAAAAATTGAAATTTTGTCAAATTATTTAATTATATGAAAAAAAAACAGTGTAAATTTTTTCAAAATTTTTGGTTCGCATTTTCTCGAGTTTTGCAAAATTTGAAAATTTTCAAAATATCGTTATATCTCGTGAGCATTTGATTTAACAGAAAAATGTTTAAGAGAAAAAAGTTACAATTTTACATGGACTTTGTGAAAAAATTTTGTTTTGAATTTTTCGAGTTAAAAAAAATGCCCATTTTCACCAAAATTATACAAAAATTTTTTTTTCGGTCGGTATGTCACTTGATTTTTCTCAAAAAAATCCAAAAAATACTCTGAAGTGTGTATAGTAACGCCTATTTTTTCCGAGTGGCTCGATTCGTTGTTCCAAAGCTGTGCTTTGTTTCATTATCATGAGTTGTTTTTGTAACTCTTTGTAAAAATTAGTTTGTAACAAGGCACTCGAGGAACCACCAAGAAAATTCAAAGGAAGCATATGACTTCTCTGCTTGGCTCACACCGTGCAACCTAGTGTAAAAAAATCAAAACACACTGAGAACTCCGATAGTATTTTGGCATCGAGGGGGAATGTTGACAAACTGAAGGATGTAGGAGGCATTTGACGGCGCACATTACTTTGTATGACAATGTTTACATCGGGCGGCCAACAATACTTTGTATCACATTTTCCATATTGCACGACGACGTTTCTTTGTATCACAATTTTCATGTTGGACGACGAACGTTACTTTGTACGGCAAGGTCACCTTTGTATACCTTACCGATAATTTATGACTAAGCTCAAAAAAATTATTACTGTTATGGATATTTATCACCTGAAAAATGTAAGAAAAATTTGGGAGAGAATAATTTTTAACAATCATTGATTTGTCTAAAAAAAATATCTCATAATAATAAAACGATGCACAGCTTTGGAACAACGAATGGAGCCACTCTGAAAAAAATAGGCGTTACTGTACACACTTCAGAGTATTTTCTGGAATTTTTTGAGAAAAATCAAAAGTGACATACCGACCGAAAAAAAATACTTTTGCATAATTTTGGTGAAAATGGGCATTTTTTAAACTCGAAAAATTCAAAACAAAATTTTTTCACAAAGTTCATGTAAAATTGCAACTTTTTTGTCTTAAACATTTTTATGTTAAATCAAATGCTCACGAGATATAACGGTAGTTTGAAAATTTTGAAATTTTGAAAAACTCGAGAAAATGCGATCCAAAAATTTTGAAAAAATTTACCCTGTTTTTTTTTCATAATTAAATAATTTGACACAATTTCAATTTTTTTGGGCGTGGACAACATTTTGACTGATCGAAATGGTATGGAACGCCTCATATATATATATATATGTCACGCGATGGGGCCGGACCGTAAAGATAGGTAGATCGTGAAAAAATCGGAATATAGCACAAAATTTCGTTGTGACATTACAAGTACGTGCGTGTGTGAAACCGGCTAGATCGCCGGGGTCAAAAGTTGAGCCTAGGATTGCGAGACGTCGAAGTGAAAGATCGCCCGTTCGCGAAAAAAATCGACGTTTCTCTAATTTCTTGCACATGAGATATAATAATATGTGTGTAGGACCGTTGCCGCGAAACTCGAAGCGTTTTCACTTTGTGAGTTCCAACAAGTGAGGCTACACACACACACACACACACACATCCATACACGTATCTATATATACTCACTAATGCATTCGGCTGCAGCTCCTATATATATATATATATATATATATATATATATATATATAGGAGCTGCAGCCGAATGCATTAGCGAGTAATATATATATATATATATATATATATATATATATATATATATATATATATATATATATATATATATAT
Organism: Ophion obscuratus; assembly: GCA_964007375.1. Taxonomy (NCBI): domain Eukaryota; kingdom Metazoa; phylum Arthropoda; class Insecta; order Hymenoptera; family Ichneumonidae; genus Ophion; species Ophion obscuratus. The sequence continues at coordinate 6,508,082 of OZ023320.1, forward strand.
ATAGGAGCTGCAGCCGAATGCATTAGCGAGGGTGAGAAAGGATGGACCGAGATGCACTCAGGTTAATGCAGCTCGATGGAGAGGATCGTGAAAGTTGTCTTGACACACACACACACACACAGAGGGTATCCTGTAATAAATGGATAATCCTGCAACTAATTTTCGAGATTTAGGGCTTTACGTTGTTCTTTGAAAAAAATCATCTGCTTTTCGTTTTTCGCATGCCATTTCTACAAATGATATTAATCGACAATAACTAAGCAACTTTTTAAAGTAATAAGCACGAAATGCGAAGTACATTTTACACCGCAGGCCATCAAAGTCAGATGTTCGAATTGGTTTGTATGAAAATTCTGCACAAGATCTTGTTTCATAAAGTTTCCTTAATATTTAGGGTTAAAAAGAAGACTTTTCTAGATAAAAGAAGTCACCAAGAGTATTTTGAAAAACCGGGTCAAAGAAAGTTATCATCTGTAGAAATGGCGTGTAAAAAATCAAAAGCAGATGATTTTTTTTTTTTCGAAGAAAACATAATGCCCAAATCTCGAAAACCGTGGGACTTTTACTATACTGAAATTTGAGCTCAGAGTAGGGCATGATCCGATCTATCGACAGTTACAGGATTATCCATTCAGTGCAGGACACCCTGTATATATATAATGCATATGCATTATTTTCCCCGCACGTTGAGATCAAGTGATCGTGAACCTATTGTGATTTATTGCTCTTTTGAGGGAAACTTAACGCGCGTGACTTCGAGCATCCACTCTCGTTCATTCGTCAATGTGCACTATTTTCGTTAGTTTATTCCGACACGACGAGGATACACGCGAAGATTGATGCGCCATAACCGAATGCACCGTAACACCGCGATGCGGTCGTGCTTAGTGTAGTTCATAATTGATATTTCGCAGTCCGTAGTTTCTACTTTTTCGAGTAGCTGTAACTTTATTTATTGGAATTTTTAGATACCTTTTAGCGACAATAAATTGACAGCAATAATAATAATAATAATAATAATAGTAGAGAAAAAGCAATAGTAGTGAAAATAGTAGTCAAAAAGTAGTAGTAGTGAAAAAGCAATAGTAGTGAAAAATAGTAGGGAAAAATAATAGTAGTAAAAATAATAATATTAGTGAAAAACCGACACTGGTCAACCAGTCGGATTTCGGCTCCGGCAGTACATCGAGTTAAGCAGTCCTGTGCATTGCCAACACTCGAGGCGTCAACAAAGTAAACAAAAGTTAGAGAAAAACGATCGATGTAGAACAAAAATAAACAATATAATACACGATGGGATATAAAATGAAAATATAAACGAATAAATAAAATATCAAAACAAAAGAGAACAGCAAATTAAAATACAAAGTAAAACTCGATACGTCCAAACCCCCATGGAAATTTATGTATGTAAAATGTATGCAGAAAATATATGCTACATATATATATATCGGTCGCATATATAGTGACGAAAAATAAAATAATACGTATATATTCAGTATATATGTACCAAATATATCACGCATATATGACCCATATATTTTCGATATATTTTTCTGACCAAAAAAATATATGCTACGTATAAACACTATATATGATGCATATATGAGGCATATACGACGCATATATTTTCGATATATTTTCGATATATTTATTTTTTTGTCAGAAAAATATATCACAAATGTATGCGTCATATATGACGCATACAATTTTGATCCATATTCCTGACAAGAAATATATGCTGTGAACAAACACTATTACAGTTAAACATAATAAAACTTAATTTACAGTTAAAGTACTCTATTACATATAAACACTATATACACCCACATGAAAATAAAATATATAAAAAATATATCGAAAAATATATAAAACATGCATTAAATATAATTGGTTCGAAAAGTTGGATACGCCAATTATATTTTTGGACGAGAGTAAAACCTATACGATATATAAATATAAATCCATTTAAGATACATCTTAAATATATCAAACATACAAACTGAATGTATGTTTTATATATTTTAAATATGGTTGGTTAAGCAACTTGAGTAACAGATGACGTTGCAAATCAAAAACATCTTCAAGTCGGTATCTCGCGAAGACCTAGCCGCACTAGCCGAAATGAATGATCGGACAAAAAAATTGAAGGTTATGTAATCTCGTAATTCTATTCGATTATCGCTCTCTATGCGAACGCAATTAAGTAATTGATCCGATAATGTTAGTTACCCTTGTAAATCCACACATTTCTCAATAAACTAACATTGTGTATTGTACGATATGCAGACGATACGAAAGTTAATTTAACAAGTAGAATTAGCTCAGTGGGGAACGTCCCAGCTCATCACTCAGAGGTCCCGGGTTCGAAACCACCTTACGGCGTGTAAGCGTCTGATATAATTTAAATTTGAACCATTAATATATTTGAACCGCAAACACCATAATCGTAATTAATGACAAGGAAAAATATCATAAGAGGGTGCAATGATGTAAATAACGTCATAACAAAATTATTAAGAATATTTCAAGTATAGTTTAAATATATTTCAAGTATATTTTTAACGGAGTATGAACATATATCGTATATATTTTAGATGTAGTTTAAATACATTTAAAGTATATTTCAATTATAAGTCGAATACAGTTAAAATACATTTGTAGTATATTTTGAGGGTAATTTGAGTACATTGTAAGTATATTTTTAATATAGTTTGTGGCATATATGTACCACTTATGCAGTATATATGTGGTATGCATGCAGTGTGTATGCAACATATATGCTAAATATATGTGGTATATATGCAGGGTAAATGCTACATATATCATTGATATATGGTACAGTGATATACAGTAATACCGCGCATATACATCTCATATATAAAAACGTTACGAAAATTAGAATTTGGCACATATATGCAATATATATTTTCAATATATGGCATACATTTCACATATATTACAATTATTAATAAAATAAATTTGCCGCATGTTTTTGCGTATACAGGGTGTCCCAAAACTCAACGATAATCTGAGACCGGATGAAAGGCCAAGTTATACCTGTTCTGGGAAAAATACAAAAAAAATCCATATCACTCAGTTCAGCGATAATAGATATTTAAAAAAAAAAGTTGAAATTCGACACCCTTGGTCGCATTTTCAAGTCCTGTGATCACCAATGTCACAATTTCGCTGTGATTTTTTTAATTTCGTGATCTTCATTAACGATGCTATTAATCGCAACTACAAATTAATGCAAAAAACATTGTTAATTTAATAAAATAAGTTAAGTTTTAGTGAGTCATGGTTCACAAAAATATTGTTACTTAACTTTGACACTTCATTTTGAAAAAAAAAATGTACTACACTACCCTTGGCAAGTTATTTCAAAAGATGGCGCATTTAATCAAGATTTCAAAATGGTGCAACACTTGCCACTTTTCTTGCCATTAAAAATTTTATTTCTTATTTTTTTCAAATTGAGCTCATTTTGAACAACTCAACATTAGGAATTTTTGTTACTAAAATTTGTTATTTTTTGTTTCTGGTCTGAAATAAAATTATTATTTTTAGTAAAGAGGTAATTGAGTCAGTTAATAACCAATTTTTATTGTAAAAAAACATATATTTTTTACAATAAAAATTGGTTATTAACTGACTCAATTACAAAGAGGTAATTGAGTCAGTTAATAACCAATTTTTATTGTAAAAAACATATATTTTTTACAATAAAAATTGGTTATTAACTGACTCAATTACCTCTTTACTAAAAATAATAATTTTATTTCAGACCAGAAACAAAAAATAACAAATTTTAGTAACAAAAATTCCTAATGTTGAGTTGTTCAAAATGAGCTCAATTTGAAAAAAATAAGACATAAAATTTTTAATGGCAAGAAAAGTGGCAAGTGTTGCACCATTTTGAAATCTTGATTAAATGCGCCATCTTTTGAAATAACTATTATTTTTAGTAAAGAGATAATTGAGTCAGTTAATAACCAATTTTTATTGTAAAAAACATATGTTTTTTACAATAAAAATTGGTTATTAACTGACTCAATTACCTCTTTACTAAAAATAATAATTTTATTTCAGACCAGAAACAAAAGATAACAAATTTTAGTAACAAAAATTCCTAATGTTGAGTTGTTCAAAATGAGCTCAATTTGAAAAAAATAAGAACTAAAATTTTTAATGGCAAGAAAAGTGGCAAGTGTTGCACCATTTTGAAGTCTTGATTAAATGCGCCATCTTTTGAAATAACTTGCCAAGGGTAGTGTAGTACATTTTTTTTTTCAAAATGAAGTGTCAATGTTAAGTAACAATATTTTTGTGAACCATGACTCACTAAAACTTAACTTATTTTATTAAATTAACAATGTTTTTTGCATTAATTTATAGTTGCGATTAATAGCATCGTTAATGAAGATCACGAAATTAAAAAATTCACAGCGAAATTGTGACATTGGTGATCACAGGACTTGAAAATGCGACCAAGGGTGTCGAATTTCAACTTTTTTTTAAAATGTCTATTATCGCTGAACTGAGTGATATGGATTTTTTTTTGTATTTTTCCCAGAACAGGTATAACTTGGCCTTTCATCCGGTCTCAGATTATCGTTGAGTTTTGGGACACCCTGTATAAATTTCCATGGGGGAAACTAAAACGATATAAATATACTAAACAAAATAAGATGAGAGGAAAATAATATTGACAAAAATTCCTGCATATTGGTCAAAGATGCGTAATGATATGAGAATAAAAAGTAAATAAAATAACCTTCCGTTGACACACTGGGTCACTTTGACCCGGACGAATTTTTAATTAAAACGCGCACTTTTCCAAAGTTGAACATTGTTCATAATTTCGTACTATTTTGTATTTTATATTTTGCGAATTTCAATTTCGAAAATAATATAAAAATTGAAATAAACACAATTTTAGGTCGAATATTTTATTATTATTATTATTGTATCACGATTGTGGTGTGAATAAAGTGGAATTGAATTGTTGCGATCGTGAAATTTTCAGGTGTTCGCCATGCATCGTACATAGACGCGAGGGGTGTATCGCACTCGTATTTCTTCAGTTGGGAACATCAGCCGACGAAGGGCCTCGAGGTCGACTGGCTTGACGCGAGAAACATATGCCGTCGTCATTGCATGGACGCCGTGTCCCTCGAGACGCCGCAGGAGAACGAATTTATCAAGCAGAGAATCGCACGAGGTGAGTCCCCGTGAATATTAAAAAATCAAATATCTGAAAAAAAAATATATTTTCTGAAAAAAATATATTTTGAAAATCTGAAAAAATCTGAAAAAAAGAATATTGTAAATAAATACAATAAAATGGAAAATAAAATTTTACAATTTAAAATGTACAATAAGATCCGAAAAAATCCTGAAAAAAAAGAATATTTTCGCTACATTTTTTGTTTTCATTTTTATAAGTATCTGAAATTGTTCTCTCGAAAAAAAAAATTCTGTAAAACGGCCAATTAATTTTGATTGCATCGCAATGTTACGTAAAAAAAAAATCGATTGATAATTGAGCTTGAGAAACGAAGAAACGGCGAAGCTTTTTTTTCAAGAGCTTTCGACGGTTCGACTTTCGCAATTTTGGAAAGGAACTTTCGCAATTTTTGAAGAACGGAAAGGATGAAAGTTGCTCGCGAATTTTATCGAAGGACGAGAATAATTTCGCTTTCTCTCTCTCTCTATCGTGTCTGACATTCGAGCGATCGATTTCGCAAACTGTCCGAAATTCGATCGAGAGTAAAAAAAAGGTGAGAGACTGCCTTAAATCGGCGTGCACGCGAAGCGAGACGTAATAGCTCGATCGTCTCGAAGACGAGCTCGGTGCAAACTTTCACTCGAGCGATGAAAGGAAGAGAAGAGGAAGAAAAAAAAAAGCAGCGCGAAATTGCAATGTTGCATTGGCCCGTAGCCCCGAGGCGAGAAATGTACAGCTAGATTATGCGTTCGAGACGAGCGCGAGATTCTTGACTGCACGATTTCATATGGCCGAGCTATCGGAGACGAGAAAGAAACGCGAGCACGAAAGCGACGTTTACATTCTGGACTTACGACCTTTTTGAAAAAGGATAATTCTCCTCTCGGAGGAATAATAATTTCGTATATTATGGGCCCGGGCCAATAGTCCGATGGGTGACCGCTCAGTCGTTGCTTGGGCCACTAACGAGTAGGATCTCGTGGGAACTGTACATAGTGCAATGACGGATGTTTGTGCAACGTGCCTGCATAGACTTGGGGCCCAAAAAACAAATCGATTTTCAATATTTTTTTCTGATGAGAATTTTGAATTGACGACGTCGGGAATTTACATACAGTTGATACATAGTCTTGCCGAGGTTGAGTTTTTTTTTTCAATGAAAAATATTCATAAACAGTTATACTATTAATGATTTTATTTTTAATGAATTATTTGTAATGAATCAATTATTTTTATTTTTCTTTATTTATTTTCCTTTCAATGAATTCATTATTTTTAATGAAAAATATTTCATTAAAAATAATGAAATTTTTTTGAATTGAATATATTTATGCAACAAATAAATATATTTGTTGCATAAATATATTTTATGCAACAAATATATTTTTGTTGCATAAAACAAAATATATTTGTTTTATGCAACAATATTGTTGCATAAAACAACAATTATATATATGATTGTTGTTTTATGCAATAATCATATATATAATTGTTGCATAAACAATTATATATTGTTTGTTTGGGTTTGTTTGGGTTTGTTTGGTTAGATATTTTATCAAGACAAATATCTTGATAAAATATATTTATCAAGATATTTACGAATATTTTTCATTATTAAAAAACTCAAGTTTTTATTATTTCAATAAAGTGTTGTTTAAATAATAACAATAAATGATAAACAAGGAGTTGTTATTTAACTAAAGTGCCGTCGTTGTTGTATGGCCAATCGGAGTAGTTGGTTCTGGCATCCAGGGTCACTGGGAATGAAACATTAAAAAATGTACTTTTGGTGTAATGATGAAATTTTCGTATGACTGGATACTTTTTTGGGTAATTCTTTAGATAAGAGACTTTTCCAAAAAATGAGGAAAATTTTTGTTTTGCTAATTTTCACATTTATTGGGTTATAAATGATGATGTTCAGTCGGGGGAAGCTGGATCCCCCCATCAAAAGTTATGGGATTTTGAAGTTCGCGGAAACACGTGATAAAATGAGGCATTTTTTAACATTCCGACGCCTATATTGGGGGTGGAGGGTGGGGGGATTTATAAAAGAAGCCCCCCTGAATACAAAAAAACCCAACTCCTTCCGGCGTGAGGGGGGTTGGGTTTTAATACGGGAGTTTTTGAAAAATTCGAAATTACTTTTTAACGATTTTTTGCTCGTAAAAAAATTGTTAATGAAAAATCTTAGCTTCCCCTGACTAAATATCATCATTTATAACCCAGTAATTGAGAAAATAGCAAAAAAAATTAGGCTCATTTTTCGGAAAAGTCACTTATTTAAAGAATAGCCCTTTTTTGAAATTTTGAAAATTACAACAATGGCGAGCTGTAGAAAAAAAACTTCCATTTTCGATTTCAAAAAAACAAGTTTAATCATTTGTTTTTAACAAATGGGTAAACACGAGAAAAAATCATTTGGTTTGTTTGGGTTTGTTTGTATTCAGGAAGGCTTCTTTCACAAATTCCCTCACATTTGGGTTTTAATACAGGTTTTTGAAAAATTGGAATATCTTTACCGTTGTTTTGCTCGCAAAAAGTTTATTAGTAAAAAATGTCAACTTCCCTCGACTGAATATCAGCATTTATAACCCAATAAAAGAAAAAATAGTAAAAAAAAGTTAGTCTAATTTTTAGCTAAGAATTACCCTATTGTGAAATTTTGCAAATTATGAAAATGGCAATCTGAAGAAAAAAAATCGATTTTCGATTTCAAAAAACAAGTTTAATCAGTTATTTTTAACGAATGGATAAACATGAGAAAAAAATCATCCGGCCGTGCGATAGAAAATGTTATAAACTATGCTGTGTTGGAATTTGAAGTGAATCGAACGAATACATTTTGAGATACGACTTACACCGTTTCGTAAAACAGAGTTTCGAGAAAAAGGCACAAAAAGCGCAGTGGACGATCCTGACCCTTCACAAAAATCGTCATAACTCTGTCAATTTTCGGAACTTTTAGAAAATCTTTGTTGTAAATTAAAATTGAGACCCTAGGCTATAAAAGTATCCAATGAAAAATGGTACTTTTGGAATTTCCAGCTCACGAAGAGGCCAGAAAATAAACCGCTGCATAAAAGCTCGTAGGAGCATACGAACGATCATAGGAAATAATATATATAATTCTTTAATATATAGCACTTCTTTTCTCTGCACTGAACATTCTACACCACATAAAAAAAATCATTTTCGATTCGAATAGACTATTGACCAACTCCCTGCCGATTTTTAAAACAATTTTTACAATGAGAAAAAAAATAAGGTGGGATAAAAATAAAATTCGTTTTTCTTCGTTCCCTAAAGTCGCACATCTGGAAAAATACAACGGGAATAGAAAACAGAAAATAAATCGTTTTTTCCAACTCCTCCTGCAATTATATCCAGCACACCGTTGCAATTAATTAATCGCGCTTTTTTCACCGAGACATTTTCACCGTTTCGTCTCCGCAGTTTCCACTCGCGACTATCGAGAGCATCAATTCGCCGCTCTCTCGGGCCGTGAACGTGACAGTTTGCGGTTAATGCGCCGAGAACTTTTCACTCGCCCTACCTCATCCTCTCGACATTTTTTTCGCATTATATTATTTTTTAATTCAGAGGATAGTTAACGACCCGAAATTCCGGGTTACTTGAAAAATTGATTTTGAACGATCAAGTAAGATGATTGAAAAGTCGTCTGGACTTTTATTTATAATGTACATTAACAAAATTGTGTACCAAATTTCATAAGAAAATATTAATAAATGAAGAAGTTATGAACAATCTCGTAAAGGACCTTTGAACGTGACGAGCTCAACGGTGTACTTGATTTTGGCCACCCGTTAGATTTAAAACAAACAAACCATTTGTTGTTTGAAAAAAGACAATATTGGCTAAAACTTGACCGAGTGCTTTTTGGCATCGTGTTGCAATCATGAAAAAAATGTTTTTTTTTTCTCGATTTTTCGAATAAAAATGGCATTGTTAAGGCCCTACCCCCACTTGTAGCACAAAAAGGCCTTTTTCATGAATTTTTTTAAAGAAAACTACAAAACTTTTTTAATCGATCAATATACCATCTTAAAAAACACAGCTTGAAGAACTTTCAGGAATTTTTTTATTGAAAAATATTACATTGTTTCGTGGCAAATGGCCGTCAATGAAGTAATGTTTTTATATACACGGTTTGCGGTGACCAACATTGCGGCGAAGTGGATCATCTGAAAAAAAAATGCGGATGGATTTAGTCAAATATAAGTATAAACTAGTCTTTAATCGAAGGATTTTAAAAAATATTCATTTTTCACAAAATGGCGGACAGTCAAAGTTAATGGTTCGATTTTAACGAAAAAAAACGGCCGTTTTTTTGCTATAAAACGGCCATTTTTTTTTTCGAAAAAAAAAATCGAACGATTAAAGACTACATTTTTATGTATTAAATAAGCCTGCAAAATTTCAAGAAGATCGGTTCATTAGTGTTCGAGTAATCTTGGTCACCGACTTCAGAAATGCCATTTTGAGAAAAACGCGTTTAAAGTTTCAATTTCAGCTTACACGAAGAACGGATTCTTCTCTTTCAACGCTCATATCTCAGTCAATTTTGTTCGGATCGACTTGAAATTTTCAGGACATATTCTCAGACTCTTGTACTCCAAAAAAATGCAATAAAAAAATCGATTATTTCAAAATCGCAAGTGGGGGTAACCCCTTAAAAACTAATGAAAAAACAATGTTCCGAAGAAAAACGTCGGTCAAGGCGAAACTACTATTACACTGAACAAGTGTACCAAATTTCTAAATAATTCGTTCATTAGATGTCGAGAAATCGTGTACACCGTTTTGAAAAAGATATTAGAACGTTGAATAAGTTCTCGCTGTTTTCCAACAGATGGCGTTACCAGAGCTGCGTGCGATAGCGCATCTATAAAATCACGTACAGTACTACCTCTCTAAGAGAGCGGTCTAGGGCGGTTAGGGGAAGAAATTCTCGAGAAATTCGTCGCCGAAGCCTTCCCCCACCATCCATTGAGTTGTCCGCGATAAACTCGAGAGGCCTCGGGTACACTGGACAGCTCGAGCTAGGTGGGGGAAGCCATAAAATGCGCTCAAGCGGAACGGCGGGGAAATTCTCTCTTAGCGAGGGCTCTCTTAGAGAGGTAGTACTGTATTCTGGCAATGCGCACGATTTTTTTTTTTTAACCGATTTTTAAAACGATTTAACCAGGAGAGATGTGTTTTTTAGGTTGAAGCAGAAAAGCAATGCTTCCCGCAAATGCTCTTTATTTGGCACAAACTTTGACATTTTCGAGGTTAGAAAAAAGGTCGTTGTGTTGCGATATTTGTTTATATTACGACTGGGCATTCTTAACAGATGTCCAAGCTATAAAGACACCCAATTTCAGACCTGTATGCCGACCACATGTATCGCTAGCGCCATTCATGTCTGAAACCCGGGAACTTAGGTACGCACCTAGTAGATCCAAAGGTTCCTTTGTGCAATACCACTCTTTTAAAATAATCCTATCGCCAGGCTTCAATCCATAGGATTTTCATAATTCTTTATTGAGCTTCACTCAATATATGATTAATCGTCTCTGTAAAATTTCAGAGTCGGTTATCGACCCAATTACACGGAAAAAATATTAAAATTGCGTATTTTTGTGAAGTAATTCCGAGACGACACACAAAAGTCCAATTTCCGATCGCTACAAAAGTGTATATAATAGTGGGAATCCGTCAGATTCTTAAAAATGATCAAATTCACATACTTAACACTTGTAGTGATCCAATGCTCTTGGAAAAAATTACGCTTGTTGACCTAATTTTTATGTAACATCAAGTTTAATTTGAACTTCCGGTATTGGATTTATGACCACTTGCTACGACAAAGAGACGCGTCAGCAAGGCAACAGCTGACTGTAGTCCTAACCTCATCTCACTCATTCGAATTTCCACACATATTTCATTTTTAATCGACGTATTTCGCCGACACAAATTTTCCACGCTTTTTACCAGTCGTGGCCCGAATACAATGCTTCATATTTCCCGCACCTGACATTGTTTCGACAGATCGACGTTGAAAAGCACGGAGGTTAAGCTCGCCTGGTTGAGTAAACAGAGACGGAGATGGAACCAACGTTGCCAAATATCAAATCTAGAAATACCGCGCGAATCGTTGGAATAACAATTTTTGCATTTTTCTAATTAAATGTCAACGTTCACTCGACAGTTTACACATGGAAAATTTTAGTCATTACAAATTATTTTCTTTCGCATACGTTAAAAACACAAATTGTACAAGTCTCAAGTATGATCAGTGGTATGACTAGTGTGAAGCGATAGGATTACCTCAAGGGCCTAATCGCGCCGCTCTCCAAGCCCGGCTTTTTCGGCCAGCCTAATCCCTAAAATATTGGGTTGGTACAAAAATCTTGCAACACACAACACGAGTAAGAAAGAAAAATATTTTATTTTAACAATAAACGATTATTCAGTAATGGAGGTTCCCTCTGCATCTACAACTCTTGCTCAACGCTCCGGTAGACTTTGCACGTCCGCAGACCAGAATTCTTTTGGTCGTGAATTAAGAGAGTCGTCCAATGTATTTTTGAGATCCGACAGACGATCAAACTTTTTATCCCGTAAATAGTTCTTCAAAGCTCGAAACAGCTGATAGTCGGTAGGTGCTAAGTCTGATGAACACGGTGGGTGTGGTAGAACTTCCCATCCTAGCTGCGAAATAGTTTCTTGTGTCATCTTAGCGACGTGGGGTCGAGCATTGTCATGGAGAAGCCGAACTTGAAGACGTTTACGCCTTTTCTGTTTCATAATTTTAGCCACCTTTTGCAGTTGTGCAGAATAAATCTCTGCCTGTATTGCGGTATTGGTTGGCAGAAATTCGTAATAGAGCATGCCCTAAGAATCCCACCAACAACAGAGTAAAACTTTCTTCATTTCACGGGGCCGTTTAGGGGTTGGTTCTGGTTTTTCCCCTTTCGGTAGCCACTGACGCTTGCGCGTGTGATTAACATACAACACCCAGCTTTCATCCCCAGTGACTATTTCTTGAAGAAAATCCTTTCTTTGCAGACGATGGAGGAGTGAAAGACAGATGGACATGCGTGTTGCTTTGTTTGATTCGCTGAGATTGTGCGGTATCCAAGACGAAACAACTTTCCTATATCCCATCTCTTGTAAATGTCGAAGGATCGTAGGATGACTGAAGTTGAGTTTGTTGGCTAATTCTCGTGACGACATATTAGGCTTTGCCTTTATAAGTGCTCGCAGTTCTTCATCGTCCACAATCGATTCCCTCCCGGACCAAGGTTTGTCTTCAAAAGATGTATCGCCAGAATGAAAACGCTGATACCATCGGGAGACCGTTGAATAATTAACTACATTAGCCTTGAACGCACTGCACATATTACGGGCTGCAGCTCTTACAGAATGCCCTTGCAAGAATTCGTAATATGCGATTGCTCGAAGTGCACGTTGATCCATCTTTGCTCATACTGACTCTACGGAACAACTGACTCGCTTGTATATCCTGCGGCATGGAAGGTTCTAGACCATTCTTGTATTTCCTATTCTCGAATGTTCTCGAACTTCGTTATTGGGAAAAATATTTTAATTGAAAAAAAGTGTTGCAAGATTTTTGTACCAACCCAATATGTTTCCCCCTTCGCGAGTTCAAAGTCCGTTGGGAAGTTGGAAGCACATTGCACCTAGGGGAGAGGGAAGTTCGCGTGAAAATTTGTTGAATGAAAATGAGAGATTGCGATCGTCGTCTCGAGGCCTAGTTCGCACACGGCAGACTCGGATATTACGATACACCGATGCTATTCACGTCTGCGTAATTTATTTTTTTCGTTGTCAAACGCAACTGCGCTGAAAACTTGCAAATCGAGATTTTCGCGGAAATTTTCCATTCGAACGAGGATGTTGCGAATTGCGTGAAGAACTCGGTTGATGTTCGTTGCGCCATGATTGCAATTTCTCCGCAGCCTCGTTGCGCGTGTTTTAATCGAGACGGGCGATCGCTCGATTGATTGCAGGCAACGTGCGTTACATATGGACTTCCGGGCGGAAGTGCAACTTCAACGGATGCGACCGGGCTGATCTGCAGCCGCAGAACATAAACGGATGGTTCTGGTCGGGCTCGGGAGCGAAGATCGGACCGACCAAGCAACGAAACACCGGAGATTGGAGCCCCACCGGTGGATACGGCCAGGCCCAGCCTGACAATCGGGAAGCAGCTCAGGTGGGCATCAGCACTGTGGAAATAATTACCCATTCTCATTAAATGCCTAATTAAGGGGGGATTGTCTTTTTTTTCGCAAAATTTACCGCTTTTTGGGAATTTTTTTTGTGAAGAAAGTATACAACGGAAAACTTGTGTAACTTGGCATATAATTTTATTGATCTGTTTGCTACATACAAAAAATTTTTTAAACAATTTCATCAAAACATCCGCCTCCCACCGCCCTCGACGCGCGATGGTCCTTTTTTGATGGTGTGCACGATTACAGCCTTCACGTTCATCCTGCAACAAAAACCCAAAAAGCATTTTACTTTAGACACATATAGCTATCGTTCGATGAAGGGAAAACAAAAAATTGACGATTTGGTGACGTTTTGAACTTGAAGTATCGATTTTTCGAAAAAAAATTGATCGATTTTTTGTTATAAATAAAAAACTATTAAACGTATTGCTTTTTTGCTTCATCAAACGATAAAAGGATGTCAGCTGAGCATTCTGTCCAAATTTGAAGGCAATCGGTTGAATAGTTTTTGAGAAATCGTGCACACCATCAAAAAAGGACCATCGCGCGTCGAGGGGGGTGGGAGGCGGATTTTTTGATGAAATTGTTTAAAAAATTTTTTTGTATGTAGTAAACAGATCAATAAAATTATATGTCAAGTTTCACAAGTTTTCCGTTGTATACTTTCTTCACAAAAAAATTCCCAAAAAGCGGTAAATTTTGCGAAAAAAAAGACAATCCCCCCTTAATTAAACGTCAAGGGGTCCCTTTAGACGCCCGACAATGAGTCACTTTTCATTAATTTTTTCAAAGGGGATAAAATAATCGCATCTTTTTTAAATGTTGACATTATCTTATTACAACTTTCAAGAGTTATACATTTTTTTGCCCCTTTTAAACAAGACAAAATGGCGGCGTTATAAGGTAATCCTTTAGGCGTCTTTTGAGAAAACGGCTCATGTTATGGCTGAAAAAGTTATTGACCGATCTGGCTTAAATTTTGGGAAGTTTCTCACCATATCATTATTGGAAGGATGCTGCTCGGAAACAAATCGTCCGAAATAAAAAAATTAAGTTTTTGCACGAAATTATGTCGTGCTTGGCCGAGGAATTTCACGAAATATTAATTTTTGAAAAAAATGCCCTAATCCAAAATGAAAGTATGGATGTTCGGTGAAGAAAAGGGGCCGGGTTTAAATTCCGAACTTTGAAAGCTCCGACGGTTTAAAATTCCGAATTTCAATGTCCCGAAATTCAAGATGAGGCAGGGTTGAAATTCCGAACTTCGAATAGTCAGAACGCTCAAAACTCCGAACGAATAATATCCCAAATGATCAAAACGTCGAAAGAATTTTACACGAAAGACCAAAATTCCCAAAATCCCAACACCGTCAAAATAATGCAGCAATGGAAAGTTAAAAATTTTTCAATAAATAGACGAATTACTTCAAGATTTTTTTTTATTGAGTGATTTTGCGTCAATTTTGAAATTTGAATTTCAAAATTGACTTTGAATGCGCCGACGGTTTAAAATTCCTAATTTTAATGTTCCGAAATTACAAGGTTCGTCGAGATTATGCCAGCGAAAGTCTACACAGTTGACTGTAAATAATGTAGAACGTATAACATTGTCTAGACAAATTTCAAAATCGACGCAAAAACACTTCTCGATTAAAAAAAAATCTTAAAATAATTTGTCGATTTATTGAAAATTGTGAAACTTTTTAAACTTCCATAACCGAATTATTTTGGCGGTGTTCAGATTTTCGGAGTTTCGGTCTTTCGTGTAAAATTCTTTCGGTGTAGTATTCTTCCGGAGTTTTCAGCGTTTTGATCATTCAAAGTTCGGAATTTCAACCCGGCCCCGGAAAAAGGTTCTATTTTCGTTAATAAAAAAAAAATATGGATAAAAAAAAATCCTTCGTTCGAGCACTGCTTTTTGACATGTAAAAGAATCTCCCAAAATTTAAAGTTGATCGATGCAGTAATTTATTACCCATCGTGGTCACCGATTTTGAAAACGTAATTTTGAGAAAAAAAGCCTTTACGCCGATACGCGAAATCTGCTCATAAACGCCAACAACTCCCTCACCGTCCACCGGCTCGACTTGAAATTTTCAGAGAATATTATCGAGACGTTATATTTTGCGAATCCGTCGAAATAAAAAAATATATATGTTCAACAATGTTAACGGCGGGTTAAAGTTAATTCGGCGAAAAAAAAGGCATGTTTTTAAGATTTTTTTTTGGCGTAACAAATAATGTTCGTTTATTGAAAAATTTACATATAATAAAGTAACATTTGAACAACATTCTCCTAAATTTGCATTGCAAAATATTCAAAATTGAGAGAGTGAAAATTAAACCCCGGAGGCGCCTCGAAAAAAAGTTGGTTTGCGGTGTACACCGTAACTCGCAACAGAATCATTTGAAACAAAAAAATCAAAATGCATTTGTTAAAGGAGATGTTTCTCGAGGTAATGACGGGAGGATTTTTTTTTTTTTTCGATTTTTCGATTTTTCGTAGCACTTGGGAGCCAAAAACCCGATTTTCGCTAAAAAAATCGGCTAATTTGTTGTTGAAAAATTAGTAATTATTAAAAAAAAACAAAAAAGCTCTCGACAATACCTGGTGAATTATGTGAAGAAGTACTGTGCAAAATTTCAAAGCGATTGGTCCAGTAGATTTTGAGTTATCGTGCACACGGACTTCAAATATGACAAGTCTCAGAAAAACGGTTTGAAAAACGCAGAAGAGAAGAGAACGGCATGGAGCAATAGACGCTCAAATACTCATAACTTCGTCAATTTTACTCCGATCGACTTGAAATTTTAACACAATATTCTTGATATATTATGCATTCATTTGAAAAAAAAAATTTAAATTAAAAAAACTTAATACTTTACCCCACCCTTAACCATCTCTTTCTGCCCGCCCCGCAGGGTAACGACGAGTCCTGTCTCTCGATCTTGAACAACTTCTACAACGACGGCATCAAGTGGCACGACGTCGCATGTCACCACGTGAAGCCCTTCGTCTGCGAGGACAGCGACGAGCTCCTGAACTTCGTCGCGTCCAGAAATCCGGGTATTCGCCTATAAAGACCACGAGATAAATGCATTATTGTATCGAAACGACTTTTATTTCCGTGTAGAAATTTTAGCGATAAATAACGAGTCGAGGAGAGATGTGCGACGCGAGCAACGGGAGCCAGAACGACGCTGAGTGAGACGAGAAATTGCACAGCTCTCGAAAACCCCAAAAAAATTAACGAAATAAAAATAAATCCGAAGAGAATTAAGAAAACCGTGATCGGCTTTTCTGAGAGGAGGATTGATGCGTGCGTGGATTGCGTACGTATAGCAAAAAAAGTCGCGTCGAGATATAAATAAATATGTATAGCAACTTTATATCGCCCACACATGTGTGGTCGCGCTACGCGTCCTTTTTGCTCTATATGTATATTCCAGCATGCATACCAGTCTCAGGCAAATTCGATTTTTTCCATGACTCGTTCGTTACTGGCTCCCAAGACGATAAAACCCAATCAGTCATGCGACGTGGCTAATTGTACGTACTATCGTTTTTTTATAAATATATATATATATATATAAATGTGTTATTTTGCTTACGAAAATAAACGCTCATATTTGTATAAATGGCAAATGTTGTGAGTTGCTGATGAGGCGGCTGAACCTACGCAGTCTGAATCCTTCCCGATACCCATGTGTCCTTAAGGGGGTGTCCCCCTGCGGAAACTGAAAAAAAAACGTTTTTTTTTTGCATATTGTGTAAGGTAAATGTCCCAATTATTGAACAGGTCCCAATTATTGAACACTATCTTGTATTTTTATTATTTCTCATTCACCTGCATGCATTTACGTATTTATAAAAATTTCATTACATATATGGAACTTTTAGCTATCGAAATGTTACCTTACTTGTGCAAAAGAAGCTTTAATTGATAGAGCAAAAATTATTTAATCAGCAACGGTGACCCGATTTGCCGTATCGTGGTAACTGCTTATCGTTTTTGCTAAGACGCGCCGCTTCATGCGTAAGGGCGTACAAAATTCAAAAACTGTCGCATCTCAAAAAGTAAAGGCGTTTCAGGTTCCTCAGAAAATTTCTTACAAATAACAATTTTTATGAAATTTTTTTATTTAATTATTTGTTAAAAAATACGGTGTTCGATCATTGGGACATAGAAAATGCAGTGTGTCCCAATTATTGAACACTCAAATTCTCCAAGATGGCGTCATTAAACCCATCAAAACATCGAGACAGTTAACGTGTGACAGATCGTGTGAATCGGATTTATTCAAACAAAAACTGTAAGTTTCTGAATAAACTTACCTTTATTCTTTTAATAATAACTCTAAGATCGTCAAATATATGTTTTATTTGTATTTTCGTGCAATAAACATAAAAAGGAAAGTAAAAAGAGAATATAACCTAAATGTAACTTAAAAATACGAATGTACTGTTCATTATTTCTTGCTCTCCGATATTTCAGGGAGCCAAACTGCGACAAAATCAAACAAAAAAAGAACATAAAAACGAGAAAGCTGAAAATAAAAATAAAATGAAGTTCGAGTCGAAAAGCAAAAATAAACCAAATGCGAATGAACCAAAAACCTGTCAAAAGAGTCTATATATATATTTTTGTATTTTTACATGATCAACAAAAGATTATTTAAGTGTTTCATTTTGCTTTAATCTCTTAATATTGTACCCGAAATAATATTTTCAGAACGAAAAGAGAATTCTCGAGAGTGTTCAATAACTGGGACATGCCTGTTCAATAATTGGGACATTTGCATGCTTCACATTGTTATTCTTTTTTTTTTATTTGAAATCATTTAAAAATACTTTAAAGGGTGATTTTTCGAAAGTAAAAATATCAAAGTATCATTTGAACCTGAAAGCGATGATTTTTTCTTGATTTTATATTTTTTTTCTCACCGAATTCAATCCCCCAGATCCTTAGCTGTTCAATAATTGGGACATTTACCTTAGTGTGAACTTTCAAGTATATTTTCGGAACGAGACTCGGAAATTCTAATAATTGACGAAGTCACACCTAGTGGAACAGTGTGCGTTGGGTTTACCGCGATCGCGGTAAACCCAACGAAACTACATATCTTGACACGGCGGGATTGTTATCTTAAGGGGCTATTTTTTGGAAGAAAAGTACTGAATTAAATGTTTCAGAAAATGAAGAATATATTCGGTTATATTTGACCTACAGGGTGAGGCACTGACTGTTGCCACCTTGAATATCTTTGTAATTATCGACGTCACAAAAAAATGTTTGGAACAAAAGTTGTACCGTACGAAAGGGGTCATCAAAAAGCGACCATTTTTTTTATCTCAGTGAAGGCGCTGTCGCACAGTAAAGGTCACCTCCACTTTTTCAAATGGGACGGTACATTTTTTTTTTCAACTATCTTGTAGAGCATCGAAAAGTGCATAAAAAACATTCAGGGGTCAAAGTCGTTCAAGGTCATTTAAGATTAAAAAGTGACATGAACTTTATTTTTATGTGAAATTACCTTTATTCACAGTAGATGTTCAAAGTGATTGCCATTGGAATCAATGCAGTATCGCAATCTCCTCATCACGGATTGTGTAGAATTTCTTATCACTTCGGCACTTATCGAATCACAGGCTCGAAGAATTCTCTCACGCATATCATCCGGCGTAGTTGGACGTTCTTTATAAACAAGATCCTTCAAGTATCCCCACAAGAACAAGTCCAGAGGCGTCGAGTCTGGCGAGCGAGCCGGCCACGATACAGCTCCTCCGCGTCCAATCCAACGATTTGGAAATCTCTTTTCCAATTCATTTCTAGCTATCAGCGAAAAATGTGCCGGGCACCCATCGTGTTGATACCACATTCTCTTTCTTGTTTCTAAATGTATTTCTTCCAATAACGGACCTAATGTTTCTTGAAGGAATGTGATGCACTTCCTACCATTAAGATTCCCTTCGATGAAACAAGGGCCTATAATTCTTTCCCCAATAATCCCACACCATACATTAACCGACCACGGTCTTTGGTGTGCAACTCGCCGCAGCCAATGTGGATATTCAGTTGACCACAAATGCATGTTGTGCAAGTTGATATTTCTATGATTCGTAAATGTTGCCTCATCAGTAAATAAAGTCCGATTAATGAATGAGTTATCTCTCTGAATTTGGCGTTGAGCCCATCGGCAGAATTCAGTGCGATTCGTGAAATCCGTACCAGTTAATTCCTGATGGAGACTGATGTGGTAAGGATGATATTTATGATGATGTAGAACACGTACAATACTTCTTTGGCTTACGCCAAATTCCCTCGCAATTTGATGAGAACTCGCACAAGGGCCTCGATGAACGGCGGCAAGAACACCAACTTCCGTTTCTTCGTTAGTAACTCGCTTTTGTCGGTTACTTTCCCGACGAGTTAAGGATCCAGTTGTTCTCAGTTTAGTGTACAAAATTTGAAATGTACGGCGCGTAGGATGAGAACTTTCAGGAAATCTTTCAGCGTATAAGTCTCTAGCTTTCACTGCATTTTTCTGACATTCTCCGTAAATTAGAAGCATATCAGTTTGCTCTTCAAAAGAATACATCATTTACATTCGCTTGATTCGTTAATACTAGTCTCACCATTCTTACTATCGTTATCTTGGGTTCGTTTGGGCGAAACATTGTACAATGTTCCGTGTACATTGTAGGTTTGGTGCCGTTGTTTACATACAAGACAATGACAAGACTTCGACGATAAGTGCCGAAGTGATGAGAAATTCGTGATGAGGAGATTGCAATACTGCATTGAATTCCAATGGCAATCACTTTGAACATCTACTGTGAATAAAGGTAATTTCACATAAAAATAAAGTTCATGTCAATTTTCGATCTTGAAAGACCTTGAACGACTTTGACTTCTAAATGTTTTTTATGCAGTTTTCAATGCTCTACAAGATAGATGAAAAAAAATGTACCGTCCCATTTAAAAAAGTGGAGGTGACCTTTACTGTGCGACAGCGCCTCCACTGAGATAAAAAAAAATAGTCGCATTTGATGACCCCTTTCGTACGGTACAACTTTTGTTGCAAACATTTTTTTGTGACGTCGATAATTACAGAGATATTCAAGGTGGCAACAGTTAGTGCCTCACCCTGTATATTACATAATTTTTTCATAGAAAAATATTGAGATCCAAGCGACTTGTGCGCTGCCTTCGCAGGCGCCAAAAAATAAAAGTTCCTCCACTGCTGACATGATTCCGGCCGATTGAGTAGTTAAAACCGAAAAAGGAAAAATGTCGTTAAACTGGACGGTATTTCCTGTACAATGACGGAGGATTTTCGAAAAATATTAAAATTTTACAAAATGGCGTAGTTGTCAAAAAAGTCTGTTTTCTTGCCTATAAAATGGTCGTGTTTTCAATGCCAAATGGTCAATTTTCATCCAATCAAAAATATCCTACGTCATTGTAGAGTAAATATATTCAAGAGTACTCAGTTCAAATTTCAAGTCAATCGGATAATTGCTCTTTGAGTTACAATGTCAGAAAATTTAAAAAGTCTCATTTCGAGAAAAACGCGTTTAAAGATTTAAATATCGATTTTTGCAAGATAAAATGATATTGACATAAATGATATAAATGATAATGATATTCTTAAAAGCATAAACTGTCGAAGAAGGCAAATAAAAATCGATTTCTTGAAAGTGTCACACTGGTATAGTCCCTTAAGAGGGAATGACACCTTATCGCGGTCGGTATGGTAGAACAATTATAGATTCTTAAAAATCTCTGAAACGGCTCTTCAGATCCCGTCGAAACTTTGCCAAACGACGTCAAATACATAGACGAATAGCTGTCAACCCCTCAAATTTTCTGAATTTGAGAAAAAAAATGTAGATTGGCTTATCATAAGCGAATTTAGTTTTTTTTTTCTCAAATTCAGAAAACTTGAAGGGCAGACAGGTATTCGTGTATCTATTTGACGTCGTTTGGCAAAGTTTCGACGGGATCTGAAGAGCCGTTTCAGAGATTTTTGGGAATCTATAATTGTTCTACCATACCGACCGCGATAAGGTGTCATCCCCTCTTAAGGAGAGATATACACCTAGATGGTCGAAAAAATCCATTTAGAATCTATGAACATTCCGTCGACCGTAGAAGACCTACACTATGGGCCTGGTATCGATGATTCCATGTAAGTTGACAAATTTCCTGATTTATTCATTCCCAAATTTTCAAACGCGTTTTTCTCAAAACCACGTTTTTCAAATCGGTACCCAAAATTTCTCGAAAACCAATGAACCTTATGATTGCCTTATACTTTGAGATAATTAAAACCCCAATCTGAAATTTCAAATAGTTTTCCTTGAAAAAATTCACAAAAATGACCTTTTTTCCAGCTCCTAGGTGTACATCTCCCCTTAAGTAACTTTCACATTATTGATATGAATTTGCACACTTAGCGTTCAAACAGTGGTCATTTTCGGTTCACGATTGCATTTTTCAATTGGATGAACCATTTGTTAATAACAATGACTTCAGCATGCTGTTTTTCAAGAGAAAAATGGGGTTTCATTGGAGAAGCTGTCATTTTTCGTATTTTGTGAAATTTCAAAAAGTGGATCGTGAACCCATAGCCAGGTATTTGAGCCATATTTGAAGAATTTTGTTTTTTTTTTGTTCGTTTTGATTACACTTGAGCTTGGTAGAGATCCCGCCGTTTCGGACCTCGCCGCTGGTGGACTGCAACGCCAACTGCAGCACCGCGAACACTTTGAAATATTTTCTTCCAAAAAAATTACATTGTAACCACAAACATGTGGACAACGTGCTGGGAAAAAATTAATTTATTCCAACGAATGTGCTGCTAGAAAAAAGTTCATCATTCTGACCCTTCAAATTGGGCTTCCAGAGAGGGATACATTTACAACGATCAAAAAATCGATTTCTTTTTTTTCTTCTTTAAACGATAGAACTATATATGTAGAATATTTTGCCAAAGTTTCAAAGCAAAATTCGAAAAACTTCTAACGTTACAGCCCGTCAACGCTGTGCCTCACCGCTCGGATTCGGAGCGGGCGTGAACTTCGAACGTGTTTTTCTCAAAACTGCATTATCGAAATTGGCGCGCAGAATTACTCAAAAACTATTAAGCCGATTGAGTTGAAACTTGGTAGAAATATTGATAATATCGGTACCTTCTACTTGACGAGAATTGTTTTTGCAAAATTGGAAAAAAAAACTTTTTTAATCCACATTTTACAGAAATGTTGCGTGAAATGTTGACTTTTTTTGTAAATGCGTGCTATTTTCTTAAATTTGCATTTTCTTCATTTTAATTACCGTCACATAGAAATTATACATGTTCTGACGGAAAAAATGTTTGAACTTCTTTGCAAATCAAAGTCTACGGGAAGCTAGACTGCACGCCGATTCGCAACTCCCGCGGCGACCTTGCTGTAACACTCTGCCACAGCTCCGCCATATTGATGATGGATTAACTAAAAAAAATTGTATTGTATACTTCAATACACTACTAAAGTATACTTAAAGTTTGATAATTGTAGAATAATTATTTCTTAGTTTAACAAATCCTTCAATATTGCTTATTTGTTTTGGGATGTTTTTAGGAAATCATGATGATAAATTTCTGCAAAAATTAGGCACTCGAAAAAGTATCATCTTAATAACACGTAATGTTTTTGTGTGAAAATATTTAACCCTAGAACTACAAACGCATTTTTTCTACCTTTAAATTACGAACCGGGCTAAATATTTCCCCCAGGCGTTTCTTGTTCGGAAAATCGTTCTGAAAGCAGTAATGAGACTCGTAAGTACACGAATATCTTCGTTTTTTTTTTTCATGCAGAAGAGAATGGTAAAAAGCAAATTCAATTTCGTTAAAGTTTAGTCGGTGAAAAATCGATTTAAATACCTGAAAGTGCTGGGGTAGATATATACCCCGGTTTGTAGTTCTAGGGTCAATTATGATCGAATTACAGTCAATGTCCGGGAAGCACCTCTCGAAAACGTCTTTTTTTGGTGAGCAATGCCCTTCTGAACCGGGTTATCTAGTATCAAAAAATCAAGCAGATTTCGTTAATACATTAGTTTATCCTATGATCGATCGAAGAAATTTCCGAAGTATCAAATTAAAATAAAATGGAGCCTGTTCAAAGTGAGTCTTGATTTTTGTGACTAAAATGGGCATTTTTCGTTCATCAAATCGGAAATATACATTGAAAAAAAAAATCCTTCGATCAAATATACATTTTTACATCTAGAAAATATTAGAGAGAGATCAAATATATATTTTTACATCTAGAAAAGGCCTTAAGGGTGACACTTACATCTGGAAAAGGCCATAAGGGTGACACCAGTGTGACACTTTCAAAAAATCGATTTTTTTTGCTTATTTCGACAGTTTATACATTCAAGAATATAATGATCATTTATATCATTTATATCAATATCATTTTAGCTTGCAAAAATCGATAGTTAAGTTTTTAACCGTTTTTCGCGAAATGAGATTTTTCAAATTTGCTGACATTGTAACTCAAAGAGCAATTATCCGATTGACTTGAAATTTGAACTGAGTACTCTTGAATATATTTACTCTACAATGACGTAGGATATTTTTGATTGGATGAAAATCAATTGACGATTTGGCATTGAAAAAAACGACCATTTTACAGGCAAGAAAACAGACTTGTTTTTCATAACTACGCCATTTTGTTAGATTTTCACATTTTTCGAAAATCCTACGTCATTGTACAGGAAATACCTTCCAGTTTAACATTTTTTCCCTTTTCCGTTTCGGCTACTCAATCGGCCGGAATCATATCAGCAGTGGAGGAACTTTTTTGGGCGCCTCCGAAGGCGCCTTTCTATGAAAAAAATTATGTAATATAGGTCAAATATAGCCAAACATATTCTTAATTTTCCGAAACCTTTAATTGAGTACTTTTGTTCCAAAAAATTCCCGAAAATCACCCGAATTTTCAGCGTTCACACTGGTATAGCCTCTTAAACATTTTAAAAATATCGATGCAGTCGTTTGAGATATTTTGCTCGTCGACTTTGAAAATGTGCTCTACAGAAAAGAGTTTAAAGTTTCGAACGACGCTCCGAGCGTTTCGACGGGGGTCAATATAACAGCCTATAAAACTGTCAATTTTGATCCGATCACCTTGCAATTTTTAGGGAACATTTACAAGATACAGTGCCGAAATATATTGGTTTTGGAAAAACTAATTTTACGACTGTTACAATCAGGCATAACCCCTTGAGGGATGTTCCTTGTTGGTAAAAAAATCGTCTGGGAAGCATTGACGGGAAAAAGATCGTCCGAAAACGGTTTTTTCTTTCAATAAAAGGCATTTATTTATTCCGAAATACACGGAATTTGTTCTTTGCTTCTTTGTTTCGAAAAATTATGGATAAAGTCTCACATTTTGTATATGTTTTGATATAAAATCTTAAATTTTATTCTTAAATATACATATACATATACATATATATATATATGTGTGTGTGTGTGTGTGTGTGTGTGTGTGTGTGTGTGTGTGTGTGTGTGTGTGTGTATTAGACTGATTAAAAAAAAAAACATGATTTTTTTTCCTTCGGGATTCTCGTGCTATTGTTGGGCACTAATAAAAGAAAAATTCTCTAAAAAGATGGGCGCGGTCACTCAATTTTTAGAGGTGGCTATCTCGACTTTTTTGTATTTGAATTTTTTTTAACGAACGTATTGCATTTAAGCATAGTCACGGCTTCGGGTTACGGATAAAAATCACATCCAGCAGCTGTTTCATAACAAAAATAAACTCTAACAATTTGAAAAGATTGCAATATTCACAATTCAAATCCAGGTAGATCAATAATGGCGTCTATACTACTCTCTTTATTCATGTAGATTTATTTATACGCATTAACATTTCGCACTTTTTACGAAAAATTAAATTATAAGCTTTTATTCATAAATCATGTATTTACATTTTCAAAATGCTACACTTATATTATCTTCAAACTCATTTATATTTCTTCCCAGCCACTGTGCATAACATCGCGCATCGTGGTGTCGTTTTTTTTCAATGTGACTCAATTAAAGACAATTTTAAACAATGGCTCGGAAAAATGACGACAAGACAATTTGGCTAATCGGCAAGGAAATTCCGAAAATAAATACCCGTCATTTACCGTCAAATCGGAAAGTTTTGAGTTTGTTTTTTTACAAACATAACAGATAAAAACTGACCATACGTCGAAGTGCACACGAAACGATGAATGAAGTTTTCGAACGATGGAAATGTGCTGAAATTCCAACACGTCGATTGGATAACGCAATCTTGAAATTAATAAAACTCCATCTAGTCTGGAAAAAACTTTTAAAAAATCGGGTTTAAAAGAAGTTGCCGTCACAATGGAGAAATAATCGAAACGTGTGATAGCAAAAATAACCGCCCAAGTTCGTTAACATTTTGGGCAGAACGAAAATGTGCAACGTTGAACAGTTTGTCCAAATCTCTCTTAAATTTACTCTCCTTCAATATTTGTGAGGGGAAATTCTTTTTAACCCGATTTTTTAAAAGTTTTTTCCAGACTAAATGGAGTTTTATTGATTTCACGATTGCGTTATTCAATCTACGCGTTGGAATTTCAGCACATTTCCATTGTTCGAAAACTTCTTTCATTGTTTCGTGTGCACTTCGACGTATGGTCAGTTTTTCTCTCTTATGTTTGTAAAAGAACAAACTGAAAACTTTCCGATTTGACGGTAAATGACGGGTACTTATTTTCGGAATGTCCTTGCCGATTAGCCAAATTATGTTGTCTTCGTTTTTCCGAGCCATTGTTTAAAATTGTCCTTACTTGAGCCACATTGAAAAAAAAAACAACACCACTTACAAATGCGCTGCGCCAATACAAAATGGCGCCACGGATGCGCAGTGACTTGCGCAGTGGTATGCGCGATTTTATGTACATTGGCTGGGAAGAAATATAAATGAGTTTGAAGATAATATAAGTGTAGCATTTTGAAAATGTAAATATACGATTTATGAATAAAAGCTTATAATTTAATTTTTCGTAAAAAGTGCGAAATGTTAATGCGTAAAAATAAATCTACATGAATAAAGAGAGTAGTATAGACGCCATTATTGATCTACCTGGATTTAAAAATTGTGAATATTGCAATCTTTTCAAATTGTTAGAGTTTATTTTTGTTACGAAATAGCTGCTGGATGTGATTTTTATCCGGAACCCGAAGCCGTGACTATGCTTAAATGCAATACGTTCGTTAAAAAAAATTCAAATACAAAAAAGTCGAGATAGCCATCTCTAAAAATTGAGTGACCGCGCCCATCTTTTTAGAGAAATTTTCTTTTATTAGTGCCCAACAATAGCACGAGAATCCCGAAGGAAAAAAATCATGTTTTTTTTTTAATCAGTCTAATATATATATATATATATATATATATATATATATATATATATATATATATATATATATATTAGTATTTTAGTCTCTGCAAGGCATTATTTTATCATAAATCGTGTCATCATGCATCATCGATCTTTCAATTGTTCAGTCGGGATCATCGTTCGTATGGTGCTGAAATTTGCATCATTGGAATGCAACGAAAATTCTTCTTTACTTTCTTCGTTTCTTTATTTTTATTGCTAAAAATACTTTTCTGCAAACTTCGATTATAGATTGTCAATAAGGATCCTCGAAAAAGTTTTATCCATTTTAGTATTCTGAATGTGCAAAAAAAATCTGCATTTCGAAGAAAACACATGTTCGTCGCAGTCCACCGATGCAAACTTCAATACCATACATTCGTACTCGTAGGTTTTTTCTCTGCCGTACTCAAAATTATTTTAGTAAGGCACTCCGTCGCGAGGCTGTCGAAGATGAACGATTAGCCGTTCAGCACAGCCTGTGTAAAATGTCAAGCACACGTAAGATAGGAAATAAAACTATCGAGGAATATTAACACGAGTTTTTTTTAAATCTAACAAAGTGTACGTCATTGGAATGGAGAATCGGCAATACTTTTTCACTCAGTGACAAAAATGAAGCAGAAAACTAAAAAAAAATAATCACCATGCCGCATCTAAATAAAAAATAAAATAAAAAAAGGAACAATTGCTTCAATCACTGGGACGAAGCCGAATTAAATTTCCATTCGAACGACGCCTTTCTTGAAGCCCGTAAATGTTAAATACTGATTCTTTTCGCACGCTGATACGTCCAGTAAAAGCTTAACTTCCAAGTTTCCTTCAATCACGCCACACCGTTTTCGAAAACAAAAAGAAATTAAAATCCACACAATTTAGTCTAGCTTTTTGAATAAAGAATCGCGAATCAAGCTGTACTTTAGATTTTCATGTCCTCAAAAACGATGTAGTGAACTTTAATCGAACGTGTCAATCGGCGAAACGCTTCGTCGAGGAAGAAATCACACTGGGAAAGTACGCAATTTGAGATCATTCGCTAACTACTAAGATAACTTTTAAGGTCTGAGGACGATGAGATTTTGACCGGCGAACGCGCGATTGTCGAATTCGCTCTCCACGGCTCTGGCCTGTTGTAAAGAAGAGAAGAACACGACGCAGTAACGAACAGCCGGATAGGCCGCCAATTTCATGGGGCTGATGGAAAGAGGCTCGTGCTTTCGTAACAAATGAAGAACGAGGTTTTCGCTGAAGTCCTTCGGTACATTGGCGACCACGACTTGTTCGGCGACTTCGACTCTGTCTTTCTCGCACTGCGTCTTTGCCACGGGGTCCTTGAAAAAGGCTCCTCCGCCGCTTTGGTTATAACCGTTGACCGTCGCCGGCACCAGCTCCGGAATATTGGCCAGGTCTTCCAGAGGTACTGAGGGAATGAAAGGTCCCTCGGGTTTGTTTGGAACGTCCTGAGGATCGAAGAATCGATGCTAAAATTATATACTACCCTACTGTTACATCGTCATGTACATTGCTATAGTACTGTTGCTACTTTTGGCCGTCAGGCGCCAGATGCTTCGTCATGTACTGCCCTACAGTTGGGTCGTCATGTACTGCCCTACGGTTGGATCGTCATGTACTGCCCTACGCTTGGATCGTCATGTACTGCCCTACGCCTGGATCCTCATGAACTGCCCTACAGTTGGATCGTCATGTACTGCCCTACGCCTGGATCGTCATGAACTGCCCTACAGTTGGATCGTCATGTACTGCCCTATGCTTGGATCGTCATGTACTGTCCTACGGTTGGATTGTCATGTACTGTCCTACAGTTGGATCGTCATCTACTATCCTACGGTTGGATCGTCATGTGCTGTCCTACAGTTGGATCGTCATGATCCCTACCATCACGTTGTCAAGTACTTTATCATCTCGTACTTTTAACCGTCAGCTACAATTACATCGTCATGTACTTTACCACGTTAATATCATCATTAACCTTACTACTGCAACCTCGTCATCTACTTTCCTACAGTTACACCGGCATGGGCTCTACTCCTGTAATATCGTCATGGACAGCCGTCATGTTACAGCAGCACCGCTAAGTACTTTGCTGCAGTAGTGCCGTCATGTCCATCTCTATAGTAGCATCGTCACTTACAGCTGCATCGTCAAAAACTTTGCTTCGGGACCATCGTCATCTACTCGGCCATCATATCTTTGCACCCGTCACACTTTCAAACCTTCTCAGGACTTACTTCGCTTTTGAGCACAGTCAGCGCCTCCTCAGGATTTCCATTACAAACGCTTTTTTGACGCTGAGGCTGCCAAGAGCGCTTAGGAATGCTCGTCGCTTCGCCTCCGGCATTGGAAACGTCTTTCTTCCTTCCAAAATTCGTCGGTGGATTCTTCGCTGAATTCTCTACCACTGGGGGAACGTCATTGTCGCGACGTGGACTTGCGGAGAAGTTCCTCGGTCCCCACGGGCTCGGATTGTCCTGATTGTTGTTGTTGTTGTTGTTCGGACCCTGCTTGTTTCTCTGTCCCGAGGATGGCCTCGGTCTCAGCAGCCTGATCGTGCTGTGATTACGCAATGCCTCGATGCAACGGTTAACTTCGTCCTCGTGTCTGTATCTGACGAAACGGTAGCCGTAGTCGTCACCGGCTTTCGTCACCGCGTGCACGTTGCCCCATTCGCTGAATATTTCCTTTATCCTCTCGATCGACAGGCCCTGTCTGTTCGGGAAGTGCACGCAGTAAGTGTCGTCGTTCCCTATTTCATAATACTTCGCCGCTTCCATGTTCGAGTTTTTGCTTAATTTTAGCGTGAGAAAAAGTGCACGGTGTATTCTGAATTTTGAACGATTTATTCGGAACACAAGTTGAGGATTTTGAAAATGTCGTGGCGTTGCAGAGAGTGGCGAGTCACGTCAGATTTCTCGTGCGGGGCGCGCGCCGGTGTGTTGATAGTTGGAGCTTCGCTGGTGACCGCTAGGCGCTGCGATTGCACCGCATCCCCGGCCTCATGGAGAAACCCGAAACTTCTGTAGATGTGGTCACAAATATATTGTACTTTATTAATTAAACAAGCAATTAGCGATGAGCGTACGATTCGTGTCAGTCATCTTTATTCATCTTTATCATTTTATCGAGATTATTTATTTGAACAATTTATCGAGACAAATTATTCAAATAAAATATCTAGATAAGTTATCTAGATGAACTATCTAGATTAATGTTCTAGATAAATTATCTAAATAAACTATCTAGATAAATTATCTAGATGAACTATCTACATTAATGTCTAGACAAGTTATCTAGATAAACTATTTAGATAACGTATCTAGATGTATTACCTATTTTAGTAGACAACGTA
Organism: Ophion obscuratus; assembly: GCA_964007375.1. NCBI lineage: Eukaryota > Metazoa > Arthropoda > Insecta > Hymenoptera > Ichneumonidae > Ophion > Ophion obscuratus. The sequence continues at coordinate 6,538,409 of OZ023320.1, forward strand.
TCGAGACAAGTTATCTAGATACATTATCTATGTAAATAAACGACATCTATTATCTTTTTAAATCCGATGAACCGTTTGATCTATTCGTTGTATTTGCAGATATCGTTGAATTTTTTGAAAATTCGACACTATCGCCCTTACTGGCAACGTAGTTACCGACGGTCGGTACAGTGGAACCCGCCGGTAACGCAGGTATCTGCAATACCGACGGCGCGCGAGGCGTCTGAGCGCAAATCGTACTACACTTTTGTACCTTTTGTGATAATTATTAATTTTGGTTGTTTTGGAAAGTTATTTACTGTGGAAAACGAATTTCTTGTAATCTTGATGAATTACTTTGGAAGTTGACCTGATATTAGAATATCATGGGGATATATTATCAATAATAAAATGAATTGTCGAGAATAGAAGGAAATTGGTGCGACTCAAAAAATGGCGGGTCGAGGCGGCCATCGCGAAGTTTCGGCGCACGCGCCGAAGCCGCCGACGGGCGCGGATGTCAACCACACTGAACCACTAGCATCTAACGAAAAATATTCCAACGAACAATTTCCCGCAAAACCGGAGTATTTTGTACTGCCTTTGCGCCAATTGAAGTATAATTCGTAAACGGTAAATTAGCAAACAAACATACTAGCGAAAAACGGAAAATTAAGCTACGGCGTCAACGTAACGTTCGTTCCGTCGGCGTTGCAGCCGCGAACTGCGACAGCAGCGCCGCTCGGCGTGCGGCGTTCGCGGAAGGTATACCGCGAAAGATCAAGAGAGCGCTGCGTATCGGCGGAGATCGGAAGTCCCGGAGGGCCAGCACGAGGGAAGGGCGCCCGGTGATTGGTCGTTGGGGTAATGGCCGCCGTTGACGTGCACACAATCAACCGGTGCATCGAGGCTTATGCACCACACGCACACACACACGTGTGTGAGTATGACGTTACGGCTGATCGGGAGTAGAGAGTCGGCACAAGTGCGACACAAATGGTGCGCGTTGTCTCGTGAGGCGCAGTGAAAGAGGGAGCGAGACGACGAAAAACGCAGGATAAAGGAACGAGTGATACTGCAGAAGAGAAAGCGATGCTTCTTGCATCGAAAGTTCCGACTCGATCCGAGCGTAAGGAACGCGAGCAAGACGATTGAGAGCAAGAACGCCGAGAGACAAGATCGGACGAGGATACGCGAGAGGCGAGCGTCCAACGCTGGAAAGAAAGGAGCAAAAAAGCCGAAAATAAGCGAGGACGAAGATAGCCCGTGTGTTTTTGATGCGACGGGCGCGTCGTTTTAGTCGAAAGGCTCGGCGAACGAAGCCAAGAGCGGCAAGAGGACGCTAGATGGCGCGAGGGACCACTCGGCCGAGCGAGTGAGACGGACAGACCGAGAGAGCGAGGCGGAGCGAGTGAGACGCCCAGAGCGCGCCTGTGCACGAGTGAGACGAGTAGAGCGCGCCTGCGCGGAACGACTGAGACAGCCAGCCGCCGAGAATAAGCGCGTGCGAGAAGGACGGAACGATCGAAGAAACGGCGGCCGAGCGCGCACGGGTTTTGACGATCACCGTAGCGACGAGCGGCGGTAGTAGACAGTGACCCCTCGGCCGGGAGGGGTATCGCCGCATACGAAGCGACCTTGAAAAACGTGTATACGTAATTTAAAAAAGAAATAATATATACATACATATATATATATATAAATATTCGACAATCCCGTCAAACAGACGCCATTTTATACGCCCGGTCATCATCCCGATCGAAGATATTCTAAAAGGAAACAAATACACTCACGTATACTAAATCACATAGCGTATACTACCCCGGAGACTCGTTTCATCGGTTTCCGAAACTTACTTTTCTTCCCTCGCAAACACACAAAATCGGCCGAGAGTCATTGGAGAAGCGTCATTCTCGAAAATATCCCGGTTAGTGCGCGAGTGTCCCGAGTACGCGTCATAACCTCAAAAGCGTATATTCGCGCAAGGAGCGCGGAAATCTTTTGGGAAAAAAAAAGAAACAAAACGTCTACCTACCTATACACACGCACATCCACGCGTAATCCTACTCCCCACACGTATATATCTATATTTTTAGAAATTGTGCGCGCCGTTACCGCGACCGCACGTCGCGAGGTGCGCGTTTGGCGAGAAAAAGTGCGTCGGCAGAGACACGTGCCCCGTAAGAACGACAAAGAATTTTAAAGCTTGGCGCAACGTTGACGACGAGATATGTCGGGAAATCGTTGAATCTCGGCGAGTGTGCACGATCGATTTTTAACAGTGCGAACGGTAGCGGCTTAGGGCCGAGGTTAAGAAGGAGTCGATAGCTACGATAGATCGCGGAGCGTTGGGGAATCGAGGTTTTTTTTTTACGGTTGATGGATGATACCGGTAGGATGCTGCAACACGGTGGTTCGAGCGTTAGTCTAATGGGCGGACAGCAGGGTCAGGGAGCCCAAAATACCGGCGGATACGGCAGCATGGGACCCGCCGACGGTTCGGCGAGCCAAGGCCCCGATCAGAGCGTCGAGGCACGAAAACAAGACATTGGCGAGATACTACAGCAGATAATGAACATCACGGATCAGAGCTTGGACGAGGCACAAGCGAGGTGAGAGTGGAGCTTTTTTTAGCGGGGGGGGATTTTGTTTATTTTGAATAAAACTTGGGATAATGATGAAAATAGAGAAATGAAAAATTAACAAATATAAAATAAACAACGATGCAAACTTCGACGCCATAGTTTTTTCGACGATGCTCAAAATGAAAAGTTTGGAAAATATTCGCTGAAAATTTCATGTTGATCCGGTGAAAACTTGGGGCGTTTAGGTAAATTCGGCGAACTTTAAGGCGCGCAAAAAAATGACCAAAGTCCGAGAAAAAAAATCCGGTTGGTGAAAAAAAAACGCATTTTTTAAAAACACAAAGCCACATACATCGAATCTGAAAAAAATACAGAAAAACAACAAAAACATGGCCGCCGGCAGATGATGAAATGTCTTTCGCGACGTTTGGCGGTGGACACTCTCCAGCTCAAACGGTCCATCCGAAATCCAAAAACCAAACGGATTATTCGAGTTAACAATAGATACGAGTCTTTGACGATCGGCGATTTTTTGAATCATTTTTTTTAACAACGTGGTGATGAATTAAAACTCGAGCATACGAAATATTTGAAAAAAGTCGTCATTTTTACGTAACTATTAAAAAATGAAGATCGATTTCGAAAAAGTAAGATCGTCAACGACCTTTCAATGTTTCTCGTCGCATCTCCTGTAAATTTGGAAACAATCCGTCGAGTGGTTCTCGAGATATCATGTCCACCGACTTTGAAAACAGTGTTTTGAGAAAATGGCTTCTTAAGGGGGCAAAACCCTTTAGACGCCCGAAAATATAGCGCTTAATATATTAGACTTTTGAGATATGTGAAAAAAAATGGATTTTTTGAATATTGTAAAAGGTTTTTCCCCCTTAAGTTTGACGTATGGTGCTTTTTAGGAGTATATCAATGAAATTTTCCTGGCGGACAGCTTAACGACGATACGATAGAATAAAAATATTTTTGGAAAATGCAATTTTTTGACCCGCCGAGATAAATGTAGTCCGTGGGAGGTGTTTTTCTCGAAATGACTTTTTCAAAGAGTGACCACGATATCTAAAAAATCACTGCACTGATCAACTTCAATTTTGACAAGCTTCTTTTTCATATCGAAAAGCAGGGCCCAAACGGAGGAATTTTTTTTTTCGGTCCATAGTTTTTTTTATGAACGAAAATAGAAGCTTTTCAGACCGAAAATCGATCACTTTGGACGGCGGGAATTGTTTCAAAAATCAATATTTTTTCGAATTATTTGTCCAAGCACCAGATAATTTCACGCAGAAACTAAATGCGATTGATTTTTTTTATTTCGGATGACTTGTTCCCGAGCAGCAGTGGCCACTGCGAAGAAAGTTTTTCAATGACGTGAAGTTTGCAGCGTCGGAACGCGACCCAAGTTCTTTCTCACATTTTATTTTCCGTATTTTTATTATTGTGGAAGATTTTTTCGTTTGATTTATAATGTAGATCGATAAATGAATATTTAAAAAACGGTTGAAGGATTTTTGTGGGAAAAGCTGCTAAAAAAATTAAGAGGAATTTAATATTAATTTTTCAAATCTTTTTCAGCTGTTAAAATCACTCAAACGTTTACACGTTTACGAAAGAAGGATTTGTACAAGCTCAATAATAAAGAAATTGAAAATGAACAAAAAAAATTCGTTGCATTCCAACGATGCAAACTTCAAAACGTCATGTAACTTCATTTGCAACTTCGATATGTAACTTTGTTTTTTATTTAACTAAATGTACATATTTAATTTTTTATTAAATTTTTTATTTAACTAAAGTTACATATTATTCTCATATGTACCTTTAGTTCCATGTAATATTACATGGGATTGAAGTTTGCAGCGTTGGAATGAAACGAAAATTCTTACTTATATCTTAAATTTCCTATTTTTATCATTATTCCAAACCATGTTTTGCAGATTCAGATGGTAGATCTCTGAATAAAGATCCTAAAGAATGTTTGAGTGAATTCCGAAGCTTTAGTCTGCTGGAGAGAAGTTGGACAATAATAAGAAAGTTATTTTTATATGAGATCGAAGTTTGCGATGTTGGAATGCAATGAATTTTTTTTCCAACGTTTAAATTTCTTTTTTTCTGGTTTTCGCTATAAAAATCCATCAACGATTTTCCATGATGGTTCTTTTAAGATCGATAATGAGCGAAAGTGTTAAATATAATAATAAAAATAAGTAAATGAAAATAATTAAAAATAAGAATTTTCGTTCCATTCCAATGATGCAAACTTCGGCACCATAATCATACATTAACATAATAATTGAATGAAATAATAATATATCAACATAATATCGTAAGAATATAATTATAAAATAATAACGCTTCGACAATACTTCAAAGTCATAGTGTAATAACAAAATAATATAATACTCTAACAAGGAATAACTTAATGAAATACTAATACCAAGGTTCAATATAATATGAATAATAACCTGCTAACATAAATCAATATTTTAATATATAATACAGTACATCAATATATAGTGTTGAAGTTTGCAACGTTGGAATGCAACGAAAGTCCTTTTTGATTTTCTTCATCCTTTACTTTTATTATTATCTAAAACATGTTTTTGCAGCTTTTGGTTATAGATTTTTAACGAAGATCCTCTAAAATATTTCAGTAATTTTTGTAGCCTAAATGTGCAACAAAAAAATCGGAAATACGAAGAAAATATATTTTCGTTCAGTCCAACGATGCAAACTTCAATACCATAATAATACAGTAATATATCGATACAACAACGTCATAATTTAATATAATGATAATAGTATAATAATGTATCAAAGCCACAGCGTAACCTAATAATGCAATAATATAACAATATAATAATATAATATAATGATATAATATTATAACAATAAAATAATATAGTTCAACCAAATCCTAATTTAATTAAAAAAATATTTTAAAAAAATAATATATCAGGCGTAGTAAAAAGAAATCCATTATTTCTGCATGAAATTTAAGGATAATGTTATAAAAAACCTAATGTTATAAATAATGGAACGTAAAATCATTCAAATTATAATCCCGATAAATAAAGTTTTTCTTCTCGGTCTCGCGTTGCGTGTTCTCGTGGCTCTCCTCGCTCATGAATATACACTTTTGTCACGGGTAAATACATCGAAATAAGCGGGCACAGTTCGTTTCGTAATCGATCTACCACCTCCAATTGCGACGAGTCATAAATCGCGAAATTACACAGGCACGAAAAGCGACCCGAGAATGACAAGTACACGAAGATGAAGTTGAAGGTTTGCATCGTTGGAATGCAACGAATTTTATGGTTTTGAGGTTTACATCGTTGGAACGCAACGAAGATTTTTAATATTTATTTTTTTATTTTACAAAATTACAAAAATGAGGAAAAAACATACTTTTTATATTTTGATTCTCCTATTTTGATTATTTTACAGAATAATGAAAATAATGAAATAAAAATATACTAAAAAATTGGAACGCAACGAAATTTTTAAAAATATTCATTTTCTCATTTTTTTATTTTACAAAATAATAAAAAATGAGGAAAAGAGCATTCTTATTATATCTTTATTCCCCTATTTTGATTATTTAACAGAATAACGAAAATAATAAAATGAAAATATACAAAAAAAAATTCGTTGCCTTCCAACAATGCAAACTTCAAATTTTTTCTTTCTATTTAGAGTTTTATTTTTCTATTTCCCAAATTTGTTTCGGCCTAGATTTTTTACCACCTGAATCTGCAAAGTATGATTTTGTATAATAATGAAAATAAGAAATTGAAAAGAATTTCCATCGAATTACAACGAAACGAAAATGAATTCTCTTTCATCGATAACATTTCTTTTCAGCCGATTTAGGCATGACGTCAAAGTTTGCATCGTCGGAAGGCACCGATATTTTTTTTGCCCATATTTTTATTTCTTTATTCTCACCATTATCCAAAGCCTTTTTTAAAATTGAGATAGTAAATTTCGTTGCATTCCAACGACGCAAACGTCGTATTTAGGCCACTAAAATAATTCGAACGGTTTTTACGTATAATTATTAAAAATTTACTACCTCAAGTTGCAAAAAAAAGTTTTCGAACAATAATTTTAAAAAAAGGAAAAAAAAAAATCGTTCCAATCCAACAATGCAAACTTCAACGTCGTGAAAAAAAAAAAGGTTTCGATAGCGCGATGACATCGCGCGATACACGCTGTCTATTTTTACACCTGTATTTGCACTGATCTCGGATTAAAATATACATTTTTTCCCATTAATTTCTCCTTTTATTCTCTAGTTATCAAAAGTCCCATATCGAGTGTGCCATCCAGACGCCAGACGCTGACGAATTACGTTTCAGTTTGCTCGACCTCTTTTTTTTTTCGTTCTTTATTCTTCTCTTTTTCCTTCATCTTTCTTTTTTTTCGCTTCCACTCGATTTTATTCGAGTTGTACAGGTGCGCGAGGTGATAAATCGAGTCTATGTACACAAATATATATATATATATATATATATATATATATATATATATATATATATATATCGCCGTCTCTCTCTTTGTCAACAGAAAGCACACTCTGAATTGTCACAGGATGAAGGGGGCGCTGTTCTCCGTCCTATGCGAGATCAAAGAGAAAACTGGTGAGTCCTTCTCTATATATATATATGCCTACGTATGTATTCACCTGTATATTGCCGTCACAATTTTCACCGTAAAAACTGCTCAATTTTCTTTTCACTTCCGGTCTACCTCTCGCGCCCCCTTTTCAATCGTACCCTTCTGACGAAATATCGTTCCTGTTAAGTAATTTTAACCTCCCCATGGAGTGGACGTTCCTTGTTTATTCGCGTGACGCGGTTTCGATGATTACCGCGCGGAGTAAAAGAAAAACGTATTTGGAAAAATATAACGCGCGGTGCGCGCCGACAGGGCCGTTTTTTGACGAATGGCTCGAAATAACGATTAATTATGTGAATGTCATAAGTTCGATAAATGTAGCTTGTGCGAAATGGTGAGGCGACGTAAATTCTATAATATGGAAATAGAAATGGTGAGGCGAAAATTCTATAATAGATAATAATATTAAGTATTATTGTATGCTATGAACATATTATATATATATATATATATATATATATATATATATATATATATATATATATATATATATATACTAGTCACGGAAAAAGATAAAAAAATAAATCCAAATTTTTGGGTGATTTTCAACAGGTTTTTCAACAGAAATTTTCAGGGTTTTTCCGGGACACTTTAAGGTTGAAAAATTACCGCCGATATCCTTCGTTCATCCATTATATCCAAAGTTATACCAAATTATTCAAATATCCTTAAATAGGCGAATTTTGATCGTTTTTTTTCAGTCAAAAGTATCGCTTCGAAATTTTTTTTTCCATCAAAAGCCACTGTTGGAGTCTTATAGGGAATGTTTTGCAGTTTTGAAAACTCTACTTTGATTCCCTGTACGATAATTATTTCCCGAGTTATTGATTGTCAAAGTTAAAAAGGACTTTTTTGCTTTGATCGACGATATCTCCGCAGCAAATCATCGTACACACTTTTTGAGGACGTCAAATTAAAGGGCAGTAATTTTCTAAAAGAGCGTTGCGGTGGAATGTAAAAAAAAAGTTTTTGAAGCCCTTTTCGAAGAGAAGCAAAAATTTGGAAAAAAAAATTCGGTGGTTGTTTTAGGATTACTCCGAAACCGTCCATGATAAAAATGTTCCATGGCCAGATCCGAAAAGTAGACACTTGGAGCTACAATTTGTTTTTTTTTTGTTTGCTTTGCAACGATTTTCTTCCGAGTTACAGCTTGTTGAAAATCACCGAAAAAATGGGAATGTTTTTTATCCCTTCATTTCTGTGACTAGTCTATATATATATATATATATTGGGTTGGTACAAAAATCTTGCAACACTTTTTTTCAATTAAAATATTTTTCCTGATAATGAAGTTCGAGAACATTCGAGAATAGGAAATACAAGAATGGTCTAGAACCTTCCATGCCGCAGGATGTACAAGCGAGTCAGATATTCCGCGGAGTCAGTATGAGCAAAGATGGATCAACGTGCACTTCGAGCAATCGCATATTACGAATTCTTGCAAGGGCATTCTGTAAGAGCTGCAGCCCGTAATATGTGGAGTGCGTTCAAGACTAATGTAGTTAATTATTCAACGGTCTCCCGATGGTATCAGCGTTTTCATTCTGGCGATACATCTTTTGAAGACAAACCTAGGTCCGGCAGGGAATCGATTGTGGACGATGAAGAACTGCGAGCACTTATAAAGGCAAAGCCTAATATGTCGTCACGAGAATTAGCCAACAAACTCAACTGCAGTCATCCTACTATCCCTCGACATTTACAAGAGATGGGATATAGGAAAGTTGATTCGTCTTTTGGATACCGCACAATCTCAGCGAATCAAACAAAGCAACACGCATGTCCATCTGTCTTTCACTCCTGCATCGTTCGCAAAGAAAGGATTTTCGTCAAGAAATAGTCACTGGGGATGAAAGCTGGGTGTTGTATGTTAATCACACGCGCAAGCGTCAGTGGCTATCGAAAGGGGAAAAACCAGAACCGACCCCTAAACAGCCCCGTGAAATGAAGAAAGTTTTACTCTGTGTTGGTGGGATTCTGAGGGCATGCTCTATTACGAATTTCTGCCCACCAACACCACAATACAAGCAGAGATTTATTCTGCACAACTGCAAAAGGTGGCTAAAATTATGAAACAGAAAAGGCGTAAACGTCTTCACGTTCGGCTTCTCCATGACAATGCTCGACCCCACGTCGCTAAGATGACACAAACTATTTCGCAGCTAGGATGGGAAGTTCTACCACACCCACCGTATTCACCAGACTTAGCACCTACCGACTATCACCTGATTCGAGCTTTGATGAACTATTTACGGGATAAAAAATTTGACGATCTGTCAGATCTCAAAAATACATTGGACGACTTTCTTAATTCACGATCAAAAGAATTCTGGTCTGCGGGCGTGCAAAGTCTACCAGAGCGTTGGGCAAGAGTTGCAGATGCGGAGGAAGCCTACATTACTGAATAATCGTTTATTGTTAAAATCAAATATTTTTCTTTTTTACTCGTGTTGTGTGTTGCAAGATTTTTGTACCAACCCAATATATACACTAGTTCTGTGACTAGTGTATATATTAGGTGAACAAATAAGTTTTAGGACAGTTTTCAAAAAATTCAAGATTTATTAAAAAAGAAGTAAAACACAGTTATTCATCGAAGTAATCTCCATCGCACTGAATGACCTTCAGCCATCTCTCAGGTAACTCGCGGATGCCTTTCGCAAAGAAACTTTCGTCTTGCGAGGTGAGAAATTTAGCGACCCATTTTTCCACTTCTTCAAATGTTTTGAATCGCACGTCAGACAAATCGTTCTGCATTTTCCGGAATAAATGATAATCGGATGGGGCTAAGTCTGGTGAATACGCCGGGTGTGGTACAGCTTCCCATCCAAGCGCTAGTAACGTATCCTTGACCGGTTTACCCACATGAGGCCGCGCGTTGTCATGGAGCAGTTTTACTGGACGTTTTCCTTTACCAGAAAATGGACGTTTCTTCTCAATTTCTTGATTCACTTGCATCAATTGATGACAATAGCGATCGGTAGTAACTGTTTGACCAGGTTTGAGAAGTTCATAATACAGTACGCTTTTCATATCTCACCATATGCACAGCATGACTTTGTTACAATGAACATTGCGCTTTGGCGTGGATGTTGTCGGCTCGCCGGGGTCAACCCAATGATATTTGCGTTTCGGATTATCAAAATAAATCCACTTTTCATCGCCGGTCACAATTTTCCACAAGAAAGACTTTCTATGTTGCTTGTTGTAAAGACTCACACAAATGTTAAGACGGCTGTTTTTATTTTCTTGAGTCAGAAAGTGTGGTACCCACTTTGTTCCTTTTCAAATCTTACCCATTGCTTTTAAACGATAAGAAACAGTTTGTTGAGTTACTCCAAGCTGTTCCGAAAGTTGTTTCTCCGTCTGACAAGAGTTTTCATCCAGCAACGCTTGCAGTTCCTGATCGTCCACCTTTACAGGAGGCCCCGTGCGTTCACGGTCACTAACGTCGAAATCACCTTCTTTGAATCGCTTATACCAATACTCACATGTACTTTTAGATACAATGTTGTCTCCAAGAACAGAACATATCGATTCACACGCTTTCCTAACACTTTTTCCTTGATGGAATTCATAGCGAATGCAGTGTCTAATAAATAGCTTATCGGTCTGCATGTTTAATTTACAGAATTTATAGGTTATGTTTATGACTCCTTTACGTTTCGATACTACATATCAAGCGCCATCTATGATAAGTGAGCGGGACCTTTGAATTAATTTAGAATAGCTGTTATGATACAAAATCGAAGTGTCCTAAAACTTATTTGTACACCTAATATGTATATATACTAGTAAAGTACGTTTATAATATACAGTAATAATTAATGATTATTCATTGCATATAATATATATTATATTTTTAGACAGTATTTTAAATACGTGTGTGTGTGTGTGTGTGTATTTTAAATATATACGATTATAAATAATGAAGTATCATGACGTTCGAGAGAAAAAATTAATTTTCGAAGAATAAGTAAGATGATTGAAAAAATCTTTTTGACATTTATGTATATGTACAATAGCAAGGTTGTGTACCAAATTTCATTTAAACATATTAATAATATTTCTCAACGGTTCAACTGTGTACTTGATATTGGCCACCCGGTTGGTCTGAAACCAGTTTTTTTTTGCTTAAGGGGTTATATACCGTCAGGAAGCCCAAAAAGATCGATTTTTCAATAATTTTTCTTGAGTAGACCTTTAAATCTGTCAACGTAAAAATTTGTACGCATATTACGGTAACTTTTAACTGTATTTTAACATTTCTGAATTTGTAAACACAATTATTTTGAAAGCTGCTATAGGTGATCTCCGGGAGCACCTCTAAAAAGAGGCGTCTTGCGGTGAGCACGATATCTCTGGACTGGATAATCTAAAATGACAAAACCACAAATATTTCGTTAATATAATGGATTATCTTGCAATTGATCGAGCGAATAAGCAAAATAATAATTTTTCAACAAAATAGAGGCTTCTAAAAAAAATCGATTTTGACAAAAATTTAAGCCTTAAATTGTTTATAAAATGGAAAATATTTATCGATGAAAAAAAAACCTTCGATTAATTACTAAAAAATATACTTGAAAAGATTGTGTTGATTGACAAGAAAGTTTCTGTGTGTGTACTTAAATATACGTACATTACGAAAATAAAATTTGAAATATCGATTTTTCGGAAATTTTCACTCTTTATACCCCCTTAAAGTAGATAACATTGGCAGAGACTTCACCGAGCGTTTTTTCGTTATCGTGTTTCAATCATAAAAAAATGGTTGCATTTTTTTTCGATGTTTTCCAGGAGAAATGACATTGTCAATTAACGAAAAAAAAAAAAATGTTAAAAAGAAAAACGTCGGTCACCCCTAAACTACTATTACACTGAACAAGTGTACTAAATATCAAGTGAATCCGTTAATTAGATATCGAGAAATCGTATACACCGTTTTCATAATCAAAATTTCGAGAAAAACGCGACTAAAGTTTTACTAACACTTCCATCGTTGTAATCACGAGCTGACCTTCCACTGCGATTCCCACACCATATATACTTGAATTTTTCTACAAAAGCAGAGCCTTTCCTTTCCGTCACGAACATTTATTACAAGTTCGAAGCTTCATCATTGCGCGTCAGATCCATTTTATTCTCGATGTCTTTTCAATGCAAAAACAAAAAGAGCAAGAACCGCTCGGTGCAGTATGTCGAAAATTTCCGAGCCCGCTTTCACTCGCGGGCGATTGTTTTTTTTTTTTTTTTTTCACGTACTTTCATCATGTGTTGGTCTCAACGAGTGTTGAGATTTAGGCATCGTATGAACAAGAACCATCTTATTCGGAATATTATTAGAAGCTGGTCCGAAGAGCAGGGGGTCGACATCTGCAATTTTTCATCAAGGCTTTCCCCCTCGCCCCGGCTCTATGGTGCCATTTAAACCTCGTGAACATAATTTTTATGCCGTGTTTGGATCGCTTTTAGCACAAGGATCAAGAGACCACGAAACGCGCAATTATTTGCGCGTGGACGACAGTATATAGGGGAAAGTAACTTTGTCACAGTGTACCATAAAAGTCTCTCTCTCTCTCTCTCTCTCTCTCTCTCTCTCTCTCTCTCTCTCTCTCTCTCTCTCTCTCTCTCTCTCCCCCTCTCTCTTTTTTTCTCTATATCACTCTAGCTACCCTCGCGCATTTTTGGAGGGGAAAGAGGCTCTGCTTTATCGGAGATCGTCTCTACGAGGGGGATGCTTCTTTTGGGGTGGTTTCTCTCCACGCCCACGACAGACAAACTTACCCCCCCCCTTTCCCGTCTCTCGTCGTTCTTTCTGCCCTTTATCCTACCCTGATCTTCTAACGATTGGACGCGACTCGAGGCCCCCGTGGTCGCATTTTCTTTACTCTTCTCACAAAACGATTCGAAAAAAAAAAAAAAAAAAAAAAAAACGAAAACTCCTAAAATTCAATTTAATATATATTCTTATTGATTATACCACGATGAGAATTATGTTACTTTTTTTAAATAAATAAAATTCGTGACATTTAATTCACACTAAAGAAACAAAATAAAATCGAATTTAAGGGGTTAGGCCACTCTATAGGCCGAAAAAATAGGCTTTTCGGTGATTTTTTTTTTTCAGAAAAACTACAATATAAATCGAGATTACAAAAAAGGGTGTTTATCATACATGTCAGTGACTGTATACAATAATTTTGTTAAAGCGATTAACTTCAAAATCGCTTTTTAAAATTTCAAAATTAATTTTTTAAACTGGCCGGAAACATAAGTCGGACAATTTTCAACCGATTCACTTGAAATGTTGAATGTATCTTGAAAGATACGTTGTCGATGAAAGTACGTGGATTTTTTTTTTATATTGTATAGTTCATTTGGTAATTATTTACTTTAGTCACTTTTCCGAAATATGAAGCTAAATGATTTTTGTTTGTCATTTTCTCATTGATCGGATTATAAATGATGATATTCAGTCGGGGGAAGCTGAATTCCACCTTCCCATAAAAAGTTATGGGGCTTTGAAGTTCGCGGAAACATGTGATAAAATGTTCGAGCCTGACGATATTGATGCCGTGAGCATTTAGTTAAGGCGTTACCCCCACTTGTAGCGCAAAAAAAGGCCTTTTTCATGATTTTTTTTAAAGAAAACTACAAAACTTTTTTAATCGATCAATATACCATCTTAAAGAACACATCTTGAAGTACTTGCAGTAATTTTTTTTTTATTGAAAAATATTACACTGTTTAGTGGCAAATGGCCGTCAATGAAATAATGTTTTTATATACGCGGTTTGCGGTGACCAACATTGCGGCGAAGTGGATCATCTGAAAAAAAAAATGCGGATGGATTTAGTCAAATATAAGTATAAACTAGTCTTTAATCGAAGGATTTTAAAAAATAGTCATTTTTCACAAAATGGCGGACAGTCAAAGTTAATGGTTCGATTTTAACGAAAAAAAAACGGCCATTTTTTTCGAAAAAAAAAATCGAACGATTAAAGACTACATTTTTATGTATTAAATAAGCCTGCAAAATTACAAGAAGATCGGTTCATTAGTGTTCGAGTAATCTTGGTCACCGACTTCAGAAATTCCATTTTGAGAAAAACGCGTTTAAAGTTTCAATTTCCGGTCGTTTACACAACGGATTCTTCTCTTTCAACGCTCATATCTCAGTCAATTTTGTTCGGATCGACTTGAAATTTTCAGGACATATTCTCAGATACTTATACTTCAAAAAAATGCAATAAAAAAAATCGATTTTTTCAAAATCGCAAGTGCGGGTAACCCCTTAATCGACGATGCTCTCGAGAACATTATTATTACTTTTATGGCGTGGAAAAAAGTGATTTTTATTTACCTATGCCTATTTTATTATTACTTTTATGGCGTGAAAAAAGTGAATTTCAGCTTCCTCCGACGAAACATCATCATTTACAACCCAATTAACAAGAAAATAGCTGGAAAACATTTTCAAGTCATTTTTCAGAAAATTCACGCCGCATTTTATCACGTATTTCCACGAACTTCAAAACCCCATAACTTTTTATGGGAAGGTGGAATTCAGCGTCCCCCTACTGAATATCATCATTTATAACCCAATCAATGAGAAAATAGCAAAAAAAAAATTTACGCTTATTTTTCGGAAACGTGACCAAAGTAAATAATTACCGTTCATTTGTTATTAACAATTATCCGACGATTTTTTAGGCAAATTTTTCACTTTCCAAAAATTTGCCTAAAAATCGTCGGATAATTGTTAATAACAAATGAACTATGCAAAATAAAAATAAAAATCCTACGTACTTCCATAGACAATGTATTTTTCAAGATATATTCAACATTTCAAGTGAATCGATTGAAAATTGTCTGAGTTATGGTTCCGGTCAACTTAATCAACATTTTAAGATTAATCGCTTCAAAAAAATTGTTGTATACAGTCACTGATATGCATGATCAAAAACCCTTTTTGTAATCTCGATTTATTTACTAGTTTTTCTGAAAAAAAAGAATCCCTAAAAAGCCTATTTTTTCGGCCTAAGGCCTTAATATATATGTATATAGTATTTATAATGTCAATCTTCATCAATAATATCAACACTATAATATCCCTCTTATGGTGTTGAAGTTTGCATCGTTGGAATAAAACGATACTTAAAAATAAAAAAAAACACTTAATTTTTTTCATTTCTTCATTTTCATCGCTATCTAGATCCTTCTTTTCAATTTTATGTAATGAAACTCCAGCAAGGATCTTCAAAAATGTTTGTGTCCAATGTGCGATCTTAAAAATTGTGCAAACGAAAATAGTAGAACAAACCTCAATAGCATTCCCTTTTGCATTCAAGTTTATCTTCAACTTGCAACGGGCCCCGAAGAATTCTCATAGTCCGAGAGAAACTTCTGCTGCTGGGAGGGCGAGGGGGGGGGGGGATATTTTCGCACGCACAAGAGAATCTTCGCGCCATTTGAAAATTGTGATCGAACGAAATGTGTTCGCAGCAGTGCGTTTACAAAGAGACTTGGTTTATTTTTTTCGTGTTTACTTCTCGTCCGGATATTTCTCGCGAGCATTCCCCGCTGGTGAAGCTGCCGACTCGGTTCGTCTCGCTCGGTACACTGCGCACAGCTTCGCAGACACACACACGCACGTAAATACGACAAACGCAAGAATCTCGTGCCCTCACGAGTTCTGTATTTTTTTTGTCCCTCTTCATCACACGCTCTCTCCCTTTCGCTCTGGAGAAAGAAGAAGAGAGAGAGAGAGCGAAAGCGCGCGAGAGGTCGAGGGTATTGGCTCAGACACTGCAGTATGCATACATATATACATACAACATACACACATTCATATATATATATATATATAAAGGAATATTCACATCGAGTGTACTGGAATATATATATATATATACATATATATATTCCAGTATACTCGCATATGTATATTCCTTTACGAACAATCCGCGGGGGAACGACCCCGACGACGATGATGACGCCGCCGCCGCAGCTCTATAGGATTCTCGATCTCTCGGCATTCGCCCTCTTTGTCCCCACGCAGAGAATAATACCCGCTCTCACATCGATGTACGCGCACCTAACGTACTCGTTGTTTATTTTCTGCACGCGTGGTTCGAACTCGAAAAATCATAACGACCGAGCCGTCGCGGTTTTTTTGTTCGATTTATATATATATATATATATATAAATCGAACAAAAAAACCGCGATCGCTCGGTCGTTTTAATTTTTCGAGTTCGTTTTGATTTTTCGAGTTTCGAGCTCATATACAGGGTGTCCCAGAACTCAACGTTAAGCCGACACGGGGTGACAGGATTGATTGTAACCATCATGAGAAAAATCAGAAAAAAAATAAATCAGAAAAAAATAAAGCAAAAAAAAATAAAGCAGGGCCTTTCAAAGTAGACAAATTTTGAAAATTTTAAATTCATAGTTTAACAAATAGTCTTAATGCTAGGAAACTTGGGATTGTTTGGGTTTGTTTCACAATAACCGAAAAATGGTTACAGTTTGACCAAATTTCTAGATTTTTCTTAAATGCCCATAATTTTCAAACTGCATGGGATAGATTTTTGTTCTGATTTTTCTCATGATGGTTACAATCAATCCTGTCACCCCGTGTCGGCTTAACGTTGAGTTCTGGGACACCCTGTATATATATATATATATATAAGGTATTCCACGTGAATCCGGTGGACTTTATCCCTGACCCCCGCCAATTCGATTAATTTTTTTATCTGGTTCCATTGACTCTAAAAGACACCTTGAATTTTCTTACATTTTTCGAAAGAACCACTAGTTAAAAAAAAATCTCCGAAAAAAACACGCCGATTTAAAAATCCGCAAAAATTCCCAAAGATGCGTGATTATATGTAAAAAATTTCAAGTTATCACCCGCAGTGGAAGCATGATTTCTTCTGTGCTTTCTGAGCGATAAATGTTAAAAAAAAATCCGAAAAATTTACCGCTAACTGTTCAAGGTCCATGATTGTGATTTGGTTATTCAAAAATGGTCAAGACAATTCATTCTGGGTATTAAAATATTTAAGCATCCGCCCGAAGTAAGCGGTTCTTGAATTTTTCGGATTTTTTTTCGGCGCAGTGTTTTTTCGGGAATTTTTTTAGAAGGGAAAAAAACAAGTGAGCCCAGTAAACATTGAGGTATTTTCATGTATATTTGAAATGTATAAAAAAAAAATTTCAACATGAAACAATAAATGACTGCACATTTATCAGCCTATTCCATGTGCATCTTTGCCACTGCAGTCCCCCAATCGGCGGGCAAGACGCAGCTCGTAATTCTCGACTGAACCAAATAAACCAATGAAATTTTCAATTGTCATATATTTTTCATCTGGTCGAATTAAGAAAAAGCTGAAAAAATCGTAAAATTATAACTTTTCACAGGTTTGAAAAAAACGGTGTTAAAAAAAAACACTGACGTGCTATAAAAAAGATTTAAAAATACTTTTTCATCCACTTTGTTAATTCACTTAGAAAATATTTTCATACTGAAGAAAATAAACTTTGGTTTGATTCGATAGGTCTTTTAGTTTTTTTTGCTCTCACGCCCGCCAATTTGGAAAAATCGTGAAAATGAGAACTGGAGAACACACTGAAAAAAAAAAATTCGTTCATCGAACCAAAATTCAGTTGGTTTAACAAAATGTATCTTTAAATACGTTCAACTTGATTTTTGATTAGCGTAACAAACGTTTTGTTAATCTAACTGATAGTTTTAGTGGTGTGAACTGTAGCTTATTTAGCATGCCTGAGCAATTGTTAAAACAACAAAATTTCGAGACAACAAAATGCATTTTGCACATTCAACGATTTCTTTTTCTCAGTGCAGGCCCTCCAAAGTTTTCAATAGGAAGAAATATCAATCGCTTCTCTGCTTTTGGCCTTGTGTCTTCGAAAATGTTTACCATTGGCCTCTGTAACTTTGTAAATATATTCTTGGATACTTTACCTATCGATTTAAGCAACAAAAGAAAGATTTTTGGGACCTTCTAATTCAGGCTCCAGCCTTGAGTTTGGGCCTTGAGAAAGGGTTTTATTGAGAAGGGCATTACGTAAAAATCCGCAAGGGTATACGTTGGAACTCGAGAAAATAAATAAATGTGTGTGTGTGTGTGTGTGTGTGTGTGTGTGTGTGTGTGTGTGTGTATATATATATATATATATAAAATAGTGGCCCTTGATATGGGTAAAAAAAAATTGATCGTGCCGCCCTCCAAGACGGTTCCAAATAATAAAAAAAAAATCTACGCGAAGCCCATGATGTTGAAGTTTGCATCGTTGAAACGCAACGAAAGTTCCGTTTTACATTTTATTTTCCGTATTTTTATTATTATAGACGATCTTTTTTAAAGATTTATAATGTAGATCGCTAAATGAATTTCTTATAAATGTTTGAAGGACTTTCGTAGGCGAAATCTGCCAAAAGGAGTTAAATTCGTTGCAGTCCAACGATGCAAACTTCAGCATCGTCGAAGCCCCAGCTATGTCCGTTAAAAGGAAGGCGTGCCTGTAAGCATGAACTTAAATTTAAATATCAATTTTTCTTCATGATTGGAGAAATTTCGATTTTTTAAATCTAGTTTATTTGTCAATTTTTTTTTACTTTCCGAAGCGATTGTATATTGGTATTCAATGTACAGATGAAACAATAAGGTCCTCCATACTAGATTTTATGAGCGTTCAGTTTTACCATCCTATTATTTTGGAACAATAGTTCGATTTAGCTGCTGTCGAACGCTTTTAATCACATCAAAATAAAACTTTAAATTTGCATCTTGTCAGAAAAATCTATTAAGTACGAAGGATACAAATTCACGATAAACCATTCACATCGAACTTCCGGATTGGCCAGAATTGTTTTTTTTTTTTAATTTTGTTAGAAATTTCCTTGCGTGCTGAGATACAAACACATTAATATTTCACTGAGATCAGACTTCCAGTGTTGTGAATAAAAAATGTATTTGAATATTGCTTTCGCAAAAATGCATAGGGACATTTTAAACTTGGCAGGATTTTAAAATTGGCGAGCTTGTTCGTTTTATTGAAAACAAAGAAATTATTTATTCGCACAAGTCATCCAATTGGTCGTAAAAAACATAATATTTAAAAAATGTACATATAAGATATGGATACTAGTTCGTTCAGTACGAATTTATTTATTTAAACCACAGAAATATCGTGTTGAAAAATTGACAAATAAACTAGATTTAAAAAATCGAAATTTCTCTAATCATAAAGAAAAATTGATATTTAAAATTAAGTTCATGCTTACAGGCATGCCTTCCTCTTAACGGACATAGCTGGGGCTTCGCGTAGATTTTTTTTTTTATTATTTCGAACCATTTTAGACGGCGGCGCGATCAATTGTTTTTTTTTACCCATATCAAGGGCCACCCTAATATATATATATTCTAAATAAATATGAAAAAGGAAGAAGGAAGGATCGTGAAGTGTCCTGGACAAGGAGTTATCCGGAGACGCCGTATAACCGAGAAGGACTCGCTGATTATATTAAATGGCTGGTAAAACGATCTGCTTAACATAGCGTTTATCTGTTCTTCCTTGGTTTTACTACTTTTTCACTGCCTCGTCAGCCATTGCCCATAAAGTCTCGGGCTGCTGTGCGGCGCGCCCTCGCCTCTCTCTCTCTCTCTCTCTCTCTCTCTCTCTCTCTCTCTCTCTCTCTCTCTCTCTCTCTCTCTC
The DNA here is from genome assembly GCA_964007375.1 of Ophion obscuratus. Taxonomy (NCBI): domain Eukaryota; kingdom Metazoa; phylum Arthropoda; class Insecta; order Hymenoptera; family Ichneumonidae; genus Ophion; species Ophion obscuratus. Next base: position 6,558,413 of record OZ023320.1, read on the forward strand.
TCTCTCTCCTCCCATATCTCCCTCCGTCTCAGGAAAACCACGCATAGTCCTCGATACGTCTTTTCATCCCTTCGTCTCGTTTCCGTCCGCTTTCACACGCTTTTCCCTCCCCCTCTCCCCAGTCCCTTTCCAACGCGACTCGTCTTTCCCAATTTTTTCGGCTCAACGAACCGACCCGAAACCGCAACCGCTGACAAATGCAAAACCGCCAATTTACGTTTATCGTTCCAAAACTTCCGGGAAAAATATCGTTCAAACGCCGAGACGAGATGCGATTTTTTGGCCATTGTTATTTCATCAATTAGTTTCTTCACAATTCACGGAAAGAAAAATCCTCAGAGTATTAACATTGCCAAAAAATCATCAAATTTTTCACTCAACGTTAAAATTAAAATTAAAATAAAACAAAAGAAATAATTGAATATAATTTATATTTTTTGTTCTGCTGCTGGATTAAATCAATGAAATTTCAAGCTATAGAAAATACGATGCTGAAGTTTCCAACGTTGGAGAAAAGACCTTCAACCATGCTTTAAGGGGCTATACCAGTGTGAGCGCTGAAAATTTTGGTGACTTTCGGGAATTTTTTGGAACAAAAGTACTTAACGGCGTGGTAAAGTTAATTCGGCGAAAAAAAGGCATGTTTTTAAGATTTTTTTTTTTGGCGTAACGAATAGTGTTCGTTTATTGAAAAATTTACATATAATAAAGTAACATTTGAACAACATTCTCCTAAATTTGCATTGCAAAATATTCAAAATTGAGCGAGTGAAAATTAAATCCCGGAGGCGCCTCGAAAAAAAGTTGGTTTGCGGTGTGCACCATAACTCGCAACAGAATCATTTGAAACAAAAAAATCAAAATGCATTTGTTAAAGGAGATGTTTCTCGAGGTAATGACGAGAGGATTTTTTTTTCGATTTTTCGATTTTTCGTAGCACTTGGGAGCCAAAAACCCGATTTTCGCTAAAAAATCGGCTAATTTGTTGTTGAAAAATTAGTAATTATTTTTAAAAAACAAAAAAGCTCTCGACAATACCTGGTGAATTATGTGAAGAAGTAGTGTGCAAAATTTCAAAGCGATTTGTCCAGTAGGTTTTGAGTTATCGTGCACACGGACTTCAAATATGACAAGTGTCAGAAAAACGGTTTGAAAAACGCAAAAGAGAAGAGAACGGCATGGAGCAATAGACGCTCAAATACTCATAACTTCGTCAATTTTACTCCGATCGACTTGAAATTTTAACACAATATTCTTGATGTATTATGCATTCATTTAAAAAATTTAAAAAAAAAATTAAAAAAAAATTTTAATACTTTACCTTGCCCTTAATTGAATGTTTCGACAAATTGAGAATATATTTGGCTATATTTCACCGATATTACATAATTTTTTCATATAAAAATATTGAGATCTAAGCGACTTATGCGCTGCCTTCGGAGGCGGCAAAACAAAAAGTTCCTCCACTGCTGACACGATTCCGGCCGATTGAGTAGCCGAAACCGAAAAAGGAAAAAATGTCGTCAAACTGGATGGTATTTCCTGTACAATGACGCAGGATTTTCGAAAAATATCAAAATCTAACAAAATGGCGTAATTATGAAACAAAAGTCTGTTTTCTTGCCTATAAAATGGTCGTTTTTTTCAATGCCGAATCGTCAATTTTCATCCAATCGAAAATATCCTACGTCATCGTAGAGTAAATATATTCGAGAGTACTCAGTTCAAATTCCAAGTCAATCGGATAATTGCTTTTCGAGTTACTATCGATTTTTGCAAGATAAAACGATATTGATATAAATGATATAATGATATTCTTGAAAGTATGAACTGTCGAAAAAGACAACAAAAAAATCGATTTTTTTAAAGTGTCACACTGGTATAGCCCCTTACGATATTTATTTAGCGATGTACACGACCAATCTATTTAGAAAAATCACCTATAATAATAAAGAAAACAAAAAAGAAAATAAAATGCAAAACAGAATTTTCGTTGCTTTCAAATAATGAAAATTTCAACGCCATTAGAAAATGGGCATTTTTTTTATTCCCTCAGCCAATTTTCTCGACGTCCGTCCATGAAAATGATCAATAATTGATCAATCAAGCTACTCCTGGCTGTGTTCCATAAAAAGAAGAGGAGATAAGAAAGGCACGTTTTAATCAAATTTGCGCACTACAAAGAGGCGCAGAAATATATAAATATAAAAATGTGTACACACGCACATATGTATATAAACACGTATGTGATTCCACTCGGGACTTTGGACAGCCCCGAGAAGCGCGGAGAGAAGAGAGAAAGAAAGGGCCGGTCGCGGCGTCGAGGGGCAAAAAAAGAGAAATAAGAACGAGAGAATAGACTCTCTCGGCATCTTTGCGTCCCGAGGGATCGAGCCAGAAACGGAGGGAGAGAGAGAGAGAGAGAGAGAGAGAGAGAGAGAGAGAGAGAGAGAGAGAGAGAGAGAGAGAGAGGTCATACCAGAGGCGTGAGCCTCGAAAACTCTTCCAAGGAATCCCGCTGTTTCCTTTTTTCCTTGCAGTTCTATTTTTCCCTAGCAATCGAGAGACTAAAGGCCCTTTTCATTTTTCTCCCCATCTTTGACATTTGGACAACCCTCCGTCTCGTTCTCCCCTACACTTACGTTCGACGTGGACTTTCTCTCATAGATACAATTTATCTGTGAAAGTTCACGCGTCCTACGGTGATTTGTTTCTTTGCATCGTGCGCGTCAATATTTTACGCACAATACTTTTAATTCAACAATTATCAATCCTTTTTTTCGCCCGAACAAAAACGATGGATGCATGTCCTCAAAGTTAATTAATTTAAGTAAATTTTTTCCTCTTTTTTCCTTCACCCAATCGAGGATTTTATAGTCCAGTCGAAATAGGATTTCACCTGGAATTAATTCCGAGCTTCGAGTTTCTTTTTTTATACTGGGGGGGGGGGGGGGGGTAGTGTAAATCTCGATCTTCGGGAAAATCCCCCTGGTGCGTTTGCCGCCATCTTGATTTGAAGAGGGATTTTTTTTCTTTTTCGAATAACTCGCTTATTTTCAACCTTAGAGTGAAAATGATTGTATTCAAAGTTGTGGAAAATGTAATTCTCCACAGGTTTGGTGATTATAATTTTTATTCTAGGATCGATATTTATAGAGTTAGACTGCCAAAAGGGGTAAAAAACGTTTTTTTTAAAACTTATCTCGTTTATTATCAAGTTTATTGTAAAAATGGTAATATATAATAACATAGGAAATTTTATTTCCTCAAACTTTGGTTATTAGCATTTTTACCCTCGGATCAATATTTTCGGACTTATACTTAATTTAGGGGTGAACTTTTTTTTGTGTTCAGTTATTTCGTTTATTATCAAGTTTATCGTAAAAGTAATAAGGAGTAATCGGGTAGGAAATTTTATTTTCTTCAACTTTGGTCAGCGCCATTTCTACCCTAGGATCAATATTTTCGGACTTATTTAGGGGTGAACTTTTTACCTCTATTTGTAGTGTAACTCTATAAATATCGATCCTAGAATAAAAACTATAATCACCAAACTTATCGGGAATTATATTTCCCACAACTTTTGATATGATCATTTTCACTCTAAGGTTGAAATTAAGCGAGTTATTCGAAAAACAAAAAATCCCTCTTCAAATCAAAATGGCGGCAAACGCACCAGGGGGATTTTCCCGAAAATCGAGATTTACACTACCAACAACGCCCCCCTAAGTATAAAAAAAGAAATTCGAAGCCCGGAATTAATTCCAGGTTAATCGAATTTTAGACCTATCTCGACTGGACTATTATACGAGAGGGCCACCCATTTTTTTTTTCAATTTTATTCATGAGATTGAAGTTTGCGTCGTTGGAATACACTGAAAATTATCATTTTTCGGTTGCTCGAATTTCTTGCGGCTGGTCTTCAGTGAAAAAATTCGACAATCGTTTTTTAGGTCGCTTATTTAGCCATCTAGAATTTTGATCGAAAAACAAATATTTTCTAAAATAATAAAAATGAGGAAATAATATAAAAAAGAATTTTCGTTGCACTGCAACGATGCAAACTTTAAGATAATTTTTATTTTTATTTATTTTACGAAAATTTATTCGCAATTTTGGATTGTAGATCCAGATGATATTCAAGCTAGCATCATTGAAACGCAACGAAAGTTGAGTAGCCCGAAACGTTTTATTTTTTATTTTTTATTTGGACTGCGAAACACCACTCATTTTCACGATCCCCATCGGAAATCTACGGCCCAAATTTGCAGGATAAAATTTTTTATTATGAAGAAGATTAAGAAAAAAAAAAAAAAATTGAGACAGACTTTTCGTTGCATTCCAACGATGCAAACTTCAACCCCGCGGATCTAGACGGGTTTTGAAAACACGTTTGATACATATCTACCCCTTATAAATACGTAGATGAAATTCCTGAACTATTCCATTGGATGCGAGAGACTAGCCGTAAGATTCAAAAAGGCGAATAATACTGCAAAGTTTTCCGGACTTTTCCGCGAGCTTCCTGCCCTCTATATCCTCTTCTTCATATTCCCTTTACCTTTTTTTTCGTCTTTCTCCGCTTTCTTTACTGTTATTTTCTCGTTTTTTTTGCCGCTCGTATAGCGCGGCAAGTCTCGGGAGAAAGCGCGCGGATGCTGCGACGTTTCGCGTCTCTCATGCGTAGTCAACGAGCTTATTCGTCGACTACGAGAACTATGGAAGTCGTCGGATCTATACTCGAATACGTATACGGACAGAAACCTATGTGTATATATATATATATATATATATATATACACATATATATATATACATACATACATACATATATATATATATATATATATATATATATATATATATATATATATATACCTATATATATATATATATATATATATATATATATATATATATATATATATATATATATATATATATATATATATATATATATATATATATATATATATATATATATATATATATATAGGTTTCTTTCCGTGTAACCTAAACCTATATATACACCGTAAAAAAATTCTGTATAAAAATTAACACACAAGTGTAGGAAGTTTTTATGCGGATACCGCTTACGAAATTTCAGATACGATTTTGAAAATCCAAAACAGGTTATTTTAAAAATGAAAATGTAGCTCCGTAATATTAATATACCTGTGCGTTTGAAAAATAACGCACGTGTAAAGAAATAATCACATCCAATTATATTGAAATCAAGAACCATTTGCTGATATCAAAATACGAGTGTTGAATTTAAGAACCATTTGCTAATATCAGCATACGGGTGTGTATTAATTTCACGGAAACAAAGTATTACCTTTAATGTACACTGTAAAAAGCTTCTGTATAAAAATTAATACACAAGTGTATGATTTTTTTACGAGGACGCCGTTTGTTAAATTTCAGATAATATTTTGAAAATCCAAAGCAGGTTATTCGAAAAATAAAAGTGTAGCTCCGTAATATTAATATACTTGTGCGTTTGAAAAATAATGCACGTGTAAAAAAATGTTCACATCCATGTATATTGAAATCAAGAACCATTTGCTGATATCAATATACGAGTGTATATTAAATTCGTTCGTATATTAAGTTCGTAAAATTCAATTCTTTTGTGCTTTAAATGTAGTGTAAATTTAATATAATGTTCACATTGTTTCATATGATCTTCATCAGCGTTTATGATTTTTTTTTCCATTCCAGTTTCGCACTTTTAAATAAATTTGTTGTGATCATGCATTGTACGTATCGTAAAATTCAGTTTCACATATATTTTTCAGGCTGCTGTAAATAAATTTCAAACTTGTTTTGTATTTTCAATGCTCTGTTTTTTTATAGTTGATTTATTATACATCTGTAGTAATTTTCAATTGAAGACACGGGCTAATGCAATACATTTTCCACAAATTTACAAACTTGTCTTTGAAATTCCATGTTGCATCTATTAAATTCTGTATCCACGTTAGATTTTCATGATCTTGTTTTAAATTTACCGTACAAGTGTTTCAAATTTAATTCCATCTACTGAGTTCGTAAAATTCAACTCCTTTGTATCTTAAATGTATTGTAAATTTCATATCATTTTTTACAGTGCTCATCATCGTCGATTTCTTCAAGTCTTGCTTGCTTTCGAATTTTTGAAATTTTCAAAGTGGACTGGCCCCTTTAATTTTTTTTTGGAACCACCCTAATGTGTGTGTGTGTGTGTGTGTGTGTGTGTGTGTGTGTGTGTGTGTGTGTGTGTGTGTGTGTGTATATATTGAAGCAACACAGAGTTCCCTTTCCATCCGTGCACTTATCTATTTTTATTTGACTTCTCTACATCGTCACGGAGTCGTGTAAAAGATTGCAGTAAAAAAGATCAAGAAGCGTATATAAAACTTCTATACGTATACTTCTAAGTGTAGAAATATAAGTGTGCATATATACAAACACCATTGTGTTCATCGGAGTTCCGGTCTACGAAGCGCAACGGACAATCTTGCAAGCTATTCACGTACTTTTGTGTATGTACACACACACGCACACACACACACACACACACACACACACACACACACACACACACACACAATACGTATGTTCAGTATCATATTGTATGTGCATACACGTGAAATTTTAAGTCTCATGTACCGCGATACCCGCGCGATATTCTCCGATCTTCCAACGTTTTATAATTTTCCATTTATTCACTGATCGCTGGGCCGCGATGAGAAATTAATTATCCGACAATTAATGGATGTGATAAAGGTGGCAGTGTATTATTTACGACGTGCGGAGTGGGAGTATGAAAGTGAACAGGCTGAATATATGTATGGATTTGTACGAGAGTATTTAAAGGGCAAGAACTTGAATTAAAGTGTTGAAGAACACTTGGGTGAAGCGACTCTCACCCCATCGGGTGCCAAGTGAAAGGCTCCTCCTCGAATGTGCAACGCTGCACTTTGCTGCACTTGACATAGTCGCGACGATTTAATCGGGCTTCTTTTTAGATGGTTTTTATTTTGGTTAGTATTTTTGTCAGTGGGAATGTGGGTAGTGACGAGGGTGGAAGAAAAACGTATGAAGATGGTGAGATTTATTTGGTGGTGGAAATTAAATTGAGAAAAGGGCTGCATTCTAAAGACGTTTCGGTGGAATTTGATCCTGTGGGCGGTACTCGCTGTGCCTCGTGTTCAATATAAACTTTTTTTCATTTATATTTATTTATATTTGTATTTAAATGATATAATTGTATATTTGTGTATTTATATATTAAGTATTTTTATATTCGTATATGTATGTATATATTTGAATTATATAATTTTACATTTATATATATATATATATGAATCTGCGTTACAGCAGTCGATTCGTTTGCAAACATTCGCAAGTAAAGTTAGCGAATATCTTCAAAATCGTGTTTTTTGATATATGCATAGGTTACTTGGGATCCTTTGAATTCTTTGTTTTTTTTTTATCGAGATTATGAAGCAATCTTAATTATCAGGAATTATTATTACATGAACCTAATACTCAATTATTGAATATTCATTTTTTACTATTAATATTGTTAATAATTATCAAAGTTATTGATAATGATATATACAATTATACACGTGCGTTATGAAATAACTTCGATTATTGATAAGAAATAATAATTGTTAATCATTATCGACAATCGAGACTACATAAGGACAAAAAAAATATAATTTTTTTGTTTGCCATCAAATAATATATTTTTATATTGTTTATGTATATGTATTGCTTTTATACCGAAATATTTATATAGTTGTACGTGAGCATTTGCACTTTATTTATCCATTCTAGTTACTCAACTCTATATATACAGGATGCCCCTCTTATCTCTGCCACCCGAAATAACTCGGTAATTATCGACGTCACAAAAAAATGCTCCAGACAAAAGTTGTACGGTGTCAAGGGGGCCATTAAATGCGACCAATTTTATTTTATTTCGGCGGAGGCGCTAACGCACAGTGAAGGTCACCTCCACTTCTTTAAATGGAATGGTACATTTTTTTCAACCATCTCGTGGATCACCTCATGCCGCATAAAAAACACGAGGGGCTCAAAGTCGTTCCCTGTCTATAAAAGGGAATAAAATAAAATATGCACAGAACAATGCAAAATAAACGGCAAGCTACGTACTTCATTATGTGCCTCGTAATATATAGTACCGGTCAACGGTTTTCGATCATTTTGCATGATTGGAAATTTTTCGATCACTTTGGATAATTGCACAATTACATTAAAATAATACAATTTATTTTATCGAGCTATATATTATGTTCGTGAAGTAAGAAATAAAATGAATAACATTATTCTGATATAATTTTGCAATTATCAAAATTAATCGAAAACTTTTGACCGGTTCTGTATATATAATAATAATAATAATAATAATAATAATAAATATAAAATAAAAAATAATAAAAAATAAATAAATAATAAATAAATAAATAAATAATAATAAAAATAAAAAATAATAATAATAATAACTATTATTGTTTTTTTAATTAAAAAAAATTTTAAAAATTAAAAAAATGAATTTTAAAAAATTAAAAAAAAATTAAAATTTTTTAAAAAAAAATAACTATTATTATTATTATTTGTAAATATTTATTTATTGAAATCGTCGAGCGTAAGACTGTCCGGTACGTCCCACATAAACGGGAAAGAGAGAAAGATCGAGCGGAAAAAGTAGCGCGAGCGGGCAATTGCGCGAGTTGTGCGCGTGCGATCGCAATCACGTTTTTTATTGGATCGTTAAGGGCGTGTTGTTTATTATACGGTTCGCACTCGCTCCGATCTGATAGGGCGTTTCTTCATTCAGCAGCAATGAAATACCAAGTGCGAATGACGCGAAAGTGAGTGAGGGAGAGGGACGAGAAAATACTAGAACCTGAAACCAATGCACCCATGCATTATCGTGCATTCAGTTTAAGGGCGCAATTAAAATGAAACAAAGAGGAGATAAGGTCGGCACGTCTTTTATCAAACGTCGGGTTTTTCAAACCTCGAACTTCTTCCTATTGTAATCATTCATTAGGTGCGCGGAAGTCATTAATGTTATTGTTGTTTTTAATATCGGCTTGATTTTAATCGTGGCGCGTTATTACGGGATCGAGAGGCCGAGGCTGGGAAAAAAAGGGGGAGAGAGAGAGAGAGAGAGAGAGAGAGAGAGAGAGAGAGAAGGCGCGGGAAAAGGAAAAGAACAGTCGAAAGAGGTTTGTCTCGCTTGCACGAAATGGAATGTGGTTTTTCCCTCCAATGGATGTGGGTAAAACATGCCTACTGGTCTCTCCCTCTCTCTCTCTTTCTCGCCTCCCTTTCTATCTCCCGTTCTCTCTCTTTCTATTGCCTTTCCACCCTCTTTCTTATTTCCTTTCTCTTTGTCTCCAAGTCTCTCTCTCTCTCTCTCCCTCTCTCTCTCTCTCTCTCTCTCTTTCTCTGTCTCTCTTTTTCCTTTGCTTTGCCTCTCCCACGCGCTCTCTCTCTCTCTCTCTCTCTCTCTCGCTGAGTCTTCCTCTCTTTTTATCTTGCTTTGCCTCCCTTCGTCTCTTTCTCTCTCTTTTTCTGCTTCTCCCTCTCCCTCGCTCTTTTTCTTTTTTATCTCTTTTTCTTTCTTCCTCTCGTTTTCTCTCTTACTCTTTTTTTTCTCTTTCTCCTTTTGGCTTTCTTTTTATATTTCTTTCCCCTTTTTTCTCTCTTTCCGTTTCTCTCTCTCTCTCTCTCTCTCTCTCTCTCTCTCTCTCTCTCTCTCTCTCTCTCCACTCTCTTTCGTCCTCTTCGCATGCACACGTGTGCAGGGCCTGCTGGACCTGTGCAGCGTCACGCAGGTGGCCAGGATTAGTTTGCTCGAGAGCATCGAACAGCATGGGCAAAAATCCACCAGGCGCGATGCACAAAGTATGCGAGACTTGTAACCAGGGGGACTGAGCGAGCGAGAAAAAGCAAGATTCAAGGTGAACAGGACTCGTCGTCTTTAGCTGATGCGGCCTCTCTCACACCTATACCTGTGTCGAGTAATCCTCTCTCTCTCTCTCTCTCTCTCTCTCTCTCTCTCTCTCTCTCTCTCTCTCTCTCTCTCTCTCCTCCCTCTTCTTTCTTGTCTTCGCCCCCCCCCCCTCTTACCATCGATTCGCGAACGCATTTCTCGCATCCAGAGCTCTCGTTTCGCGACCAAAGAACCTCGTGCCGACGACTAACGAACCTTCGTCTACAAACGCATACGCGCTCAATAACGTCTCCGCATAATCAACCGAATGGTTTCCATATATATATATATATATATATACATATACATACATACACGCAGATCTTTCGCCGATATAGTCCCGTCGTTCACATTCACCCACGTAGCAAAAGCTTGAAGAACATCGCTAAAGAATGAAACGAAAAGAAACCGAAGTGAATTACGCTCACCTTGATATCGCATCGAAGCGCCCGCGCCAAGGGCTGTCTCTCTCTCTCTCTCTCTCTGATGGTGGGTCCTCCGAATCGCTTATTTTTTAATCCTTATTATTATATAATAACAAATTATTGGAATAAAATAATCATGTTTCAATTCTTAATACTGATTAACAATTATCAATAGTTGTTAATAATCGGGATGATTTAATAACGCACATGTATAAATATATCCGTATATCTGCACATGCGTTATTAAATAATATCGAGTATTGATAACGGTTAATAATTATTCATAATTCTTAATTATTAAGTTTATATAATAATAATTAATAGTAATTAACAGTGCTTTATAATCTCGAAGACAAACCAAATAAAGGATTCAGAGGGTCCTAAAATAACCGATACCTACATATATGGAAAACATGGTTTTGAAGATATTCGGTACCCTTGCATACGTATAACGCGTTCAAAATATACTTTCCTATATATATAGTCCGGCTTGAGTGGCCCTTCGAGTTAAGAGGTTAGGCCACAGTAACGGGTATAAAATCATGTGCGAGTTTAACATTTTTTTTCGCATGAAAAAGTGATTCACTCATAAAATTAATTACACATCTATTTAGTATGAAAATCAAGCTGTTATAAAATATATATGTTTTTCGATGTACAAAATGGCCGACTACTAATACTTTCTTTTGTTATCTTTTTTTAGGTGCTCCGCGGCCTGACATTTAGCATCCACAATTTTTGACTTACAAACAAAAAACAAAAATTCTCGTCGATCTATATTAGAATACCTAGAGAAGTACATACGGAATTTAAAAAATATTGTTTTATTCAAAAGTTGTAGGTATTTCAACTTAAGAAATTAATTTTCAGTGAAACATTTCGTTATAACTGCTTATAAAATGAAAAGTTTTCGATTACTCAGAAATTCCGTACGTACTTCTCTGCGAAATGCAATTAGGAACATAACTTTTAAACTTGAAGTAAATCGAGTGAAAATTGTTGAAGTTATTTGTCACGCCAATTGGAAAAAAAGCTGTTTCGAGACGTTTCGAGTAGTCGGCCATTTTGAACATCGAAAAAAAAATTCTAACAGCTTGATATTCGGACTAAATAGATGTGTAATTAATTTTATGAGTCAATCACTTTTTTATACGGAACAAAATTGTTGAATTCGCACATTATTTTATACCCGTTACGGTGGCCTAACCCCTTAAGCAGCGTTGTGCACGGCCGATACCCGGAGCGGTGACCGCTAAGCCGTACACCGGCTGGCGAAATCAGAAGAATATGGGGGCGTTTATACCGGTACGGGTTTTCCACAGTTCCCCCGTACCCTCGGCAAATGCGGTATAGTGTAGCTAAACACGGCTGTGGACGCAACGGAACGTTAGGTTAGATTAGCGAAGTGCGGCCACTTGTGTAGAAATTTGAGTCGGGAAAAAGTACTGCCCCTGATCTGCCTTCCCTAGATAATATCAGGCTCTGGGCCTTCCACCCTGGAAGCGGTTCGCAATGTAACAGGTCTAAAGCAAGGTCCCGACCCGCCGTTCCCTTTCTGGGGAACTGATCAGGAACGGGCTGGAGAACAAGCGGTAAATGACCAGAGAAGTTGTGGGGAATAGATCCGAAAATAACCAGGAACAAACGAGGAAATAAAAAATGACGTTTCAGCGTTTTTGGAATCCTTGAGGAGGTCAAATCGGAAGTGTATTCAATTTAGTATTTCGACAACATATTGTTTGTTGGTTATCTACTTGCTAAGGGTAGTACATGAGTGTATACGTACGCTTGCTCGCATTTCCTGATAGGCAAACAGACTGAAAAACGTACACAGATCACTATCCGAGCGAAAAATGCCTAGAGTGCAAAGGGTTATGTCGAAAGTATCGCAAAATCATAAGCGTAAGTGCACGCTGTAAGCATAACACTGTAAGCATTCCGTACGTACTTCTCTGCGAAGCATAACACTGTAAGCATAACACTGTAAGCATAACGCTGTAAGCATTCCGTACGTACTTCTCTGCGAAATGCAATTAGGAACATAACTTTTAAATTTGAAGTAAATCGAGTAAAAATTGTTGAAGTTATTTGTCTTGCCATTGTAAGTTTGAGTTGTGGCTTATTAACCGTTAGTTCCACTAAGTTGTACCACGTACATGGTCTGTACGTGGTACAACTCAGAGGACGAACTTTTATCCTCGTACGATGGTACCTTGCTTACGGGAAGCGCTTCGCTTGTTGCCACCTGGCGAATTGTTGGCGAAATACATTCGGGTAATGTCTTCCCGGCCAGAACATTGATATTTCCCAACATGGCGACAAGGCGTTCAAAAACCACGAATGACCTGCTTTACTTTTTTGCCTCACAAAATAATTAGGCTGTTCTTTATGCTCAAATCATGAGTTATCGTAATCCCGGTATTTATAACAAGCATTGTTATCCTCGTCGATTATCACTGATGAAATGAATGCTTTTAATGATGAATAGAATTAAAACAGATATATCAGTCCATCCTAATCAATTATAAATATCTTTGATGAGGTGAAAAACAAAGTAGCTTTTCTTTAGTTCTTAAAGACAGGCTCCACTTTTCAGAACATGTCAGTGTTCTGGCCGGGTAGACATTACGTGAAGATGTACTTGCTCGCAATGTATCCCGGCCAAAAGATTGTAATACCCAAACATAGAGGCTCGCGTAGAAATTCCGATGGGGCCCAAAACAGGCCCCGATCAGGTTGCCTGACTGCCCTGGTAGGGCACTAACAAGGCAGCCTTAAAGGGCCCTACTAGGAAAGGTAACGTTGTGTCACATATGGGTCTGACCTGGTTACCTGATCAGGTCCCTATCAGGTTGCCTGATCAGAAAGAAATGTATACAATATTTTAAAAATCCAAAATGGAATGAACCACTTAATTTAGAGTTCCACTGCAATGAATTTGTATCATAATTCGTCATTCCCTGGCCTGCTGAAATGTCTCTCTCTTCGCCTTACAAAGCAGCCGAAATCTTCCCAACACGCATCCGAGTTGCATAACGTTTTTTGTGGTGACAGTCCATAGCACCTTTTTTTAAATAGAATTCAGGAATGCATCGAAACTCCGAAGCTACGATGCTGTAAAATCGAAGTTTCCATGTGGAAAATAAGAGGTTATGTGCATCTATCGACTGCTGAGGCAGTTATAGGGTAAACCTATTTATGGCCTCATCAGGGAAAGCCTTAGTAAGGCCTATCAGGGCAAGCCTTGGTAGGGCCCTATCGGGGAAAGCCTTAGTAGGATCTTATCAGCGACGGCCGTAGTAGGGCCATTTTGGTATAGCCTGATTTAGGGCCTAAATACTTCCGGCCCGATCGGGGCCGGATCAGGATGTCCGTAATAGGTGTTACCCGTATCACACCCCGATTGGGGCCTGATCCTGGTCAAGCTAACCCTAAGAAATTTTTATTCGGGGGGTAAGCCGTAAAAAACGATTTTGCGAACTTCCCGGTTTCTTCCATGGAGGGCCCGGTCAGGTAAATCAGACAAGGCAAGTCTGGTCAGAGCCGGACACAAAGTAGGGAATGTCCGGTCACATTTCTCCACGGGTAGGGAGTGCTAGGAAAGGGTTCAATTGGGAAGGGAAATAAAAGGACACCCTGTATGCACACAGGGATGGTGGCAAGCAACATATTTCCGGCGAAATGTTGAGCACTAGATTTTACTTCTACGAGTATTATGTGGTCGGCTTATATATAACCTTTGTACGAAATATGTCGCTTCAGTAACTAAATTATCGTTGCGTGTGGACTTGGGCTGACCAGGCGGAACGTTAAACATTCGGAATACAGTGCCACCTATACCTATGTGTATGGTGTAGTAAAAAGAAATCCATTATTTTTGCATGAAATCGAAGGCGTTATTTAGCATAGTTAGAATGATCCGATTTAGGTCAATTATGCACCGTTTTGATCGATAACTTGGTGCCATTTTGAAGGTAATTTCATTATGCCTTTCTCGTAGAAACCCTCGTCCCTATTGGCAAAAAACTGGGACAGTCGATTTTCACAAGCTTCTCTCGAGACGAATGTTTCACCAGCAAAATCATTCGCCATAGCCAGGAACAGGTGGTGATCACTTGGTGCCAGATCCGAACTATAAGGTGGATGCATAAAGATGCTCCCAACCAAGCTCCCGGAGCTTCTGCCGAGTCACTGTCGATGTGTGTGGCCTAGCGTTGTCCTGATGGAACACAATTCCTCTCCTATTGGCCAAAGCTGGTCGCTTCTGGGCGATTGCTTCCTTCGGACGGTCCAATTGTTGACAGTGCAGGTCCGAATTAAGAGTTTGGCCATAGGGGAACAGCTCATAGTAGATGATTCCCTGCCAATCCCACCAAACACACAGCAAAATCTTCCTGACCGTCAATCCTGGCTTGGCCACCGTTCGCGCCGGCTCACCGCGATTCGACCACGACCATTTTCGCTTGACGTTGTCGTAAGTGATCCACTTTTCATCACCAGTCACCATCCGCTTCAGAAATGAGTCGATTTTGTTGCGATTCAGCAGCTATTCGCAGATGGAAATTCGGTCCATGATGTTTTTTGCGTTAACTCGTGTGGCACCCATACATCGAGCTTCTTTTTGTATCCAGCCTTATTCAAGTGGTTCCAAACGGGTTTTTGTGCAATGTTCAGCTCCTGGGCAATCGAAACAGTGCTTACATGACGGTCGGACTCGACGATTTCCATTATATCATCGATATTTTCGACAGTTGGCCTTTCAGAGCGTGGTGCATCTTTGACATCAAAATTACCGGAACGGAATCGACGAAACCAAAATGGCGCTTGATTGGCTGTTACAGTATCAGGACCATAAACAATATTCACATTTTCAGCCGCTTGGCTTGCGTTTTCGCCTTTATCGAAGAAAAACCGTAAAATATGGCGTATTGTCACTTTGCTGGTGGGCATCTTTGACACGCGCGCAAAACAATATTGAGTCAAGCAATCACAAAACTGTCTGAGATGTTTATTTTAGTACGAAATCTTATCTTTCGAACGCCATCTAGCGTAATCCGATCGCACTTGTACAACGCGAGATACAGATCACTAAAGCCATCTACTGCGAAAATGTTGGATTTCTTTTTATTAGGTGTACAAATAAGTTTTAGGACAGTTTTCAAAAAATTCAAGATTTATTAAAAAAGAAGTAAAACACAGTTATTCATCGAAGTAATCTCCATCGCACTGAATGACCTTCAGCCATCTCTCAGGTAACTCGCGGATGCCTTTCGCAAAGAAACTTTCGTCTTGCGAGGTGAGAAATTTAGCGACCCATTTTTCCACTTCTTCAAATGTTTTGAATCGCACGTCAGACAAATCGTTCTGCATTTTCCGGAATAAATGATAATCGGATGGAGCTAAGTCTGGTGAATACGCCGGGTGGGGTACAGCTTCCCATCCAAGCGCTAGTAACGTATCCTTGACCGGTTTACCCACATGAGGCCGCACGTTGTCATGGAGCAGTTTTACTGGACGTTTTCCTTTACCAGAAAATGGACGTTTCTTCTCAATTTCTTGATTCACTTGCATCAATTGATGACAATAGCGATCGCTAGTAACTGTTTGACCAGGTTTGAGAAGTTCATAATACAGTATGCTTTTCATATCCCACCATATGCACAGCATGACTTTGTTACAATGAACATTGCGCTTTAGCGTGGATGTTGTCGGCTCGCTGGGATCAACCCAATGATATTTGCGTTTCGGATTATCAAAATAAATCCACTTTTCATCGCCGGTCACAATTTTCCACCAGAAAGACTTTCTATGTTGCTTGTTGTAAAGACTCACACAAATGTTAAGACGGCTGTTTTTATTTTCTTGAGTCAGAAAGTGTGATACCCACTTTGTTCCTTTTCGAATCTTACCCATTGCTTTTAAACGATAAGAAACAGTTTGTTGAGTTACTCCAAGCTATTCCGAAAGTTGTTTCTCCGTCTGACAAGAGTTTTCATCCAGCAACGCTTGCAGTTCCTGATCGTCCACCTTTACAGGAGGCCCCGTGTGTTCACGGTCACTAACGTCGAAATCACCTTCTTTGAATCGCTTATACCAATACTCACATGTACTTTTAGATACAATGTTGTCTCCAAGAACAGAACATATCGATTCACACGCTTTCCTAACACTTTTTCCTTGATGGAATTCATAGCGAATGCAGTGTCTAATAAATAGCTTATCGGTCTGCATGTTTAATTTACAGAATTTATAGGTTATGTTTATGACTCCTTTACGTTTCGATACTACATATCAAGCGCCATCTATGATAAGTGAGCGGGACCTTTGAATTAATTTAGAATAGCTGTTATGATACAAAATCGAAGTGTCCTAAAACTTATTTGTACACCTAATACTATATCTAATATGTGTGTCCATTTGTCTGTATATGTACACACACACACACACATATATATATATATAAATATATGTACCGTTAACGCCAATGTCTGCTCTGCGCTACGTGTACTCGGTTCGCGTACCCGTTAATTACATACGCGATCTAAGAAACGGGCGTCCTTTTCGTTCGCGAACGGAAGTCGTTGGTATGGTCATCGGATGTAGTTCTCCCGTACCGCGCCCGTATCATTCTCGCAATTCATTCTTATCCCATGCTCCGCATCGTCATTCACCATAAATTGGGCCGTCATTATCAGTACCGTAAAATCGCATAGGCATTTTTTGGGTATTCGGAACGTTCATTTATGATTTTTCATATTTAACCCTAGAACTATAAACCGGGGTAGAAATCTACCCCAGGCGAACTTTGAACTACCCTGCTAAGTTAATCAGTGCAAATATCGAACCCGGACCTGCACCATAATTCAGTTCGAGGTTCTAACAGTAGATTCAGGACGCGAACGCACTCAGTTCTTTGTTTACTGCGACGGAGTGAAGACGCGTGTGGGATTGATATCTGCCCGGTTTGTAGCTCTCGTTAGTGTTTTGTGTAGGTAAGTTGATTTTCTTTTTCTTGCTGATGTAAATTTATTTCACGTATTATAACGTTATTTGATGGTAAAGCATTGGACATATCGTTTTCGGCAATGATTTTTATATTTTACGTACCCATACATGGGAGCAGCGGAAAAAATTGATACGTATTTCATTTAGTGGCAGATAATGGCGATGCACTGACGAAAACTTTGATGCGATCCAAGACTGCCGAAGGGTCATAAAAACTTTACTTTTTTAATATTGTCAAGTATCAAATTTCTCTTTTTTTTCTTTATATTTCGCATAGCAGAAACCAAACAAATATACTTGGAAACCAATATTTCATGGCTATTTCATTGACTTTTTTCATATACACTGAGAAAAAAAATCATTGATCCAATGTCATTGGTGTTATCGAATGAAATTTCGTTGATTCAATTGTAAAATTGTTGGTGTAAATAAGCGGATTTATTAGTCCAAACAAAACGCTATTGGCTTCAATAACATGATAAAATTGAAAGTTTTGTTTTATTCAAAAGATATATTGTTAGCCGAGAACAATATATTATTGAAACTAAAAAATTATCGTGAACAAATTATATAGTTTTGAATGCAATTTCTGCAACGAACGAAAAAAGCGTTTCAATTCATAACATGAATATTGTTGATTCGAGTACACAAGAAAAATTGAATTTCGCTCGTTTGATTCAAATAAAATTTCTATTGAGTACATATGTTATTTTATTGTTTTCACCATATCCGATATTGATTTCAAGTACATTACTCGTTAAAATATTAATATTTTGTTTTGATTGAAAAATATTGAGCAAATGTCTGAATTGGTTGAAAAATTATGCGAAAGTAAAATTTGTTTGTTGCACATTTGGTTGAGAAAATTGAACCAAATCATGGTCGAGCGCCACCGAAATTATAGGTGTGAGGAAACCCGTAGTTCTCGGAGTAACCGCCAGAGGCCGCACGCGCGCTCGTTTCTCGTAAGCGTAGCGCGAACTGAAAATCTACTTAAGGAGTAAGACCACTGTAACGGCCAAAAAAAAAAGGTTTTTTCACTAATTTTTTGCTCCCGAAATTGAAGGTATTTGAAAAAAAACTTTTAATGGTGTTATCGGGCATACATTAAACTTTATTATAAAATTTTTTTACAGTAAAAAAAAACAAAATGGCGGTTCCACAGCTATCTTCCCGGGACATGTTTTGCTTCCAGGGCTCCGCGGCACGCAGCACCACTGGTGCACTTTTGAATCTAGAACAAAAAAAAAACCATTAATCTAGAGGGCTATAGCTAGAGAATGTCGATCGGATTTTAAAAAGTATCAATTTTTGTGGATTTGGCGTGCGTTTGAAAAAAAAAATTGATTTTTGACGAAAAAAACGGCAAGTTTTTTGTTAATAAAAAATCAATAAATAAAGTTCTTGAAAATTCCGATCGACATTGTCAAGATAATGTAAATGTTCACATCTGGTTAAAATTTCAAGTAAAAAAAATGAAAATTGTTCGAGTTATGCTGCGTGCCATTTTGAAAAACCATGTTTCGAGAAAAACGCGTTTAAAGTTTTGCGAATAGTTTTTTATTGGAAAAAATTAAAAAAAGAAGTTTCGGAGAAACTTAAACTATTTTTTATTTTAAACTTAAACTATTTTTTAAGCCAATAAAAAAAAATCGATTTTTCAAAAAATTTACAGTGGCCTTACCCCTTAAACGCTGGAGAAACTCTAAAGAGTACCGCTTCTTGGCCTGTGGCTAAGATCAAAGTGTAGTACATGTTCTAATCAGTTGAATATCTGATATTCTCTCCACTATTATCGTGGATGATCATTCTGATGCTCACTTTTTATTTAAGATTTAAAACAAATTGAAAAACTTACGTCCTGTGGCATATTCGTTTCGATGTAGTAAAGAAATAATCAGCTCTATTGATTATATGATTGTACGAAATAAAAAATGTAGCAACCGCCTAATTATTTCATCCAATACATTTACGGATTGTTTATAGAATGATATCAATAGAATATAATTTTATTTGAAGGATAATAGATATTCAGAGAACAGAAGAGCTTTTTCAAATAAAATAATATGTTATTCAAATCAATCACATTTTCCAATATTTTATAGTATTGAAACAATTTCATATATCGGTGGCATTTCGCAGCATTACATTTATTTGGATCAACCAATATATTTTTTTGATTCAATTGGTTTTTTTCTCAGTGTATCAGCTCCCCAAATTCTTGCATTTTCAGAGTGCCAAATAAAGTCTTTTTTGGCAAAACATCGTCATGATATTTTTTTTCTAGAAGTCTGATGTGTCCTCTTACAATCGCGTTTGAAATTTGAAAATCGGTTGATTGGAACAACAGATATGAATTTTTGTTTGAAAAACGACGTTTTCGCCATTTTTTAGCACTATCAGGTATTCAAATCGATTTTTTACTGACTGAACTTTAATGAAATTGAATTTGCTTATGACCATTCTCTTCCGCATGAAAACACGAAGAGATTCATGTACTTACGAGTCTCATTACTGCTTTCAGAACGATTTTACGAACGAGAAACGCGTGGGGTAAATATTTACCCCGGTTTGTAGTTTAAAGGTAAAAAAAAGGGGTTTGTAGTTCTAGGGTCAATAATGTCAATGTTCTTTCGTATACCATCGTAGGTTTTCGCGAATTTCACCAAAAGAAGAAGAGATGAAAGATTTCTGATCTCACATCGTCCATGCACTGCTCGTAAGATTAATTCGCTCGGTTAAGCGCAGTGCAGCACGGAAAGTGGGCTGAACGAATGAAGTGCGTGAAAAAAAGTGCGAGAGAAAGAGAGAGAGGGAGAGTGAGAGACAAAAAATTACGAGCACGAGTAAAAGAGAGCAGATAAATAGAGAGGGTTCTACATCGTGAATTACGGGGGGGAGGGGGGGGGGGCATCGCGCGGAAGGCGCCGGGGGAAGGAGGAGAGAAAGCGATTTAACAAACCATACGTTACGTCGCGATAAAATCTCTCACACGGTGGCTGTAAACTTCGGTCGGCTAGGTGAGCCCCCTCACTAGCTTGTGTGTTATATCATAAAAATCTCGTAAAATAAGCTCGTAAAGCTGGATGGTTGAAGACGCGTTCGTAACCGACCTCTATATGTGTTTGTGTGTACCCACACACAGGTATATATATATATTTATATATATAGACACACAGTGCATTTGCCTATATAGTCGACAATGAGACGATTTTGGTCATACACCTGGCTGTGTTTAGACGTATAAAGTTATTAATTTATTGTGTGTGTGTATATATATATATATGTATATTAATTTAGCAATCTGACAACGATAATAATAATACCAATAGTGGCATTTTAAATACATTATTGGACAAGTAATTATGTTCATAAATGTATTTTTTTATCAATAATGTATTGAAAATCAATTTATTCATTATTTTATTATCTATTAAAGAAATTAATAATTTTATACATATATATGCACATATACATTGAAGATATTCCTTTGGGAAATATATTTATTGGTTAGTATAATAATAGTAATAATAACAAGTGTTATTATACATTCATATACATATACGTTGTTATACATTATACATTACATATTATATATTACATATTATACATTCATATACATATACGTTATTATACATTATACATTTTTATACATTATTATACATTCGTGGGCAAGTCATTATATATTGTGTTCATAAATGCAACTTTTTTATGAATAATATGTTTGTTTTAACTTTATTATTATTATTCTAATTATTTATCAATGAAATTAATAATACTGTACATACCTATACATACATAAAGATATTCATTTATTATATATATATTTATTTATCAATAGAACAATAGTAATAATAATAATAATTATCATCAACTGGAGTGATACCGAAACAATTCAGCGACGCCCTGCACACCGTCGTGCTCCCAACGCAGACGTATGAGGAAGTGCAGAAGGCAGTTATCCTCGAGGCCTTGCCACATGGTGAGAAAGTTTTTGAGCACCGACGATACTGGAAATTTCGTGAACACCAACGACAACAGGGACGAATGCGATTTAGTTACTCAAGACCTACACGAGACCGATCTGTAAAGAGTGTGCAAGAGAATCCTACATGACAAATGTCCGTAGGATCCTCATAGGTGCCGGCTAGATGCCGAGACTTGTATAAAGTGCCAAAATAATAATAATAATAACAATAGTGTTATTTTCAAAACATCATTGGCCAAGTAATTATGTTTATAAATTTAATTACTCTATCAATAATGTATTTTCAATAACACTATTGTTATTATTATTATTATTTTAAATCAAATTAATAAATGTGTACATACATATGTATAGATAAAGTTATTAATTTATTATATACATTTGTTTACCATCGAGATAATAATAATAAAACAGTATTTTTTGTAATACTTTATTGTTCAAATAACTATTTTCATAATTTTAATTATTTCATCAATGATTCATTCGAAATAACATTATTTACGATTTTTCTTTTTATCAAATTGGGGTCTAGTTATTTTCTCGCACGCGCGTTTAGATTAGTTCGGATCTCATCCGCGCGCCAAGGGATCGAGCTGTGCCCCGATTAAAAATCGTTTTGCTCTCGGAGATTTCGGAGCGTGACGCTGACGCACGCGTGTTGCCCGGACGTATGTACTCGTCTCGACGTCTCGAGGCTAGACCGAGACGAAGTGTATATGCATCTTCTTAATTGTATGGTAATACTATGGAGATTGCACGGAGCGAGTGCGGAGCAGCTCGTTTCGCGGATCATTAGACCCTCCGAACGCGACGAGAAGAGAAGGGGGGGAGACAGCGACAGAGGGAATAGGAAGTGGACTGACTAGTCTTCTATAAAGGGAAATATGATTTTGAAGACCCTCGTCTTCGAGGACCGTCCTCATAGTAGCTAGTGTCCCCTACTCAACATTACGTAAATTCCAGTGTCTTCAATATCACCTTTGGATTGATGTAAATGCAATATCGATTCATCGTCAACCGGAAGTGAACGTAATTTTCATGTAGAAATTGTAGGGGTCCAATTGGATTCCCGCACTTGTCCCCACTTGATATGGATTCAATGGGCCATGGCATTGGATCCATATACTAAAACGTCACGCTTGTACATTGAATTCTAATCGGGATTCCCCATTGGAATCCATGATGTTGAAGTTTGCATCGCTAGAGTGCAACGAAAGTTGATTCTTTTCTATTTCTAGAATTTTGTTGTAGCAGATTTAGGCTGTTGGGTCAACTGTATAAGTGTGATCTGCTGATGGATAGGCGTGAGTTCTAGGTGCGTTTTATGTGGGATATTATAGTGTTAGTATTGTTTTATGTATGCGAGGACAGTTCTGGCTTTTTAGCTATTTTAAAATAATTATTAACATTAGGATGCTAATAACAAGTGTTATTAGCATCCTAACTATACGAATGTGATCTGCTCACGGACATGCATGAGTTCCATAAGTGCGTTCTGTGTAGATGACGTTGAAGTTTGTATCGTCGGAATGCAACCATTGTTTTTGTTCATTTTCTTATTTTTATGCTTATCCAAAGCCTGCTTATTTGCAAATTCAGATTGTTAATTTCTGATGACAATACGTAAAACGTTTAGGTAATCTTCGCAGCTAAAAAAAATCTAAGAAATTAAAAAGAATTTATTTTCGTTATATTACAACGATGCAAACTTCAACATCAACTGTGTAGGATATTATAGTGTTAGTATTGTTTCTTGTTTTCGAGAACAGTTCTGACCTCTTGCGGTTGTAAAATAATGATGGCCTATGCTGATCAGCATCTCAAATATACAAGTGTGATTTGCTGATGGATAGGCGTGAGTTCTAGGTCCTTTTTGTGTAGGATATTATAGTGTTAGTATTGTTTCATGTATTGAGGAACAGTTTTCGCTCCTTGCTATTTTTATATAATTATTAACAGTTGTTATCAGTATCCCAACTATACAAGTGTGATCTGCTCACGGATAGGCGTGAGTTCTAGGTCCTTTCTGTGTAGGATATAATAGTGTTAGTGTTGTTTCATGTACTCGAGAACAGTTGTGGCTTCTAGCTATTTTCAAATAATTATTAACAATTGTTATCAGCATCCCAAGTAAGCGAGTGTGATCTGCTGATGGATAGGCGTGAGTTTTAGGTGCTTTTAGTGTAGGTCATTATAATCTTGGTATTGTTTGATGTATCGCAGAATAGTTCTGGCTCCTCGCTATTTGAAAATAATGATCAACAATTGTTATCAGCATTCCAACTATACCAGTGTGATCTTCTGATCGGTAGGCGTGACTTCTAGGTGCGTTTTGTGTGGAATAAAACAGCGTTAGTATTGTTTCATGTAATCGAAAACAGTTCTGGCTCCTAACGATTTTAAACAATGATTAACAATCGTTACCAGCATCCCAACTATACGAGTGTGATCTGCTGATCGATAAACGCGAGTTCTAGGCGCTTTTTAGGCGAGATATTCAATTTTTGGTATTGATTGATGTATTCGAGAATAGTTCTGGCTTCTAGCTATTTTAAAATAATCATTAACAATTTTTATGAACATCCCAAGTACACAAGTGTGATCTGCTGGTCGATAGGCGTGAGTTTTAGGTGTTTTTTGTGTGAGATATAATAGCGTTAGTATTGTTTCCTGTATTCGAAAGCAGTTCTCGCTCCTAGCGATTTAAAAATAATTATTAATAATTGTTACCAGCGTCCCAACTATACGAGTGTGATCTGCTGACGGATAAACGTGAGTTCTAGATACTTTTTGTGCGAGATATTTAATTTTTGGCATTGCTTGATGTATTCGCGAATACTTCTGGTTTCTAACTATTTTGAAATTATTATTAACAATTGTTATCTGTATTCCACCTAGACGAGTGTGATCTGCGGATCGATAAGCGTGACTTCTAGGCGCTTTTTGTGTGCGATATAATATCGTTAGTATTGTTTCCTGTATTCGAAAACAGTTCTGGCTCCTAGCGATTTAAAAATAATTATTAACAAGTGTTACCAGCATTCAACTATACGAGTGTGATCTGCTGACGGACAAACGTGAGTTCTAGGTGCTTTTTGTGCGTGATATTCAATTTTTGGTATTGTTTGATGTATTCGAGAATAGTTCTGGCTTCTAGCTATTTTAAAATAATTATTAACAATTGTTATCAGTAGTCCACCTAGACGAGTGTGATCTGCTGGTGTATATACGTGAGTTTTGGATGTTTTTTGCGTGACACATTATAGTCTTGGTATTGTTTGATGTATTGGAGCTGAGTTCCGGCTTCTAGCTATTTTAAAATAATTATCAACATTTGTTATGAGCATCCTAACTATACGAGTGTGATCTGCTGATCGATAGGTGTGAGTTCTAGGTGCGTTCTATGTGAGTTATAATAGTCTTAATATTGTTTTATGTATTCGCGAACAGCTCTGGCACTTTGACGCAATATCACGTCACGCGTTGATTTTTAAAATTTCTTCTTTTTTATCACAATCGTTAATATTTTTTTCTCATCGATTCACATCGTTGATTTTTTTCATCCTCCTAAGAGGATGAGAAAAAAAAACCGTTTGACTTATTTTCGTGATCTAGAGCGGCGAAAAAATGTGATCCATGGCAGAAAAATGTACTTTCGTTGCATTCCAACGACACAAACTTCAACATCATTTTCCTAGGCCGCTCTTGGCACACTTCCTTTGTTTTTTTCCTCTCTCGTTGGATCTTACATTTTTAGCCGGAGGCTTTCGCCACTCGGATTACTCGCTTATTGCGCTCGAGAGCCCCGGGAGAAGCCGTGCAAAGGGCAAGAAACAGCGCGGCCCAGGGGCGACCGGGGGGGGGGGGAGGGGTGCAAAGCTACCACGAGAGCTTTGCCATGAAGCAAAGAAGTATTATGAATAATACGCGGGCGCGAAAACTTTTAATTGCGGCAGACAAAACTTGGTCTTCTCGGGAGTCGAGGCCCCACACGGAACGTAAACTTTTGGCCCTTTTGCTACAGGAGCGCTTACAGGAGAGTTTATCAAGTTTCGCTCGAGCCAGACTCGTCGTTTTATTCCGAATATATATATATATATATATATATATATATATATATATATATATATATGTATATGTGGGTGTACATATACATATATACATATATATATACATGTACATATACATATACATATATATATATATATATATATATATATATATATATATATATATATATGTATATGTGGGTGTGTGTAGGTCTGAATCTCGCGAAAACTCACGTACTTGGCGATTCGCGTATCCTAACCCCATAAACTTGAAAGTTTTATTAATCTCCGAGAAGCTTCGGAGCCTCTTTGGTGATCGGGGGCTTTCTTCATCGTTGCTCGGCGATGCCGTGTTGCGAAAACAAAAGCCTGTCCGCGCATCTCGAAAAGCCAAAAATATTCACGGTGTTGAAGTTATGCACCGTTGGAATTCAACAAAAAAACATTTTTTCTTATTTCGGAAATTCCCTCAGGCAGATTTTACCTGCGAAAATCACGAAAATTATTTTTCAGAATTTTTCATTCAGCGATTTGGGAAGTGAATTTGCAAAATATACTTTTGGATAATAATGAAAACAAGATGATCTTGAAGTTTGCATCGTTGGAATGCAATGAAAGGCGTTTTTCAAATTTTTATTTCCTCATTTTTATCATTTTTCAAAATATTTGTTTGCAGACTTATATTTTTGGATTTCCAAATGAGCAAATTGAAAAATGATTGAGTATTTTTCGTAACGAAGGTTTGCCGAATGAAATTCGAAATGTTGATCAATAATCACGTTCATTGCATTCCAACGATGCAAAGTTCGATCGCAAAATTCTTTTTAATATTCTTATTTTGGTAGGAATATCGAAAAGATATGCAAACGATGCAAACTTCAACATCGTGAATATTCGCCGTCAAACTTTTGGAGATAAACACCACGAATTTGAGTAGGAATGGAAATAATTATAATTCGATTTGTGGATCGGGCTCGATGATGAAATTGAAGGTTGCATCCTTGGAGTGCAAAGATTTTTTTTTTGCGAATCTTTTTCGTCACATTTGAGCTACTAAAATCACTGGAATATTATTTAGGATTTTTATTTGGCAATCTATCATCTCAAAGAGTAGAAAAAAGAACGGGGTTTTCAAATACTAATGATAAGAAAATGCAAGTATGAGGAAGAATTTCCGCTGCATTTCAACGATATGACGTTCACGTTTGCACAGTTGGAAGGCAACGATATTTTTTCTCCCATTTTTTATTTGTTCATTTTTAGCATTATTCAAAGCCTTTTTTGCAAATTGAGATAGTAAATTTTTAACAAGAATACGTAGAAGAGTTTGAGCGGTTTTTACAGCCGAATAAAAATTGAGTGATTTAAAAGAGTTAATTTTCGTTGCATTCCAAAGATGCAAACTTCAACGTCATCCAACGATGTTATGATCAATGTGATGTTCGAAGAGGCATTTTAAAAGATTTTCGGATGGAAAATGCTTATGGCATTGACGTTTGCATAGTTGGAATGCAACGAAAACATTTTTTTGTTGCTCTCCTAAATTTTTTTCGGCACATTTTTAGGCATGAAAGTGACTGAAACAATTTTGGGAATTCCTATTGAAAATTTATCACCAAAATTAGCAAAAAAAAAATCAAAAATAATAATACAAGTAAAGAAATAAAAAAATCAAGAAGAATTTTCGTTGCATTCCAACGATGCAACCTTTAACGTCACCAAAGCTTTCTACCTAAAATTTCTAAAATTCAGAGCTGTCAAATAAAAAAATAAAAAGTCGAACGAATTTTGAAAAGGTTTTGAGCGAAAGTCAAAGGTTTGGTAGGTTCGAGTATTTTTCCTTATCTGATCGAAAACTGGGAGTTTATAATAACAAATCAAGAAGGAAGAAAGATTTAATGTAATTCTAAAAAAGATATGATGAATTCCATTTGAATTGCACTCAACGAGATATTAAAAAAAAAAATTCAATCGACATTTCAGACCATCCACCGGAATTCCAAAATTTCTATCAAAAATTCAAAACGTATCAAAAAGATCTTTAAAAAAGTGAAATTTTAGAAATATGGAATTCGGAAAAATGGATCGATAATCGGCAGTTTAAAATGTAAATTCAAAAATTCGAAATATCCAATAAATAAATCGATCGAAAATTCCAAGATTGGCAATAAAAGAGCAGTTATCCATTTCGTCCAATCAGATCGTGCGTGCTCGGGTAGACTCTTAGTTCCTCGTTGCACCAGCTACTCAATGACGTTGAACTTTCATTGGATCATTGGAGCCCAGTTAAAATTAAGGGGTTAGACCACTCCAGAGGCCGAAAAAATAGGCTTTTGGAGATTTTTTTTCAGTTAAACTACAAAATAAATCAAGATTACAAAAAAGGGTGTTTATCATACATATCAGTGGCTGTATACAATAAATTTTTTTGAAGCGATTAATTTCAAAATGGCGGCTGTGCAGCGTTTATCTCAAAACTGCATTTTCTAAGTTGGCCGGAAACATAACTCAGACAATTTTCAACTGATTCACTCGAAATGTTGAATATATCTTGGAAAATACATCTATGGAAGTCTATGTAAGTACGTAGGATTTTTTTTTATATTGCATAGTTCATTTTTTATTAACAATTATCTCACAATGATTAGGCAAATTTTTTACTTTCCAAAAATTTGGTCAGATAATTGTTAACAACAAATAAAAAATGTAACATAAAAAAAAATCCTACGTACTTCCATAGACAATGTATTTTTCAAGATATATTCAATATTTCAAGTGAATCGGTTGAAAATTGTCTGAGTTATGTTTCCGGCCAACTTAAAAAATGCAGTTTTTAAGATGAACGCTGCGCAGCTGCCATTTTGAAATTAATCGCTTTAAAAAAATTATTGTATACAGTCATTGATATGTATGTTAAACACCCTTTTTGTAATCGCGATTTATTTTGTAGTTTTTCTGAAAAAAAAAATCCCTAAAAAGCCTATTTTTTCGGCCTCTAGAGTGGCCTAACCCCTTAAAATTAATTCTTCTCCATCGACAGGCGAATTTTCCCCGTCGCCCGATTATTTTATCACCCCCGAAGGACTAGATCCTTTTGACGACCATCCAAGTCTACGCACCGGATATCCGGCTGCGCGAAAAGCTCAGTGGGGCCGTTTGCGCACGTGGAAAAGCACGTGGATCGAGCTCGCTCTTTCACAAATGATTATGGTCGTTACAGGGGGCGGGGGAGGTCCGGAGATTGAGCGAGTGTTCGAGAAGGAGATTCGCGGTTGCACTCATAGAAGTATATATATGTATATATATATTATCGTTTGCGGTTTCATAGAGATCGTTTTGAGTGAGTTGAAATAGCAAGGAAGAGAGAGAGAGAGAGAGAGAGAGAGAGAGAGAGAGAGAGAGAGAAAGTTGCGCCCCCGTAGTCACAAGGGTGGCTGTAACGTCCGGTCGTAAAAACACCGTAAACTCGACAGCAACAGGTCCCGTGTGTGTCTGGGCTGTGCTCCTCTTGGTCTCCACGAGCCAGTCCCGTCTCGCTTTACCAACGTGGCTTCGCAGTTCGTGTCATGGGCGAGGGCTGAGGCGGCCAAGGGGAAATGAGGGTCTGAGTAACAGGCAAATCTGCATCGCAATGATATGGCCGACAATGCGAGAGAGCATGCAACCAGTTCGAATATTATTTTCGAACATTCTGTGTCGTTGACTCGCTCGCTCTGTCTTCATTTCATATTTGATTGCTTTCATGATTTGTTTAACTTCCGCGTGCTTTTCGTATGCATTTTTGGGAATTTGTATGATTTTTTCAGGAGTTTGTGGAACTTTTTGGGAGATTATATGATTTGTTGGGAATTTGTATGATTTTTTAAAGAGTTTGTGGAACTTTTTGGAGATTATTTGATTTTTTGGGAATTTGTATGATTTTTTAACGAGTTTGTGGAACTTTTTGGGACATTATATGATTTTTTGGGGATTGGTGTGATGTTTTGGAAATTGGTGTGATTTTTGGGAATTTCCATGATGGTTTGGGAATGCCTAGTATTATTGGGAAACTCCCATGAATTTTGAGGAATCTGTATTATTTTTTTAAAATGAAATTCCCATGATTTTTTTAACCCTTCCTTGACACACTGGGTCATTTTGACCAGGACGAATTTAAAATGGAATGCTCACTTTCCTAAAACTGAAAGTCTCTAATAATTTTTTACAACCATTATTTTCTAGGAATCTCATGATTTTTTACAGGAGTTCCTATAATTTTTTCAGGAATTCCCATGATTTTTTAGGAATTGTCATTTTTTTTAAGGAATTCCCATGATTTTTAAAGAAACTCGCATGACATTTTAGGATTGCTCATGTTTTTTTTCCGTAAAATTCTCATAATTCTTTTTTGGCAATTCCAATTTCTTTTTTTAAAGGCATTCCTATTATTCCTCATGAATCGTCATGATTTTTAAATAGAATTCCTATTTTTTTTTAAACAACTTTCCATTATTCTTTATGAATCGTCGTGATTTTTCAAAAGAATTCCAATTATTTTTCGAAAGATTTCCCATGATTTTTCAGGATTTTTTATTAATGTTCAGAAATTCTCATCCTTTTTGGGAATTTCCATGATTTTTTAAGGAATTCGCATTATTTTTTTTCAGCATTCCCATGATTTTCGAAGGAATTCCTATCATTCATTATATATATCCATAATCTTTTTGGGAATTCCTATTTTTTTTTAAAAAATTCCCAGAATTTTTGCGGAATTTTTATTAATTTCCACAAAATATTGATTTTTCTTCTCTCTTGGTGCGATTCAGTCTGACGACTATAATTTTTTTGATTTATCACAATTTTTCTTTTCCACTATATTCCACGATTTATGCCACGTTAAAATATTGATTTTCAATCGATTTTTCTTTTCGTTGCACGATATTTGACGGAACCGAAATTCGCAGTTTTTCTTCTATTTCGCATAAGAAAATAAAATATTCGATCCAATCTAATCTGACCTGAGACCCCCCCCCTCTCTCTCTCCGTCCAACTCCCCGCGGTATTTCAGAGCATTTTTATTCGGCGGTTTGCTCGCCTTCGTCCTGGTCGTCGAAGCATGCATAATGCATAAGTGCCGGGCATCGGGCATGAGATACAAGTGTGTATATCGAGAAAAGGCGGGCGTAAAGTAGCCAAGAGGAGAAAAAAGGCAAATGGAAGAGAGAAGTAGCGAACGCCGCGGGGGCGCATACAGAATTCGAAATCCCCGACACTTCTACCGCTCGCCATCCTTCGTACTTACGGATTATCCGGCGGCGAGCAAACCACAAGCCAGACTATGAAATATGCACCCAAACGAAACTCGCAAAATGTTCCAAAAGTCAGCCCCCATTTATTATCGTCTGAGCCCTCCCAAAAATCCTAATTAGAGAATAAAACATTTTAAAACCCACCGCAATTTTTGTTGTGGCCACGCCTCATTCAATTCGATTACCGGAGTTTGGCTCGATCGAGCGCTTTTCTCTTTTACGAAAATAAATCGTATCATTTCGACGAGTGGAAAAAGTGCATTGGTCTCGCTTGATCCTTCGTCCTCCATGGAGTAGGGCGGCAATTGTTAGTATAATTTTGATCGTTGGCCGATTAAATGTGCTCATTAAATAGATCAATAAATTTATAAATTAACAAATCAATGCATCAATAAATCAGTAAATCAATAGATCAATGGATCAATAAACCAATAAATCAATAAATCAATAAGTCAATAAATTAGAAAATTCAATAAATCAATTAAGGTTCCTTTTCTCAGCCAACTTGCTGCGCAATTGCGAGTAAATGTTTTTTTTTTTATGTGCAACAAAGTCCAGGCGGGATATTCGCGTTCAAAGTCCAAGCAGTAAAGAATGGCACAGCACTTGCTCACGCGCAAGCCGGATCCAGCGTGACTTCGAATCCACCTACGGACGAGTGAACTTTTTTCTCTCACTTTGTTTTTTCGGTAAAAAAAAAAAATAATTACAGAGACTCGCTTTGCAAATCGATAAATGGAGTTGAAGTTTGCATCGTTGAAATGCAACGTACATTCTTTTTAATTTCGTATTTTCATTATCCAAAATCAGATTTTGCAGAATTGTCGTAGATCGCTAAATAAGATTCTTGAAAAGTATTTGCCTAATTTTCATAGGTTAAATCCGCCAAAAGAAATTTGCGAAATAAAAAAAAAAAAAAATTCTCGTTGCGTTCCAAAGCTGCAAATTTCAACGTCATATTGATGATACGATTGAAAAATCATCGTTTTTTACTCAATTCTCGAAGAGAAAAAAAGAAATCGCGCTTGAGCAACTATACTGTACTCTGTCTGCTGTCGTTGTCCATGGGTACAGAGAACCGGGAGACTCCCGGGGGATTTTGTACGTCTCGTTATAGACGTCAGTGACGAGGTACTCGAATTTCAAGGGTAGACAGGGGGAATTTAAGAAAGCGCTGTGTATCTCTTCGTCTCTCTGCGCTTTCTCGTTCGTTCTCCTCCCAGCTTCTCTCTCTCTCTTT
>OZ023320.1:6590625-6673504 GCA_964007375.1 Ophion obscuratus
GAAATCCTGTGGATTCAAAAAAATTCACATCAAAATCTGTGAATGCAAATGTATTCACAAAATATTGTAAAAACAAAAAAATTCGCGAAATAAGTTGTGAATTTTTTCTCATTTAAGACAAATTGAAATCAAATTCACAATGATTAGATTAAAATTTATACGAAACGTGAGTTCTTACGTATTTTGAGAGAAAACATTGCGTCGAGGGAAAGAAAAATTTTGCAAAAAAAGTTTTGAGTTTCAAATATTACATTATAAACATGAAAAAATTCACAAAATGAGTTGTCAATTTCCACAAGTTGAAGAAAAGAAGGAAGGAAAGAAAAGCGTGAGAACTCACTTGTGGTGTTAATTTTAATATTATTGTCGTGAATCCGATTTTAATTTTCTTGAACTTGAGAAAATTCACAACTCATTTTGTGAATTTTTTCATATTTATAATGTAATATTTGAAACTCACACCTTTTTTTTCAAAAATTTCATTGCCTCGACGCAATTTTTTTTTCTCAAAATACGTAAGAACTCACGTTTGGTATAAATTTTAATCTAATCATTGTGAATTTGATTTCAATTTGTCTTAAATACGAAAAAATTCACAACTTATTTTGTGAATTTTTTGTATTTACAATTTTTTGTGAATTTGCATTCACAGATTTTGATGTGATTTTTTTTTATTTCACAGTATTTTTTTAATAAATATTCACATTTTTCGTGAATATATACAACTTTTTTGGTGAATTTATTTGTATGTTTAGAATATTTGTGAATACAATTGTATTTGTATGCATACACGTGAATACAAATAAGTGAAGCATGAATAAATTCGTATTTATATTCACATGAAAATCACGATGTGAATAAATTCGTATTCGTATTTATAAATAAAATTACGCCCAACTCTGATCCAAAGGCTACTCTT
This sequence comes from Ophion obscuratus, assembly GCA_964007375.1. Classification (NCBI taxonomy): domain Eukaryota; kingdom Metazoa; phylum Arthropoda; class Insecta; order Hymenoptera; family Ichneumonidae; genus Ophion; species Ophion obscuratus. The sequence goes on from OZ023320.1 coordinate 6,591,545, forward strand.
TGTTTTTTTTTGCAAATTAGGGTCGTAAATCTCTGATGACCATGCGTAAGAACGCATAGGTGATCTTCACAGCGAAAAAAAAAAAATATAAACGATAAAAAAAAACATTTTCGTTGCGTTGCAACGATGCAAACTTGAACACCATACAATAAAGGTCGCGTTGACACATACAGAGTCGCAGTTTTATCGATACGTATTTTTTACTTGCACTAATAAGCGTGATAACGTTATTTAATTACTAATAGCATACTAATGTCATGTGAAGATTGTCGTTCGCCTTGCGCTCGCGAGTGCACATACCTACCAGCTTGGATGCTTGGAACTACAGAATGTGAGTCCGGATGATAATGGGCTCGAAGTTTGCATCGTTGGAGTACCATCTCTTTTTTACTTACTGTTTTTTTTTATTGGTGGCGAACATTACATTTTATAAATTTGGTCTGTAGATCGCTAAATGAGGAGGCCAAAAAATGATCGTGGCTTTTTTTATAGCTTGAAAATGTAGAAAAGACTGGGATAGTCAGTAAAAAAGTATTTCGTTGCATTCCAACGATGCAAACTTCTTCATCGCAGATGATAAACGAATGTCTGGATAATCGGGATTCTACTGTAATCGACCTCTCTCTTTTTCTCATGGTGTTGAAGTTTGCATCGTTGGAACGCAACGAAAGTTACGTTTTACATTTTATTTTCCATATTTTCATTGTTACAGGCGATCTTTTTTTAACGATTCATAATATTGATCGCTAAATAAATATCTTTAAAAATAATTGAAGAAATTTTGTTGGTGAAATGTGCCAAATGAAATTAAATTTGTTGCAGTCCAACGATGCAAACTTCGGCATTGTTTTTTCTCTCTCCCCTTCTCTTTCGAGATATGATGTATGTGTGTATATATATACAGGGTGTTTGGCACATGAAACGACAGAATTTTTGGGAATTGGGGGGGGGGGGGGCATTGGCTACGTTTTTTACCCTTAGACCCTAAATAACCCTTGTGTCCTAAATGTCACGATAATTAAGATATGATTTTTTCCATTTTGTTCCATTACCCGAAATTTCGCCTTTAAGGAGGTTGGAACGATTCAGTTGAGTCAAATGACGGTTTATTCTTTTTTTTTCAATTAACCTCAAAAAAAATGCATACGAGGTACAGATTTATTCTGTATATGCTAATTTTTTAAAATATATAATTAAAGGGCAAATTTATGCATTTTTATATTTTTATCACGTAAAGTAGAAAAACTTTTGTGTTACTACCAACTTGAAAAAGTATAACATTATCGATGATTATTATGAAAAAACTACGACGACGAATGTTTTATACAATTCACAATGAAATTTTGAGTAATTTATAATTATGCCTATTCATATTTACGTCACGAGATTATCGGCCCATGGTTTACGATGGGCAAGATCAGGATTTTTTTTCTAGATGTTTACAAAGGTTCAGCTTGCGTTAATCCGTTGTTAGAAAAGGTTCATCGTGGTGCTAAATAACAAAAAAAATTACATAACCCTTAGTGTGAAAGTCTTGCCTAACCGCACGTTAAATTACATACATTAACGGCGGGGTAAAGTTAATTCGGCGAAAAAAAGGCATGTTTTTAAGATTTTTTTTTGGCGGAACGAATAGCGTTCGTTTATTGAAAAATTTACATATAATAAAGTAACATTTGAACAACATTCTCCTAAATTTGCATTGCAAAATATTCAAAATTGAGCAAGTGAAAATTAAACCCCGGAGGCGCCTCGAAAAAAAGTTGGTTTGCGGTGTGCACCATAACTCGCAACAGAATCATTTGAAACAAAAAAAATCAAAATGCATTTGTTAAAGGAGATGTTTCTCGAGGTAATGACGGGAGGATTTTTTTTTTTTCGATTTTTCGTAGCACTTGGGAGCCAAAAACCCGATTTTCGCTAAAAAAAATCGGCTAATTTGTTGTTGAAAAATTAGTAATTATTAAAAAAAAACAAAAAAGCTCTCGACAATACCTGGTGAATTATGTGAAGAAGTACTGTGCAAAATTTCAAAGCGATTGGTCCAGTAGATTTTGAGTTATCGTGCACACGGACTTCAAATATGACAAGTCTCAGAAAAATTGTTTGAAAAACGGAGAAGAGAAGAGAACGGCATGGAGCAATAGACGCTCAAATACTCATAACTTCGTCAATTTTACTCCGATCGACTTGAAATTTTAACACAATATTCTTGATATATTATGCATTCATTTAAAAATTTAAAAAAAAATGAAAAAAAAATTTTAATACTTTACCCCGCCCTTAAACTATTTTTTATCTCCAGTGTTTGGTGGTGAAGAAAGTTCAAAAAATTCGTAAAGATTCAGTATACTCTAAACAATAACAAGTATTTTTTTTTTTTATTAAATTCAACCTTCGTTTGTGGCTAACGCTCCAATCTCCTTAAATCGTCCCAACTTTCTTGTTTATGATTGTGATAGCACGAAATAACCTTTGTTGTATTCTGCAATGTACGTTCATCATAAATAAATCAACATTTTATACAATTGGTTTCAAGAAAAAGACTCATGAGCTCCCAAAGTCTTAAAAATGTGTAAATGTATGAAAAGTGTCGACTTCTAAATTCATTATAAAAAAAAATGTATTCTCTTTATCTTGACCACATAATAAATTATTTCTGACATGTAGCATACCGTTGGAAAGGGTATAAACTAGAGAACTATTTAAAACAAAGCTGAGTTCAAAATAGCTTTTAATTTTTTTTTCTATAATGAATTGAGAAGTTGACATTTTTCGTATTTTTCGGGTAATTAAAAAAAACGAAAAAAAAAAAATCATATCTTAATTACCGTGACCCTTAGGACATGGGGTCTAAGGGTGAAAAAGATAGAAAATGACCCCCCCCCCAATCCCCCAAAAAATTGTTTTGGTCCATGTGCCAAACATGGACCGAATGTATACACACGTAATATAAAAAATTACAAGTTATATATGTATATAATTTTTTATTCTTTTCATAGGCTATCGAGTAATACCGCGAACCTTTTTTCGATCGTTACCCAACTACATATACAGTACTACCTCTCTAAGAGAGCCCTCGCTAAGAGAGAATTTCCCCGCCGTTCCGCTTGAGCGCATTTTATGGCTTCCCCCACCTAGCTCGAGCTGTCCAGTGGACCCGAGGCCTCTCGAGTTTGTCGCGGACAACTCGATAAGAGATCGCGAGCGATTTCAGAAAATCGCACGTCGCACGATTGTCAAATGGATAATATTCCTTTGTATAATAATATATACGTTTGAGCCGTAAAGCCGGAGAAAAAAACATGCACCATAATTAAATTTCAAGTAGTAATTTAATGCAAGTAAAATATATTTTAATAGACATTAACACAGCATAGAATATTATTGATATTGATAAAAATTATCGAGGCTACATTATACTAGAGATATGTTTATGAGTAGTAGTAATAAATGCAAATATCGTACAGCATGTACAATATGTATGTATCATAACATATATACTATGCATCAGAGTATAGAGTCCTGTTGACGTCCGCAAGAATCGTAGAGACGGCTTCATTTTCGTGATCCAGCTGGCGCTCTCTTATCGAGTTCGAGTGGAGAAACACATACACGCTACCACATGCGCGATTTTCGAGCGCGCTAACCTAGCGGTGGGGGAAGGCTTCGGCGACGAATTTCTCGAGAATTTCTTCCCCTAACCGCCCTAGACCGCTCTCTTAGAGAGGTAGTACTGTACTTGCCCCCGCGTATGCGTTTCCGGCCTGGAATCCTATGATATTAAAATTGCATCGACGCGCGCGCCGTTCCGTGTTTTTTTCGCTCTTTTAATCGCACGTATGTACCGCATACGTTACACACGATTCAGTGCGCGATCTTTTGCGCTTGGCTGCACTTTATACGCCTCATCAATGCACAAACACACACGCACATTTGTTATCTTACGTTTGAACGTTTTTCCTCGGGTTGATTCGGCAAGATTGTAAAAAAAAATGGGGAAAGAATTGCCGCCATTTTGGTTCGTTCCTCGAGTTTTGCATAGGCATTGGGATTGGCTCGTTGTCAGAAAAGTACATCGTTATAGAGGCTGTCCCTCTTATCTCTGCCACCCGAAACAACTCGGTAATTATCGACGTCAGAAAAAAATGTTCCAGACAAAAGTTGTACGGTGTGAAGGGGGCCATCAAATGCGACTATTTTTTATTTATTTCGGTGGAGGCGCTCACGCACAGTGAAGGTCACCTCCAATTTTTTGATATGTAATGGTACACTTTTATCAACCATCTTGTGGAGCACCTCAAGCCGCATACAAAACATTGGGGTTCAAAGTCGTTCAAGGTCATTCAAGGTCATCTATTAAAATAAAATACAAATCCAAATATCTCGGATCACTACCAAATATTTGGTAGTGATCCGAGATATTCAGATTTGTATAATCGATATTGGAAATTTCCAATTTTTTGGAAATTTTCCAAAAATCATACTTATCACGGTAACTTGAAATTCTTAGACTTTGGACTAAGGTAACCTAGGTTAGATATGTTCCTAACGTGATGACCTATCACCCCCTTAAGGCTTTGCATCGATCTTCCTAACACCCTGTACGCTGGAATTTCAGTTGAGTGAAAGTCGCACGGTTTTCGAAATTTTGGGCTTTGTTACTTGGAAAAAAAAAAAAAATCATTTGCTTTTGGTTTTTCGCGTGCCATTTCTACAAATGATATTAATCGACGATGACTAAGCAACTTTTCAAAGTAATTGACACGATATGCATAGGGGCCGTCCATATATTACGTCATCGATTTTTGCTGATTTTCGACCCCCCCCCCACAATCATCCTATCGTCATTTCCTAATGACCCCCCCCCCTCTCGCAAAATTGACGTCATTACCAGTTTGGCAAAATTAAAACATTTGCGGATTTGAGAAAAATTGGGTAACATTAAAACATTTTGTTATAGAATCATCTTTTATTATTTTGTACTTTGGCAATGTTTATTAATATAATAATATTATTCTTCCCTATTCTTTAGTTTTCTTTGGATAGCTCCCACATTTTGTTATAGAATCATCTTTTATTATTTTGTACTTTGGCAATTTTCATTAATATAATAATATTATTCTTCTCTATTCTTTAGTTTTCTTTGGATAGCTCCCACGGAGTTTTCACCCATTCTTGCAAATCCTGGATCACGGGTAATATCTCCGTATCCTCCCCATATTCATTTTGGCTCGATCGAACTATTTTCATAGGTACGCTGTTATTTGAAGTTCTCGAATATAATGTAGACAAACCTTATGTAATAAATAAATAAATAATGAGTTCAATAATTAATGCCATTAGGTACTTGCAAAATATTTTTCATCACTCATGCGGGGAAACCACTCTAGTTGTACAATATACTATTGTACATTTTGAAGTAACTGGTATCACAAGAATGACGTCAATTTCGAAACGCCCCCCCCCCATCCATCATTTACCGTCATCCGCAGACGAACCCTCCCCCCCTATTTTAAAATGACGTAATTTATGGACGGCCCCATAGTACATTTTTTTGACACTGCAGGCTATCAAAGTCAGATGTTGGTTGGTTTTCATGAAAATTCTGCACAAGATTTTTTTTTCATAAAGTTCTATTAACTTTCAAGGTTAAAAAGAATACTTTTTTATATAAAACAAATAACCAAGGATATTGTTTTGAAAACCGGGATAAAAACCATTTTTATCTCGAAAATTATGGGACTTTTACCAAACTGACAGTTGCAAGATTATTCATTCAGGGAAGGGTAGGGGTTTCAGTGTGAAAAAAACATCTTTTTGCGATTTTTTTTCATCTGTATGGATAGAGTAAATTTATTGAAACCTTTTGTACATTGTTAAGTGTCGTTTCAAGAACATTCCGTGAAATTTGTACGCGAAAATATCCACAAACAAAGTGACAAAGCTTTTCCAAGAACGCGTTTGGAACAACACGATTTGCGGTGTTCACTGTATCTCAGCGAGAAATTATCTAAAAATCAATTACCATTAAAAATAAATCAAAGTATCATCAAATCCTCCCCCCAACGGTATTTGATAATTTTTTTTTCATGTCGAAATTTTTGGTGGCCATGTAAAGTGAAAAGTGCTATTTTTGACGAAAAATTCCACCATTTTGGGGGTGGAAAACCCCCTCAATGTTAAAAAAATCTCAACCTAACCGTTGGGGGGAGGTATTTTATATGTAGAAAGTGTGTACCAAGTTTGAAATAAATCGGTCATGTGGTTTTCAAATGGCAGTGAACACGGACTTTAAAAAAGTGGTTTCGAGAAAAACGCAGCACCGGCTTGTTTGTGGATATTTAAGCGTGAAAATTTCACGGAATGTTTTTGAAATGACACTTGACAATGTACGAAAGGTATTTACTCTATCCATATAGATGACAAAAAATCTTTATAACAGGACACCCTGTATATATATGTAGAGCCATAGACGTTTCATCTTTGTTTCTCTTCTTCTCTCCCTCTCTTTGCCTGTCTTTTTCTCCCACTCACGTTATCGTGTTATCACTCCCCGTTTAAATTTCCTCGTCTCTGGGCCTAGAGCTCTTGTCTTCCTTTATTTGTTGTTTCGAGGCCCTTCTCTTTTCCTTTCTCTCTTTCTCTTCTCCATTTTATGTTTCACCACTGAAAATTCTCGACAGGCTCGACAACCCTTTGTTAGCGTCCTTTATCTTAATTGCTCTCACGGCCCTCCCCGTTTAGATCAATACGAGAATGGAGAATCCGCCAGCTCTGAATCTCATCCGCACCCCTTTTTCATCCCCTTGCCTTGTCTCGTCGCTGGTGCTCTCTAGCTAGGAGAATAGCCTCTCTCTCTCTCTCTCTCTCTCTCGCTCTCTCTCTCTCGCTCCCTCTCTTTCTCTCTCTTGATCCGAATTATTTCCCGAACTTGCTGCGGAATATCCAGAGAATATATTCGAACGGGACAGGGGTGAATATTTCGAACTCATTAAGGGCGGGGTAAAGTATTTAAATTTTTTTTCATTTTTTTTTAATTTTTTTAAATGAATGCATAATATATCAAGAATATTGTGTTAAAATTTCAAGTCGATCGGAGTAAAATTGACGAAGTTATGAGTATTTGAGCGTCTATTGCTCCATGCCGTTCTCTTCTCTTCTGCGTTTTTCAAACCGTTTTTCTGAGACTTGTCATATTTGAAGTCCGTGTGCACGATAACTCAAAATCTACTGGACCAATCGCTTTGAAATTTTGCACAGTACTTCTTCACATAATTCACCAAGTATTGTCGAGAGCTTTTTCGTTTTTTTTAATAATTACTAATTTTTCAACAACAAATTAGCCGATTTTTTTTACCGAAAATCGGGTTTTTGGCTCCCAAGTGCTACGAAAAATCGAAAAATCGAAAAAAAAAAAAAATCCTCCCGTCATTACCTCGAGAAACATCTCCTTTAACAAATGCATTTTGATTTTTTTGTTTCAAATGATTCTGTTGCGAGTTATGGTGCACACCGCAAACCAACTTTTTTTCGAGGCGCCTCCGGGGTTTAATTTTCACTCGCTCAATTTTGAATATTTTGCAATGCAAATTTAGGAGAATGTTGTTCAGATGTTACTTTATTATATGTAAATTTTTCAATAAACGAACACTATTCGTTACGCCAAAAAAAAAAATCTTAAAAACATGCTTTTTTTCGCCGAATTAACTTTACCCCGCCGTTAAGACGGAATGACACCTTATCGCGGTCGGTATGGTAGAACAATTATAGATTCCCAAAAATCTCTGAAACGGCTCTTCAGATCCCGTCGAAACTTTGCCAAACGACGCCAAATAGATAGACGAACGGCCGCCAGCCCCTCAAATTTTCTGAATTTGAGAAAAAAAACGTAGATCGGCTTATCATAAGCCAACCTACGTTGTTTTTCTCAAATTCAGAAAATTTGAGGGGCTGACGGCTGTTGGTCTATCTATTTGACGTCGTTTGGCAAAGTTTCGACGGAATCTGAAGAGCCGTTTCAGAGATTTTTGGGTATCTATAATTGTTCTACCATACCGACCGCGATGAGGTGTCATTCCGTCTTAAACAAGGCCCGTGCCCGGGCCCGGTGGATAAGGAGCCCCGGGCTTATTGGTGGAACAATACGAACGACCAGCATTGCGAGGAGATGCGAAATTCGTGAGATTCGGCGATTCGTTGTCTCGGAAGAAACGAATGTGGCGTAGTTCTCGATGTGGACGAACTTTCGTCGAGCTAGGGCTCGTCTCGAGATCCTGATCGAATACGCGGTTGGGTGCCCCCCCCCCCACCCCCTATTTAAAAATGACAATTCATGGACGGCCCATAAGGTAATCCTATCGCTTCACACTAGTCACACCACTGATCATACTTGAGACTTGTACAATTTATATTTTTAACATATGCAAAAAAAAATTGTAACAACTAAATTTTCCATGTGTAAACTGTTTAATGAATGTTCACATTTAATTGAAAAATGAAAAAAATAGTTATTCCAACGATTCGCGCAGTGTTTCTAGGTTTGATATCTGGCAATATTGGTTCTATCTCCGTCTCTTTTTACTCAACCAGGCGAGTTTAACCTCCGTGCTTTTCAACGTCGATCTGTCGAAACAATGTCAGGTGCGGGAAAGATAAAGCATTGTATTCGGGCCACGACTGGTAATAAGCGTGGAAAATTTGTGTCGGCGAAATATGTCGGTTAAAACTGAAATACGTGTGGAAATTCGAATGAGTGAGATGAGGTTAGGACTACAGTCAGCTGTTGCCTTGCTTGTCACGTCTCTTTATCGTAACAAGTGGTAATAAATCCAATACCGTTAGTTCAAATTAAACTTGATGTTACATAAAAATTAGGTCAATAAGCGTATTTTTTTTCTGAGAGCACTGGATTACTACAAGTGTTAAGTATGTAAATCTGATTATTTTTAAGAATCTGACGGATTCCCACGATTATATACACTTTTGTAGCGACCGGAAATTGGCTTTTTGTATATCGTCTCGGAATTCCTTTACAAATGTACGCAATTTTAACATATCTTTTCTCCGTAATTGGGTCGATAAACGACCCTGAAATTTTACAGAGACAATTATTAATATATTTAGTGAAGCTCAAAAAAAAAATCATTAAAATTCTATGGATTGAAGTCTGGCGATGGACTACCTTAACTCACAAATGCTGAAAGGCAACCCACCCAGCTGTCTCTTCAACGGGTCTGCTTGGGTTAAAAAAAAACAGCTCGATTTTCAATACTCTTTTCGTGACGAGAGCATTGAAATGACGAGATCTGAATTTTACATGCAGTTGATACATAGTCTTGCCCAGTTTGAGATTTTTTTCGAACAATATTCATAAACAATGAAGTTATTGTTATTTGAGGAGAGTGCCGGCGTTGCTGCATGGCCAATCGGTGTAGCTGGCAGAGATGGGCAAAAGCAATTAAATTAACAATTAACGATTACAATTACTGTAACAACGTAATTCGATCACAAAGTATTTGAATATATTTGAATCAAATAACTTTTTAATTAAATATATTATAACAGATTACGTAATATGTACTGAGTAATTTAATTACAATGTAATGAGATGCAATTCAATGATATCACTCTGCAATTTAATTACTTTGTAACTAAGCGAGGAGGAAAAGGTCGCTGAAGGAGAACGGAAAACGATGGAACGGTATATATGGCAATGTAATATATGTGAGATTACAAGAAAGATAATAGAGATAAGTATTAGAATTAAGGATGACGTGTAAAAAGCGGTAACGCTATGTAATGGAAATAAATAAATAAATAAGTGAAATAAAATAAAGTAAAATATTTTGTAACTAGATCAATAATCAAATTATAATGTAATTTAGTTACGCTCATCACTGGTAGCTGGTCTGACTATTAGACTCGATCTGAAAAGCATAACAAAAAAATCTTTTAGTATAATAATGTAAATTTTTTAGTACCGGATACTTTTTGAAATGGAAAGAATTACGAAAATGGCAATATTTCGAAAAAAAGAGTTCGATTTTCGCTCCAAAAAAAGTACTTTAGGCATTTGTTATCAACAAATGGATAAACATGAGAGAAAAATTGTCAGGTAAAAAAAATTCATTCGATGGAAAATGTTACAAACTATGCTCTGTCCGAATTTGAAGTGAATCGGACTTATTGACTTTGCGATTCGACTTGCACCGTTTCATAAAATAGTTTCGAGTAGAATGCAAAAAAGAGAAAAATTTTACATTGCAAAAGTTTTTACGTAATTTTACAAATGTTAACAAAAAATTTCAAATTTTAACTAAGTCTCAAATTTTGACAAAAGTTTACAAGTTTTCACACAAGTTTCAAAAATTTTACACAAAATTTCAAATTTTTAGCTCAAATTTTTAATTTTCTACTAAATTTTTTTAATTTTCTACCTAAATTTTTTAATTTTACCGAAAATTTTGAATTTTTACACAAAATTTCGAATGTTTATACCAAATTCCAAACTTTTACACCCAATTTCAAATTTTTACACCAAATTTTAAATTTTTAGACCAAGTTTGAAATTTTTACTCCAAATTTAAAAAGTTTACACGAAATTTCAAACTTTTACTCAAAGTTTCAAATTTTTACACAAAATTTCAAATTTTCACACATAATTTCAAATTTTCACACGTAATTTCCAATTTTTTACACATAGTTTCACATTTGTACACCAAATTTCAAATGTTTACACCAATATCCAAATTTTTACACCAAATTTCAAAATTTTACACCAAATTTCAAATTTTTACACAAAATTTCAAATGTTTACACCAAATTTCAAATTTTTACAACAAATTTCAAATTATTGCACCAAATTTCAAATTTTTACACAAAATTTCAAATTATTGCACAAAATTTCAAATTTTTACCCAAAATTTCAAATTTTTACACGAAATTTCAAATTTTCACACAAAATTTCAAATGTTTAAACCGCGTTTCAAATTTATACACGATATATCAAATGTTGATTATTTTTTTTCAAAGTATGTCTAATTTTCACAGAATTGTTGGAATCTTTACAAAAATGTTCAAAATTTTTACAAATCTTCAAAGAATCGATTAAATTTGTACAGGATTTTTACAATTTTCACAGATTTTTTCAGTCTTACACGTTTTTTTTTTAATTTTACGAACTTTTTGTCTTACAAAATGTTTTCAAAATTTACCACATTTTTTCAAATTCTTACGAAATCTTTGTCGCCAATAAAGATTACGACTCCTGATTATAAATCAGTTGAAAAATAAAACGTATTTTCAAAATTTCACTCCTCCGCAGACCCCTCAATTACATGCTGAAAAGACTCATCGACAGACGCTACAATTTCACAATATCAGTAAGATATAACGACAGTCCCGTGCGTGTGCATCTCGCGTGAGAATGACCGCGAGCAAATGCTCCGCGCAATTCTCTCACGCGATCGGCGATTCTCTCTCGTAACACGTATATATAATATTAAAGGGGGGCTGGTGATTATTCGTCTATAAAATCGCAAATGAGCGTGTCATTCCGCGAGCCGCGATCCCGTGCGGGTCCTTCACATCATTGGGCAATAAAAAGGCGCGCGTCTTTTGCGATTCGATCCCCAGAGAAAATGGAGATACGACCTTTTGTCGGGCAGCTCTCGACGCATATATATTCGCGACTCGTGGAGAGAGTTTCGGCGGGGCCGTGCGCATTCGTGGTCGTATATAGTCGACTGGCAGACCGTCTGAGTCGTAAAATGTTAAATGCTAGTAAAACTGAGTTTACGCGCCTGTAAGGACCCCCCGGGAAGCTGCACGTTGGAACACACTTCTCTCTCTCTCTCTCTCACTCTCTTTCTCTCTCAATTTTCCTCTCGTCCCCTCGCCGTGCCTTTCGCCCCGTACACTCGGAAAACAACGAACGGGCACCTCCACCGCCCTCGAAGAACAGCCCCAGTCCCTTCGGGAGAAACGCCCTTAAGGCCTAACGACTGGATTATTGGGTGTCGAGCATTCGAGCAAACGGGAACTGTGCTCCAAAATGAACCGTTCCTCGACCCATTGATTCGCGGTTACGTCCCCGTAAATCGCACGATGGTGCATCTTTCGTCATTTATGTTTCGCGCGGGTTTCGAAGGACCCTCGTCTGTGCACACTCGAGTTTGGGAGCATCTCATCTAGAATCATATTAAAGCGTTACCCCCACTTGTAGCGCAAAAAAAGGCCTTTTTCGTGAATTTTTTTTAAAGAAAACTACAAAACTTTTTTAATCGATCAATATACCATCTTGAAGAACACATCTTGAAGAACTTTCAGTAATTTTTTTATTGAAAAATATGACATTGTTTAGTGGCAAATGGCCGTCAATGAAATAATGTTTTTGTATACACGGTTTGCGGTGACCAACGTTGCGGCGAAGTGGATCATCTGAAAAAAAAATGCGGATGGATTTAGTCAAATATAAGTATAAACTAGTCTTTAATCGAAGGATTTTAAAAAATATTCATTTTTCACAAAATGGCGGACAGTCAAAGTTAATGGTTCGATTTTAACGAAAAAAAAACGGCCGTTTTTTGGCTATAAAACGGCCATTTTTTTTTTTTTTCGAAAAAAAAATCGAACGATTAAAGACTACATTTTTATGTATTAAATAAGCCTGCAAAATTTCAAGAAGATCGGTTCATTAGTGTTCGAGTAATCTTGGTCACCGACTTCAGAAATGCCATTTTGAGAAAAACGCGTTTAAAGTTTCAACTTCCGGTCGTTTACACAACGGATTCTTCTCTTTCAACGCTCATATCTCAGTCAATTTTGTTCGGATCGACTTGAAATTTTCAGGACATATTCTCAGATACTTATACTTCAAAAAAATGCAATAAAAAAAATCGATTTTTTCAAAATCGCAAGTCGGGGTAACCCCTTAATTTGAAGAAGTCTGCAGCTGAGGCGTATCGATTATATAATCATGTACGAATTTAACAATTTTTTTTGGTATGAAAAAGTGATTCATTCATAAAATTAATTACACATCTATTTAGTATGAATATCAAGCTGTTAGAAAATATATATAGATTTTTTTTTCTCGATGTTCAAAAAAGCGGCCTTAATATTTTCTTTTGTAACCTTTTTTTTAGGCGCTCCGCGGCGTGACATTTAGCATCCACAATTTTTTACCTAGAACAAAAAACAAAAATTCTCGTCAATCTACATTAGAATACCTGAAGAAGTACCTACGGAATTACAAAAATATTGTTTTATTCAAAAGTTGTAGGTATTTGAACCTAAGAGATGAATTTTCAGTGAAAAAATTCGTTATAACTGCTCATAAAATGCTCATAAAATGAAAAGTTTTCGATTAATCAGAAATTCCGTACGTACTTCTTTGCGAAATGCAATTAGGAACATAACATTTAAATTTGAACTAAATCGAGTGAAAATTGTTGAAGTTATTTGTCACGCCAATTGGAAAAAAGCTGTTTCGAGAAGTTTCGAGTATAATGTTAATAATATCAAGTACTAATACTATTTATTTATTTATTATTGCTAATTATTGAGAAAGAACATTACGTGTTAATAACATCTGTAACGTTAATTTTCGATAGAAGTAAATGCATAGTGTTTTTTAAATTACTATTTTATTGTCATTTCTTCAATAGTAAACTTTCGAAAAATATAAAAAGGGGTCGAGGGTGGGATCTTGTTTTTTCTCTCTCAAGTGCCAGAGCCAGGGTGTGAAACGAATGCGTGTCACTGATGCGTTTATACGAAGTGTGAATATTAGCGTGAGGGCGAAATGAAAAGGAAAGTAGCGGCAAGGGGTTGAAACTTGGACTAGCGCACCCCCGGGATCCTCACAATGAGGGGGTGAAATGGTTGGAAAAGAAAGGATTCAAGTCGAGGAAGAAAGTTACAGCGAGAGAGAGAGAGAGAGAGAGAGAGAGAGAGAGAGAGAGAGAGAGAGAGAGAGGTGGAGGGTTTTAAGAGAAACAGATAGGGTGAGAGTCTGATAAAAACTATTCGTCGACCACCTACTTCGAGTTTCATGGTCCGTATAAATTCAATCCTCAATAACTCCTCCCAAAATATTGCCCGCGGTAATGACTGCCACTAACCTCTTCGGTACTCGACTCCACAACTTGTAGAAAATAAAACTTATCCTTCATCGTTATTTGCATCGTTGGGATGCAGTGCTCTTTTTTTTCGAAATTCGTGATATGTTGACTTGCAGCAGGTTTAGAATACGAAAATTGTTCAATGGATTTTCAGCATTCTTATAAAAAATGTAGGACCTAAATAGTACAAAAGAATGAAGAACTCGAACGCTTGAAAACAAAATATCGGAAGGAAAAATCAAGCAAAAATTTCGCTGCATTCCAATGATGAAAAATTCGACGCTGTGAACGTGACATATATATATATATATATATATATATATATATATATATATATATATATATAAATGAAGATGTAAAAAATGACCCAAAAGAAATCGTTGCATTCCAACGATGCAAACGTTGTCATGATTTTTCACGCTGAACAATATATATAAAGGCGATATTGGGTGCTTCAAATGACATTCGGACAATTTATATATATTATATATTATATATAGATATAATATATATAGATAAATATAGGTGAGTAAAAAAAAATTGTCCGAATGTCATTTAAAGTACCGAATATCGCCTTTATTTATATTGTTCAGCATGAAAAATCATGACATTGAAGTTTGCATCGTTGGAATGCAACGATTTCTTTGGGTTCATCGCATCTTCATTTTTATCATTATCCAGAGGCTCCTTTTAATTGCAAATCGAAGTCGTGAATCTCTACTAAGAATACGCATTGTACTGAAGTTTGCATCGTTGGATTGCAACGAAATTATTTTTTTTTCCTAGTCCCCGAAAGTCACCGAAACATTTTCGAGAATCTTTGGTGTTTATCACCAAAAGCCGCAAATATATTTTAAACAACGATATAAATAAAGAAAAGACAAAATCAGGAAGAATTTCCGTTGCATTCCAACGATGCAACGAAAATGCGTCAACCCCTTTATGCTCTAAATCGGTAAATAAAAATGGATTACTACGAAGAATTAATTTTCGTTACATTGTAACTATGCGAAGTTCAACATGATGAAAAATTCCTTATAAAATAGTATCGAATACCTAATATTCCAAAATATTTCACGTTAAGTATGAAATAAAATTGAAAACTCCCAATTTTGCATGAAGCAATTTATAAAAAAAACGCCAAAAAAAAAAGTCTCAATGAAGTTGTCCTGTAAAATAAAATGCATTCGAACGAGAATCGAGCACGGATGTCAAGCGAAATAAAAAGCCCGAATGATTTTGAAGGAAAGTTCGCACGTCCTCGAGATCGACAGTTCAGAAGCCAAAGGCGCATACATACATATACACATACATACATACAACCATACATATATATATATATATATATATATATATATATATATATATATATATAGACGAGTGTTCTGAAAGAATCGTCAAAGAGGTGGTAAAAGCCTGAGGCTCGAAAAACACCGCCGTGGGGAGTGCGAACCGAGGGGTGTTTGTCACACGTATTTATATATATATATATATATATATATATATATATATATATATATATATATATATATATATATATATATATATAGGGTGAGTAAACGTGGCGCGGCGTCGAAACTGAGAGACGCCCGAGGACTCAAACCCTCGAGGATTTTATGGGTCATCCAGTTCCATCACGTGCCGTAAAAGTACAATAAAAAACGGTGGTTCGCCAGTGCAGGAGCGAGGGAGAGAGAGAGTGAGAGAAAGAGGGAAGCTGGGGAGAGCGAGAAAGGTTGATGAGAAGGGCGATATACATGTATAACGTACGTAACAATGGAGTGAAAGTGAGAGAGCAAGAGTCATCCAACTCTGAACCACCGCGTGTGCTTTTACCTTCATCGCTCTCTACAGGGTATCCCGCTGCCCGTTGTCGAGACTTTGGAATCGCTCGGGATAAGGAGACTCGCAGAGAAAGCTCCCTCAGACGTTACGAGAGATTTGTTTGACGGAGTTGACGTTTGCATCGTTGGAATGCAACGACAGCTTTATTTCATATTGTTTCATTTCCTTGCTTGTATTATTATACAATTTTTTTTCTCGCATATTTATATCTCCTAACGAGTGGCTTGAAAAAAATGGATAAGGGGTTTTTGTACGCAAATTTTGTCACAAGAAGTTGAATGAATTTCGAAATATTGATTTTTATTGGGTTCTAACGATGCAAACTTCAGTCTCATTTTTTTGACAATTGATTGAATACGAATGACGGTGAATTTCACGAAAAGCAGGGATTTATTTTTGGAATTAAATCGAACTGAATATATTTTTTGTCAATTTGATTAATTTTTTCAATTTTATTTGCTTTGTTTTTAAATTAAAAAATAATTCAATTTTTAATCGTATTTTTCTTGATTTTTAAACAATTTTTTTTAATTTTCATTTTATTTTATTTTATTTGATTTTTAAAAATTTCAATTTGTTTATTGTTTTTTAATTTACTCCATATGCGTTCGCTTTTACGATTTTTCCTTTGACTCGTTGATTTACTTGAATTTTCAACAAAATTTTTTAAATCCACTCGAATTATGCATTTAAAAAAATAATATTCTTTTTTTTCTCTCGCTCGCGAATTATCGTGGAGTTGACGGGAATTGCATCAATTTTGAATCACCAGGTACATAAGTATGGGCGATGCACGCGTAGACGGGACGGTAGTCCTGCTGCGGCTGGAGCTCTTTAAGACAGAAAGAGCTGTCGCGGTGTAGCAACGTGAGATAGAGTCGCGGAGAAAAAAAAAGAGTCGAACAAGGGGCTAAAGACAATGTGAAAAAAGAAACGAGGTTATAGTGGCATGTACACGAAGGTCTTTGCGGGTAAAGCGAGGTGGTCTTGGCATCAAAGAGATGGGCAGGGGGGGGGCTCTTTGCGGTGAAATTGATTCTTTTACGATTCGAAGTACGTGTGTTTCCTTGCGACGACACGAGAGTATATATATCTTTTTTTTTACGATTCGTTCTCTCGACCAGCCATCTCTATATCGTTAAAGTTTCCATCGTTGCACTGCAACGAAAATAATTCTTTTCTTCAATTAACCTCGTTCTGGAGCGGATTTTGAGATTGCCGATATCACTCCACCGTTCTCTAGGACGCCCTCGAGAGAACTACAATCTGAACCCGCAGAACGCGATGTCGGAGTAAAATGAGGAAATAAAGAGAAAAAAATAATAATTTTCGTATCGCGATCTACGTTCTTTGATAAGAAAATTCAACAGGAATATTTGACGTTAAAAGTTGAGCTTTGACGTCTGAATGGAAAAAATTAAATTTAACAATTCAAATGGATTTTTGTCTTGATATGGATTTATTTTTTTATCGCCCCAGAAGGAAAAAAGACAACCACCGGTCTATTCATTTTCTTAATCTTATTTTTAGTTTATCGGAAAATTTTATTCGAGCGAAATAATTCTGCAACTCTGATAAAGACAGTCGACTTTCTTTGTCTATTTTTCAAATCAAAAGATAAAAGTAAACATTTATTAATGTTTTTTAAAATTATCATTGATGGTATAATTTGATAATTTTGTATAATGAATTTGACGATAATTAAAATATGTAGATTAAATAAAAAGATGTGCATAAAAATATGATAATAAAATAATTGAAAGGTGGGGAAAATAAAAATGGAGTAAGGCGGGCACGTAAAAGGGGAAGGCTTAATTTAAAAAGAGTTTTTTTTTTTATTAACAAATTAAGCAAAATAATTTAAAGGTGTAAATTAAAAGAATACACATTCAATAAATTGACATATTTTAATTCAATCTGTATCTTTCAATTATATTTTACTTAAATATCGATAAAGTATCGATAAAATAAAAATATCG
Organism: Ophion obscuratus; assembly: GCA_964007375.1. NCBI lineage: Eukaryota > Metazoa > Arthropoda > Insecta > Hymenoptera > Ichneumonidae > Ophion > Ophion obscuratus. The sequence continues at coordinate 6,609,495 of OZ023320.1, forward strand.
ATAGATTTGTTGAATATACTTTTACATTATTTTCTTTTAATTAAAAAAATGGATTAAACAATCCGATAGACCAATACATCGCGTCCACTACTGACAGTTGCTTCGTAATAAATCCCGCGACCATTTTTTGATTTTTTTTTCTTCATTAATTACAATTTTTTTTATTCCCAAAAATTTGTAACGGAACTATCGTATTTGCAGCGAGATTGAAATTCTAATCGAATGTTATGTTTTTTTTTTCTTTTCGCCTCTGCAGTACTCTCGCTTCGCAATACCCAGGAAGAGGAGCCGCCGGATCCACAGCTGATGAGACTGGACAACATGCTGATCGCGGAGGGTGTCGCGGGACCGGAAAAGGGTGGCGGTGCCGGTGCCGCAGCATCGGCGTCGGCCGCCTCCGCGGCTGGGCCACCCGGACAACCTGACAACGCGATCGAGCACTCCGACTACCGCGCGAAACTCGCCCAGATCAGGCAAATCTATCATCAGGAGCTCGAAAAATACGAGCAGGTAAGAACGTACCCATCTCTGTCTCGTTCTTTCACTCTTTCAGATTCGGTAAAAGAAATCTCAGTGACCCTCATTGTCCGCCCTCGACTTCCACGTCGCTCTGGAGGCTTCGCAATTATTGCAATAATAATTGCATGTGCTAATCACATGCAAAAACAGAGCAGCGAAAAAAAAACAATAATTAAGTGTCGAATTAAATTCTAATTTAATTTTATTGAGTAATGTTTATTTAATCGAGTTTTTTTCTTTTTTAATTTAATAAAGTTCCATAATTTTTTTACTTCAACTATAATTTTATAAAGTGCTGAGTTCTAAAACATTTTATTGTTCTATTTTAATTCTATAAAGCTCTGTGGAGCTCGACAAAGGTTTGTTCGTTTTTATTCTATGAAGTTCTGTAAAGTTCTACAAAGTTTTATTCTTTTATTTTTATTCTATAAAGTACTCTAGAGTTCTACAAAGTTTTATTCTTCTATTTCTATTCTATAAAGTTCCGTGAGTTTTTTTTATTGTTCTGTTGTTATTTCATGGAGTTTTGGGAGTATTATAAAATTGTATTGTTCTATTCTAATGCTATAAAGTTCTGTAAAGTTCTACAAAGTTTAATTCTTTTATTTTTATTCTATAAAGTTCCATGAGTTGTTTTATTGTTCTGTTATTCTATGAAATTTTGGGAGTACTATAAAATTGTGTTGTTCCATTCTAATTCTATAAAGTTCTGTAAACGTCTACATAGTTCTACAAGCTTCTATTCTTATTGTACAACGTCCTGTGAGTTCTATACAATTTTATTGTTTTATCTTATTTCTATAAAGTTCCGTGAGTTTTTTTTTATTGTTCTGTTGTTATTCTATGAAGTTTTGGGAGTACTATAAAATTGTATTGTTCTATCCTAATTCTGTAAAGTTCTGTAGAGTTCTACAAAGTTTTATTCTCTTATTGAAATTCTATAAAGTTCTGTGAGTTCTAAACAATTTTATCGTTTTATCTTATTTCAATAAAGTTTAATACTTCTACTTAAATTCTATAAAGTTTTGTAGAATTCCACAAAGTTTTATTCTATAAAGTTCGGTCAGTTCTTTTAATGTATTGTTGTTATTCTATCAAGTTTTGGGAGTACTATACATTTTATTGTTCCATTCTAATTCGATAAAGTTCTGTAGAGTTCTACAATTTTATCGTTTTATGTTATTTCTATCAAGTTTTATAAAGTTTTAGCCTTCTATTTGAATGCTCTGAAGTTCTATAAAATTCTGTACAGTTTTACAAAGTTTTGTTCTCCAATTTAATTTTACAAATTTCTATAAAATGCCCTAAAATTTTATTATTCTTATATAATTGCATGAAGTCCTATAAAAATCCATGAAACTTCACTTTTCTCTCTTAATCGTCTAGTTTTTTATGGCCATTTTTATCGTTGTTTCAATCAGAGAAAAACTCGAGGAAATGCGGGTCAGAAGCCCATTTGGGGGAATAAAATTTGCCGGAAAACTTTAATGGATTGCTGAACAAAATGAATTGCCGCGTACAAACGCGTATGCGGAATCTCGAAGAGTATACAGGAAAATGTAATACAGAGAGAGATAGATAGAGACAAAGAATTTTGCGAGAGTCACGTCTTCGCACTATCTCCTTCTCTTTCTCTATGCGAATAGATCGCGTGACTGTTTTCTTGTACACTCATATGCATATATATATATATATACACACACCAGTATCCATATTTCGTCCGCAAGGACGTGTGTACACAGACCCGGCAAAGGCTGCAGTGCAGATACGTTCGAAAAGTCACGTAACTGCTGTTATTCCTCGGGTATAAGCTCCGCGATCATATCTACGGAGAGCTTGCGGCGAAATATCTTTGGCTCCTTATTTTTTTTGTGTTTGTAGATTCTATAAATATTGCGCGAAGTCGATGGATCGGACATGCCCCGAAACTTTGGGGATTTCGCGAAGTACTTTTATTTTTCTTCGCCTTTTCTCCTTTCGTTCGGTAAATTTTCCCGAGTAGAGACAGAATGATGCTCGATCCATTTCAAATCCAGTGGCAAGCGTTGCTAAATGAGCCGCGCGCGGATTCCTCGCTATGGAAAAGGCCAATTATTTTTAGAATCTTGCTTCGGATTTGGTGAGTATGCGATGCAGCGGCGCTCAAGAGACTCGTGCGGAGGAGCGGAAGAACGAAAATTGCGGGGAGAATTTTCGGATTTTTATAAATAAGTGTATATATCTATTTAGAGAGGGATAGAGAGCGAGCAAAAAATGAGCAAAATAAAAAACACGAAAAGTCTGAGCAGGAAAGAAAACAGGAAATGGAGAGCTCGAAAGATTTATTGAGTATGACAGAGAAGAGAATAATTCAAACAGAAAGTGGAGAGAGAGAGAGAGAGAGAGAGATTTTTTGATTTGATTTGTTTTATTAAGCCCTAGTAAACTATGGGGCTAAAGGTATAATTATAAAATTATAAAATTGGTGAGTCACATGGACATTGCGCAACCTATTTTGGCAACTACAAACTATACGACTATAATGTTGGTGTTACCTCATTAGCATTTCAACACATAGTAAAACAAAGTATAATGATAAGGATATAACCAAATAATACAAAGAGAGAGAGAGAGAGAGAGAGAGAGAGAGAGAGAGAGAGAGAGAGGGGGGGGGGAATATCCGACAAACTGGAAAGGAACTAGAAACTCACGGTACGAGGATTCGAGGATTTTCTATCCGATCCACCCCCTCTCTCTTTCTCTCTCTCTGTCGCTCTCTCATTTCTACCCTCCTTCCTCCCGCCATGTCATTTTCTCGGGCCTCGGCTTATAGGAAATGCGAAGCACGGGAGGAGAAAAAAGCTGGACGTAAAGTACCGCGGAAGGTGGAGAGAGAGAGACAAAGGGAGAGAGAGAGAGAGAGAGAGAGAGAGAGAGAGCGAGAGAGAGAGAGAGAGGACGATGCTGATCTACCCTGTCGCGCTCCTACGAGCCTCCTCCTGGCCTTCGCTCTCGATCACACATGCTCTCCTCCTTCTTCACTCTGCAGCTCGACGTTCCTCTTCTCTCCATCCCGCTGGCTCATCCACATATACATGCGGCATTCCGGAGACCTCGAATTTGCACCCGATGCACCGAAACGCGCGGGGAAAAGTCAAACAATTTTCATTGCATTCCAGCAATCTTCAGCACCCATCATCATTCCATACGATAATTCAGCCGAAAAAAGGAAATTGACATAAAATCAGCACACCAATTTGCCGGCCGGTGGTGAAATATCATTGCTCAACGTGAACAACAGATTGAGTATAAAATCTTTTCAAATTAATGGAGCTGTCAATCGACATTGCAATTAGCACCGAACGAGCTACGAAATCCATGACGTTGACGTTTGCATCGCTGGAATGCAACGAAAATTAATTGTTTGCATTGCTCCATTTTTTTGGCTCATTTAGGCTGTGCGAAAAGCACTCAGACGTTTTCACGTATTCTTATTAGAGATTTATGACCTCAATTAGCAAAAAAGAAGACTTTGGATAATGGGAAAAATGAGGAAGAGAAAAATAAGAAGAAAAAGATTCTTTCATTCCAATAATGCAAACATCAACGTCATCAATTAGGAAGGGTAAAATATAAAAACCCGAAAGGGTATACGTTGGAACTAAGGGACTTGAAAAAAAATGTAATCTGATAAAAATTAATAAGTTTGTTTTTATTTGGGTGGTGCGGAAGAAAGGATCGTTGTTGGAATTCCTCGTAAGTGGAAAACGCGAGAGGAAAGGATACATAAGATTGTGTGTGTGTGTGTGTGTGTGTGTGTGTGTCCTCATATGTACATATACATGGGTATGTGTACACGGTGTCCTGTTATCAATGGATAATCCTGCAACGGTCGATAGGTCAGATCATGTCCTACTATATGCTGGAATTTCAGTTTAGTAAAAGTTCCATGGTTTTCGAGATAAAAATCATCCGATTTTGGTTTTTCGCATGCCATTTCTACAAATGATAACTTTTTTTAACCCGGTTAAAAAAAGTTATCATTATGAATAGAAGCTTGTAGAATTTTGTAGACCTTGACGAAACTTAATAGAATAAAAATAAGAGAATAAAACTTTGTAGAACTCTATAGAACTTTATAGAATTAGAATAGAACAGTAAAACACCTCGTGGAACTTCATAGAATAAAATTAAAAGAATAAAACTTTGTAGAACTTTACAGAACTTTATAGCATTAGAATAGAACGATACAATTTTATAGTACTCCCAAAACATTATAGAATAACGAGAGAACAATAAAAAAAACTGACGAAACTTTATAGAGTAGAAATAAAAGAATAAAACTTTGTAGAACTTTACAGAACTTCATACAATAAAAAAAGAAGAACCAAACTTTGTGGAACTCCCCTGAACTTTATAGAAATAAGATAGAACAATAAAATTGTCTAGAACTCACAGGACTTTATAGAATAAGAATAGAAGCATAAAACTTCGATTTTCGTTTTTCGCATGCCATTTCTACAAATGATAACTTTTTTTACCCTGTTAAAAAAAATACTCTTGGTTGTTCGTTTTATCCAGAAAAGTAGTCTTTTTAACCTTAAATGTTGAGGAAACTTTATGAGAAAGCATCTTTTACCGATCTTGTCCCGATTACTTTAAAAAGTTGCTTAGTTATTGTCGATTCATATCACTTGTAGAAATTGCATGCGAAAGACCAACAGCAGATCATTTTTTTTCAAAAAATAACATACAGCTAAAAATCTCGGAAACCGTGGGACTTTTATTAAACTGAAATTCCAGCATATAGTAGGACATGATCTGATCTATCGGTATTTGCAGGATTATCCACTCAACAGGACACCCTGTATATGTGTGTGCGCGTATATGTATATATATATATATATATATAGTGTATGTATGTATGCATGCATGTATGTATGAGGGGTGCTGGCAGAACGGAATCCATTCCGAAATTGCAAAGCATCCCCTGCTACTTCACCCCTTGGCCATCCAGACAGTGTCGTCTCGTTGCTATATGCTTTTCTCGCGCTCTTCTCGTCTTCCCTCAGGAAAAGCGAATCCCTCTTCCCACCTATCACGTTCTCTCTCTCTCTCTCTCTCTCGTCTCTCTTGTTGTCTCTCCTCTCCCTTTCTAGGGAGGCTGGCCTCATGTCCCGAATACTGATATCGGGACGAAGCAACTGGGAAAGCGGGCTCGTATTTTCCTTCTCTCTCTCTCTCTTTTTCTCTCTCTCTCTCTCTCTCCCTCTCTCTCTCCCCCTCTCGCCCTTTCTCCTTCTCTCTTCTTCTCTAGCTCTCTTCCTCTTCGTCGCGCTTTTTCTTTCTTTTTTTTGGCTTTCTCGCTTTTCCGCACACGTACACACATTTCATTCTCTTCTTGCACCCTTTTTCGCCTCGACGTTTCCGTTCCCCAATTTTCCCGTGATCGGTTTGAATTCTGGCTTTTCGCTAAATCTACTTTGAACCCCCTCCCCCGACTCCCGTCGCGTTGTCCTTGTCTCTGTCGGTCCCGTCGCTTTCGAATTCCACGAGGTATCACCCCCGGGGTTGCATGCCAGTGGCCAGGCAAAATTGTTCCGCGTTCGGACAGACTGAAAATAAAAACCCCGCTTGGAAATCTAAAAACCAATGTTGGGGCCGAGGTAGCATCGGTTCTGAAAGATATTTAATACTATGGATACGTAGATAATATATTTGATGATGTTGATGATGTGGTAGTATTGATGATTGAAAATCAAACCCAATGACGGACGAGAATTCGTCAAGGCTTCTCCGAGACCCGACGAGACGATGGATATTCTGCAAACGTTCGTTTCGTGGTCATTATTCCGTTCTTTCATTTGATTCAGGCCTGTAACGAGTTCACGACCCACGTGATGAACCTTCTGAGGGAACAGAGTCGCACGAGGCCCATCACGCCCAAGGAAATCGAGAGGATGGTACAGATAATCCACAAAAAGTTCTCCAGCATCCAGATGCAGCTGAAACAGTCGACCTGCGAGGCTGTCATGATCCTCAGAAGTCGATTCCTTGATGCGAGGTACGCGAATAGAAATCAATCAGAAAATCCGACAGTTTCGTGAATTACTTTTTTTAGAATTTGTTTACATTGAAGTCGAAGGTTGCACCTTTGTTGCTTTTATGTGGTTGAATGATGTGTGTGATTTCATTGATTAATGTACCGGATCTCTCTGATTCGTGTCTTTGATTTCTTTGATTGATGTCTTTGATTCTGATTTCTCGTTGCTTTGATTCTTATCAATAATTCTTGTGGTCCTCATCTTTGATTTCCTAGATTCTTATTTTTTGTTTTTTATTCTCTCTCTGATTCCTTTGATTTTTATCTTTGATTTGATTAACCCTTAGCTCTATTTTCTTTTATCCTTATCGCGGATTACTTGAATGTTTATCTTGGATTTATTTGTTCCTTTTCTTAGAATGATCTGATTTCTTGAATTCTCATTTTTGATTCCTTAGATTCTTATCGATAGTGCCTTTGACTTTGATCATCGATTTCGTTGATGCTCATCTTTGAGTTTTTTAATATCGTGGAAAAATTGTCATCATTAATTTCTTTGATGCTTGTTTTTTTACTTCCTTGTTTATAATATTTGATCCCTTTGATTCTTATCTGATTTGATTAATTTTCATATCTGATTTCCTGATTCTGCTATTTGATTTCTGTTATTCTTATCGTCGATTCTTTCAATTCTTACTGTTTTTTTAATCTTAACTTCGATTACTCTGATTCTTATCTGATTTCTTTGGTTCTTCGATTCCTTTGGATCTTGTCTGATTTCTATGATTCTCATCTTCGATTCTTTCGGATCCTAGTGTTTTTTTTTATTCTTATGTTCGATTCCTTTTAAGTCTTCTCGGATATCTTTAATCGTCGCTTGATTTCTTTGTTTCTTCCGTCTGATGTCCTCATTCACATATCTGATTTTTATATCTGATTTCTTAATTCTGCTATTTGATTCCTATTATTCTTATCGCCGATTCTTTCAATTCTTACTGTTTTTTAAATGTTAATTTCGATTCCTTTGATTCTTACTGTTCTTGAAGTTCTTATCTTCGATTCCTTTCAATCTTATCTGATTTCTATGATTCTTATCTCCGATCCCTTCGGAACCCAGTGTTTTTTTTTATTATCTGCGATTCCTTTTAAATCTTTTCAGATATTTTTAATCGTCGCTTGATTTCTTTGTTTGTTCCGTCTGATGTCCTCATTAACATATCTGATTTTTATATCTGATTTCTTAATTCTGCTACTTGATTTCTGTTATTCTTATCGCCGATTCTTTCAATTCTTACTGTTTTTTAAATCTTAAGTTCGATTACTTTGATTCTTATCTGATTTCTGTGACTCTTATCTCCGATTCCTTCGGAACCTAGTGTTTTTTTTTTTATTATCTTCGATTCCTTTTAAATCTTTTCAGATATTTTTAATCGTCGCTTGATTTCTTTGTTTCTTCCGTCTGATGTCCTCGTTCACATATCTGATTTTTATATTTGATTTCTTAATTCTGCTATTTTATTTCTGTTATTCTTATCGCCGATTCTTTCAATTCTTACTGTTTTTTAATCTTAAGTTCGATCACTTTGATTCTTATCTGATTCCATTGGATCTTATCACCGATTCCTTCGAATCTTATCTGATTTCTACGATTGTTATCTTCGATTCCTTCGGATCCTAGTGTTCTTTTAAATTATCTTCGATTCCTTTTAAATCTTTTCAGATATTTTTAATCGACCCTTGGTTTCTTTGTTTCTTCCGTCTGATGTCCTCTTTCACATATCTGATTTTTATATCTGCTATTTGATTTCTGTTATTCTTGTCGCCGATTCTTCCAATTCTGACGGTTTTTTAAATCTTAAGTTCGATTACTTTGATTCTTATCTGATTTCTTTGGTTCTTATCACCGATTCCTTTGATTCTTACTGTTCTTGAAGTTGTTATCTTCGATTCCTTTGAATCTTATCTGATTTCTATGATTCTTATCACCGATCCCTTCGTTTCTCATCATGCACAGGCGCAAGCGGCGGAACTTCAGCAAGCAGGCCTCGGAGATACTGAACGAGTACTTTTACTCACACCTAAGTAATCCTTATCCCAGTGAAGAGGCGAAGGAAGAACTCGCGCGAAAGTGCGGCATCACGGTCAGCCAGGTAATACTTTTTCTCAAAGATGTTCATCCCTCCCAATTGTCAATTGCGAGGCAACGTTTTCATCGTACAATTTCTTGCCCGCAACGAAATCCAGGTATCCAATTGGTTCGGCAACAAGAGGATACGTTACAAGAAAAACATAGGTAAAGCCCAGGAAGAGGCAAATCTGTACGCGGCCAAGAAGGCAGCTGGTAAGTTGAGTCGATCCGAACGACCATTTTCACGAATCATGAGCTCGTTGGAATTGATCTCTTATTTAAAATTCTTTTCACCCGAACGTTGTCGATCTGTGGCCTTTTATTTTTATATTTTTTTTTTTCTTCTTCATAACGTCGCCCATTCGGAGAAAGTAAAAATTCGAGACATTGCGCGCCTCAAGGATGTTTCGCGTTCACGCGATCTCGCGAGGAAAAAAAATCTCGAAAGAACTTTTTAGCGCACGAGACTCGAGCCTCGTCGCGGAGGGATTGAAAAATAAAGAAAAAACTCGTTCGGAGTCCTAAAAATATACGGCCGAAATAACTAGATTCTAAAAGTATCGATATATTTTTCGATATATTTTTAGCATCGAAATATACTTTTGCAATCGATGCTGGCTTGAAAATGCAAAAATAATTGGTTGAAAGAGTCGAATAATAAAATATTTCGATATACATCGATATATATATTAGAATATTTTAATATATTTCTATATATTCTCATATATCGAAATATATTATAATATTATTCTAATATTCTAATATATTTCGATATACATCGATATATATTAGAATATTTTAATATATTTCTGTATATTCTAATATATCGAAATACAATATTATTCTAATATTCTAATATATTTCTATATACATCGATATATTTTTAGAATCGGAATATACTTTTGCAATCGATGTTGGCTTGAAAATGTGAAAATAATCGGTCGAAAGAGCAAGAATCAAAACGAGTGAAATCAAAGCTGCAATAATCGAGTGCCCTCAACAATATTAATGATAAAGTAACATTGTTTATTGCAAATATAACTTCTTACATAGTTCCAAAATATCTATCAGGACGAACAACATCAATTTCCAAAGTTCATCATCACAATAGTAAAAAAAAATATTGTCGAGATATTTTTTTTTACTTTATAGCATTGTTTCAATAATGTTACTAATATCACCTTAGCCACTTCGGCGATCTCCCGTGTCAACGGGCGTGGTCCGATACTCGGATGGGTGACCGCTCAGCCGTGACTCGCGCGCTCACTACTGAGTGGGACGTCAGTTGTACCGAGTTTCCTCAACGCAGCTGACAACCCGGTGAAAATATAGTCGCCTCGTATCGGCACAGGTTTTCCACAGTTTCCCCGTGGCCTCGTGCCCTCAGCATTACATATATATATATATATATATATATATATATATATATATATTAGACTGATTCAAAAAAAAATATTTTTTTTTCCTTCAGGATTCTCGTGCTATTGTTGGGCACTAATAAAAGAAAATTTCTCTTAAAAGATGGGCGCGGTCACTCAATTTTTAGAGGTGGCTATCTCGACTTTTTTGTATTTGAATTTTTTTTAACGAACGTATTGCAATCCAGCATAGTCATGGCTTCGGATTACGGATAAAAATCACATCCAGCAGCTATTTCGTAACAAAAATAAACTCTAACAATTTGAAAAGATTGCAATATTCACCATTCAAATCCAGGTAGATCAATAATGGCGTCTATACTACTCTCGTTATTCATGTAGATTTATTTATACGCATCAACATTTCGCACTTTTTACGAAAAATTAAATTATAAGCTTTTATTCCTAAATCGTATATTTACATTTTCAAAATGCTACACTTATATTATCTTCAAACTCATTTATATTTCTTCCTAGCCACTGTGCATAACATCGCGCATGCCACTGCGCATACCACTGCGCAAGTGACTGCGCATCCGTGGCGCCATTTTGTATTGGCGCAGCGCATTTGTAAGTGGTGTTGTTTTTTTTTTTTTCATGTGACTCAAGTAAAGACAATTTTAAACAATGGCTCGGAAAAACGAAGACAACACAATTTGGTTAATCGGCAAGAAAATTCCGAAAATAAGTACCCGTCATTTACCGTCAAATCGGCAAGTTTTGAGTTTGTTCTTTTACAAACATAACAGAGAAAAACTGACCATACGTCGAAGTGTACACGAAAGGACGAAAGAACTTTTCGAACAATGGAAATATGCTGAAATTCCAACGCGTCGATTGAATAACGCAATCTTGAAATTAATAAAACTCCATCTAGTCTGGAAAAAAACTTTTAAAAAATCGGGTTAAAAAGAATTTGCCGTCACAACGGAGAAATAATCGAAACGTGTGATGCAAAAATAATCGCTCAAGTTCGTTAACATATTGGGCATAACGAAAATGTGCAACGTTGAACAGTTTGTCCAAATCTCTCTTAAATTTACGCTCCTTCAATATTTGTGACGGCAAATTCTTTTTAACACGATTTTTTAAAAGTTTTTTCCAGACTAGATGGAGTTTTATTAATTTCACGATTGCGTTATTCAATCGACGCGTTGGAATTTCAGCACATTTCCATTGTTCGAAAACTTCTTTCGTCGTTTCGTGTGCACTTCGACGTATGGTCAGTTTTTCTCTCTTATGTTTGTAAAAGAACAAACTCAAAACTTTCCGATTTGACGGTAAATGACGGGTACTTATTTTCGGAATTTTCTTGCCGATTAGCCAAATTGTGTTGTCTTCGTTTTTCCGAGTCATTGTTTAAAATTGTCTTTACTTGAGTCACATGGAAAAAAAACAACACCACTTACAAATGCGCTGCGCCAATACAAAATGGCGCCACGGATGCGCAGTGACTTGCGCAGTGGTATGCGCAATGGCGTGCGCGATGTTATGCACAGTGGCTGGGAAGAAATATAAATGAGTTTGAAGATAATATAAGTGTAGCATTTTGAAAATGTAAATATACGATTTATGAATAAAAGCTTATAATTTAATTTTTCGTAAAAAGTGCGAAATGTTAATGCGTATAAATAAATCTACATGAATAACGAGAGTAGTATAGACGCCATTATTGATCTACCTGGATTTGAATGGTCAATATTGCAATCTTTTCAAATTGTTAGAGTTTATTTTTGTTACGAAATAGCTGCTGGATGTGATTTTTATCCGTAATCCGAAGCCATGACTATGCTTAAATGCAATACGTTCGTTAAAAAAAATTCAAATACAAAAAATTCGAGATAGCCACCTCTAAAAAATGAGTGACCGCGCCCATCTTTTTTGAGAAATTTTCTTTTATTAGTGCCCAACAATAGCACGAGAATCCAGAAGGAAAAAAAATAATTTTTTTTTGAATCAGTCTAATATATATATATATATATATATATATATATATATATATATATATTAGACTGATAAAAAAATAATTTTTTTTTGAATCAGTCTAATATATATATATATATATATATATATATATATATATTAGACTGATTAAAAAAAAAATTATTTTTTTTCCTTCAGGATTCTCGTGCTATTGTTGGGCACTAATAAAAGAAAATTTCTCAAAAAAGATGGGCGCGGTCACTCAATTTTTAGAGGTGGCTATCTCGAATTTTTTGTATTTGAATTTATATATATATATATGATTAATAATGTCAATGATATCGTTATCAACCGACGCTGGTGGATGGGCGGTCGGCTCCGTCGGTACTTCGAGTTAAGCAGCGTTGTGTATGGCCGATACTCGGAGCGGTGACCGCCTAGCCGTGCACCGGCTGACGCGTCAACCAGTCAGCGGAAGGCCAATACTCCTGAGACCGCTTGGTTTCGATACTTGAGTAAAATAGAGGGCATTACACCCTTTTTTTAAAGGTGTCTCAAATTAATCCTCTTATGGTAATAAACGACTAGAATTTTTAATTCTATTTTTCGAAATTAATAAGTGCCATAAATCATGTGCGAATTTAACATTTTTTTTTTCGTATGAAATAGTGATTCACTCGTAAAATTAATTGCACATCTATTTAGTATGAATATCAAGCCGTTAACATTTTTTTTTTCGATGTACAAAATGGTCGAATAGTAATATTTTCTTCGGTTATCTTTTTTTAGGCACTCCGCGGCGTGACATTTAGTATCTAGAATTTTTTACCTGGAACAAAAAACAAAAATTCTCGTCAATCTACATTAGAATACCTGGAGAAGTACGTACGGATTAAAAAAATATTGTTTTATTAAAAAGTTGTAAGTGTTTGAATTGAGTTGTAGGTATTTGAATGAATTTTCAGAGCAAAATTTCGTATAAAACTGCTCAAAATCATTCCTTCCACTTTCTTCAAAAATGAAAAGTTTTCGATTAATCAGAAATTCCGCACGTAATTCTCTGCCAGAGTTGGGCGTAATTCTATTTATAAATACGAATACGAATTTATTCACATCGTGATTTTCATGTGAATATAAATACAAATTTATTCATACGTCACTTATTCGCAGTCACATGCATGCATATAAATACAATTGTATTCACAAAAATTCTGAGCATACAAATAAATTCACAGAAAAAATTGTGAATGTTTACAAAAAATCCTGTGAATTGAAAAAAATTCACATCCAAATCTGTGAATGCAAATGTGTTGACAAAAATTGTAAATACAAAAAAAATAAGTTGTGAAATTTTTCGTGTTTAAGACGAATTAAAATCAAATTCACAATGATTAGATTAAAATTTACACCGAAAGTGAGTTCTTACGTATTTTGAGGGAAAACATTGCGTCGAGGCAAAGAAATTATTGAAAAAAAAGTTGTGAGTTTCAAATATTACATTGTGAATATGGAAAAAAATCACAAAATGAGTTGTGAATTTCCTCAAGTTGAAGAAAATTCCGTACGTAGTACTCTGCGAAATGCAATTTTCTGCAAAAAAAAATTTGTGAGTTTCAAGTATTACATTGTGAATGTGAAAAAATTCACAAAATGAGTTGTGAATTTCTTCAAATTGAAGAAAATTCCGTACGTAGTACTCTGCGAAATGCAATTTTTTGCAAAAAAAAAAGTTGTGAGTTTCAAGTATTACATTGTGAATATGAAAAAATTCACAAAATGAGTTGTGAATTTCCTCAAGTTGAAGAAAATTAAAATCGTATTCACGACAATTATAATAAAATTAACACCACAAGTGAGTTCTTACGTATTTTGAGAGAAAACATTGTGTTGAACTCAACACAATGTTGAACTCAACACAATGTTTTTGCTCGACGCAATGTTTTCTCTCAAAGTACGTAAGAACTCACTTTTGCTGTAAATTTTAATCTAATCATTGTGAATTTGATTTGAATTGGTCTTAAATACGAAAAAATTCACAACTTATTACGTGAATTTTTTTGTATTTACAATTTTTCGTGAATACGTTTGCATTCATAGATTTTGATGTGATTTTTTTTCAATTCACAGGATTTTTCGTAAATATTCACATTTTTTGTGAATATTCACAATTTTTTCTGTGAATTTATTTGTATGTTCGGAATATTTGTGAATTCAATTGTATTCGTATGCATGCATGTGAATACGAATAAGTGAAGTATGAATAAATTTGTATTTATATTCACATGAAAATCACGATGTGAATAAATTCGTATTCGTATTTGTACATAGAATTACGCCCGACTCTGTTCTCTGCAAAATGCAATTAGGAACGTAACTTTTGAACTTGAAGTAAATCGAGCGAAAATTGTTGAAGTTATTTGTCACGCCAATTGGAAAAAAGCTGTTTCGAGAAAAACGCGTACTTCATGGCCGTGCCAGAAGTGGGCTTACGTTAAGGCAGGATTCTACTTTCAAACCATGAAAAAAGCGCTATTTTCGTGAATTTTTTCTGAGAATACTATTAAAGATATCGATATGGGGCCGTCCATAAATTACGTCATTTTAAAATAGGGGGGGGGGGGGTCTGGTCGTTAGATGACGGTAACGTTAATTTGATCACAACGATATGACGGATAGGATGATTTCAGGGGGGGGGGGGGTCAAAAATCAGCAAAAGTCGATGACGTAATTTATGGACGGCCCCTATGGGGTTTAAACTGTTCAATAAATACACTCTTTAAGTATATAAAAAAAAATTTTAAATGTATTTTATTCATTTTTTGTACACGTAAAAAATGTTTAAAGCCAACGCCTCGAAAAGCAAGTACCGTTGCCGTGGTCGTGAAATCTTCCCGACGGATGGTCTGAAACAAAAAAATCAAATAGTCTCATGTTCAGTATGTCTTCAGGAACCGACCTAACTAGAATATTTTATATACGTGCAAAATTAACAAAATGGCGGCTAAAATACGAAAAAAAATGCGTTTTTGGGTCTTTTTTTGCAATAAAAAAATAGTTCTAATCAAAATTTTAAGTTGATTGTAGTTAGGTCGGTTGGTACACACATATAGAATATGTGTTCCAAATTTCATAAGGATCGGTTCAGTACTTTTCGAGTTATCACGACCACGGTACTTGAAAATGTCGTTTCGAGAAAAACGCGTTTAAAGTTTTGGTGAGTGATAAATCGTAGAAAAAATTATCTTACCCTCAATCAGCGATGCCTGGGCCATATAATATGCCTTTGACGTGTTCCAGGTGGGTGTTTTCATCCAATTTCAAAGTTTCAAAGTAGAATCCTGCCTTAAACGCTCGAAGTCGGTGAAAAAAAATGTCTTGCTATAAATCAAATAGTAACTCATTCTTATGATGACAAAGCACCGCTTTAGCGAGAAAAAAAATCGATTTTTTAAAAATTCTTACCCCTTAAATTTTACATCTCAAATTTCCGCGCGAAAACGCTGGCCGCCATGCTGCTTCGGTTCGTGACGTCACTCACATAGTAAACATCGACGCTGCGCCAATTGTGAATACGTACATTTTTTTCGGTTAAAAGCGAGTGACAATCCCTATCATTGGGGTGATGTTTCCAAGTGTAAGAATACTAGTGTAAAACCCCGGGAAAGTTGTGGAGTAAAATGCCAATTGATATAAATATGAGAAAGACTTGGTTAAAACTTGCGAGAAAAGATCCAAAGTCATAGTCGAAAAAAAACTCATTTGTTCTTTTTCGAAGTACGGATAACTATTTGAAAATTTGCAATTAACTATGGCAAACGAGAATATATAGTCGTTGAAGCTTTCTTTCACAGGTTAGAGAGTAATACGTCTACCGCTTTCTTTGTTTAATATGTCGATGACGTCACGTCGGAATCCATTATGGCGGCTACTGTTTCGCATGTTCGTTGAACAGATAGAAAAAGTATTAAAAAATAAATGAATTATGAAACTTATTTTGTACTTTTATGAATTAAAATCAACATTATTCTATTGCTTATTGCTAAAACTATTTAATTTACACGAGTAAAATACACTATTCAGTGCATTAGAAAATCGGAAGAATATGGGGCCGTCTATACCGGTACGGGTTATCAGCAGTTTTCCCGTGCCCTCGGCAAATGGGTTATAGCGTAGCTTACCGGCGGGGTAAAGTTAATTCGGCGAAAAAAAGGCATGTTTTTAAGATTTTTTTTTTGGCGTAACGAATAGCGTTCGTTTATTGAAAAATTTACATATAATAAAGTAACATTTGAACAACATTCTCCTAAATTTGCATTGCAAAATATTCAAAATTGAGCGAGTGAAAATTAAATCCCGGAGGCGCCTCGAAAAAAAGTTGGTTTGCGGTGTGCACCATAACTCGCAACAGAATCATTTGAAACAAAAAAATCAAAATGCATTTGTTAAAGGAGATGTTTCTCGAGGTAATGACGGGAGGATTTTTTTTTTCGATTTTTCGATTTTTCGTAGCACTTGGGAGCCAAAAACCCGATTTTCGCTAAAAAAAATCGGCTAATTTGTTGTTGAAAAATTAGTAATTATTTAAAAGAAACAAAAAAGCTCTCGACAATACCTGGTGAATTATGTGAAGAAGTACTGTGCAAAATTTCAAAGCGATTGGTCCAGTAGATTTTGAGTTATCGTGCACACGGACTTCAAATATGACAAGTCTCAGAAAAACGGTTTGTAAAACGCAGAAGAGAAGAGAACGGCATGGAGCAATAGACGCTCAAATACTCATAAATTCGTCAATTTTACTCCGATCGACTTGACATTTTAACACAATATTCTTGATATATTATGCATTCATTTAAAAAATTTATAAAAAATGAAAAAAAAAATGTTAATACTTTACCCCGTCCTTAACTGGTTATGCCTGGTTGTAACAGTCGAAGCTCATTTTTGGGATTTTTAAATAGCAAATTCGTGACATTTTTTTTGGAAAATTGAGTTCTTGAAAAAGTTTCATACAAGGAACATTGTAATTTTTGCGTGTAAAAATATTTAATCGGCCTTCTCACTTTAGACGCTAAAAACGCTATTTTCATGCATTTTTTTGATATGTTTATATTATAGATAATGATATATAAGTTGTTACATTTAATAAATACACTTTTGAAATACGTTAAATTTTTATTTATTTATTTAAGTCACTATTTATGGACGAAAAAGGTAGTTAAAAAAATATCCTAAAAAAATTGTAGGTCTGCACAGTTGATGAAATCTCGGAGATGGATAATCCGAAACAAAAAAATCAAACGGTTTGAGATTCAGTATGTTAAGGTCTATAGCGCATATCATTCGATTTTTGATATATGCAAAAGTAACAAAATGGCGGACATGTTTCGAAAAAAACAAAAAAAAAAACTTTTTTACCGTTTATGGCAAAAAAAAATAGTAAATGTCAAAATTTAAAAAAATCCTTGATATGTGTTATAATTATAGTTATAAAGAATATGTGGTTAAAATTTCATAAGGATCGGTTCAGTATTTGAAGATTTTAACAACATTTTATCCACTGTCGAAAAACGTTTCGAGAAAAACGCGTTTAAAGTTCGTTTGGGTTACATAAATACATTGAAAAAAATGTAATGTATTTCAAAAGTGTATTTATTAAGTGTAACAACTTTCATATCAATATCTATAATGTAAACCTATTTAAAACATGCATAAAAAAGCCTTTTTTAGCGTCTAGAGTGAGAACACCCCTTAAGGGAACTTTGTCCTTGGAGTGCAATATTTCAGGTGTTTACATTTTATTTTTTTTAAAGGAAACGAGTAAAGCTTTTTGAGTGCAATTTTTTCTTGCTTTTATTCATGATATACAGAACGTTAAAAAATTTTTTTTGAAAAAAAAAAAACCAAAATGGCGGCCGTTGCGGCTCCGCGAAAACAGGTCCTCAAATCGCGGGAGGTAAACGGCTGACATCACTGCCCCCTCTTTGTTGATCTGAAACACAAATTCAAAGCATATTATCAGTCTGTGACCCTTTGGTCATGGAATGACGGATGGGTTTTTCGTTTAGTACAAATTTCGGAAAATGGCGGCAATTTAAAAAAAAATCGAATTTTCGCGTTTTTTTTCGCATAAAAAGATAAATAATAAATGCAAAAATGTATCTATCGAAAAAACGATCCGTCATTCCGTGAAGACATATTTTTTGAGTATGCTCTCCAAATTTCAGGTCGATATGTTAATTACAGCGGTCAGGAGAATGTCAGCCATTTTTAAAAACGTGTTTTCGAGAAAAACGCGTTTAAAGTTTTGTAATTGTGTTTACACAAATGTGTTTACAATTACCGCTAATCGGCAATGCCTGATCCATAGAGACATCCCTCCTCTTCTTCTAGCTGCTCATGTTGAGCCGCTAACATCTCCCGCTGCAATTTCAAGGACAAAGTGTCCCTTAATTACAATGTAATGAGATGCAATTCAATGATATTATTCTGTAGTCGAATTACTTCGTAACCAGATTAATAATCAAATTACAATGTAATTTAGTTATGCCCATCACTGTTTCTGAACCCAGGTTATCTAATATAAAAGAAATCAAACATATTTCGTTAGTATATCAGTTTATTCTATGATCACTCGAAGGAATTTCCGAAACATCGAATTTAAAAAATATGGCGCGCGTTCTGAGTCATGATTTTTGCGAAAATGGGCATTTTTCATTAATCAAATCGAAAGTGTGCATCGGAAAAAAAACCTTCGATCAAATACAATATTTTGACATCTAGAAAAGTTCTCAAAATTTCAGTAAAATCGATGCAGATTTAAAGTTTCGAACAACGCTCCGATCGTTCCGACGGGCGTCAACACAACAGCCTGTAAATCTGTAAATTTTAATCCGACCACGTTGAAATTTTCAGGGATTATATATAACATGAAACACTGTCAAAATGTATGGGTTTTGGAAGAAGTGATTTTTCGACTTTTACAACTAGGCATACCCCTTAAGGCAGCTGTGGACGCAACGGAAGTTGGGGTAGATTAGCGAAGGGCGGCTAGGGAGTGATAGTAGATTTTAATTAGCAAAGGTAATACATAAAAACATGGCGTTGGAGTTTGCAACTTTGGAATCCAACGAAAGTTCTTTTTTTATTCTTTTCATTTCTTCATTTTTATTGTAATCAATCATTTATTTAGCCCATTAAGGTAATTAATGGATCCAGGCTTCAATGGCATTTTTATAATTTTTTTTGAGCTTCATTAAACATATTAATAATCGTCTCCAAAAAATTTCAGGGTCGGTTATCGACCTAATTACAGAAAAAAATATTAACATTGCGTATTTTTGTGATGGAATTCCGAGACGACATACAAAAACCCAACTTCCGGTCGCTACAAAAGTGTATATAATCGTGAGAATCCGTCAGATTCTTAAAAATAATCAGATTTACATACTTAACACTTGTAGTAATCCAATGCTCTCGGGAAAAATTACGCTTATTGATCTCGTTTTTATGTAATATCAAGTTTAATTTGAACTTCCGGTATTGGATTTATTACCACTTGCTACGATAAAGAGACGTGACAGCAAGGCATCAGCTGACTGTAGTCCTAACCTCATCTCACTCATTCGAATTTCCACACATATTTCATTTTTAACCGACATATTTCGCCGACACAAATTTCCCACGCTTTTTACCATTCGTGGCCAGGGTTGCCAGATTTGGCGGTTTTGCGCCAAATTGGCGTTTTTTGAAACTGTTTGGCGCCGAAAAATTCTAATTGGCGACTTGTCCAACCGCCAAATCTGACAACCCTGGTCATGGCCCGAATACAATGCTTTATATTTCCCGCACCTGACATTGTTTTGACAGATCGACGCTGAAAAGCTTGGAGGTTGTACTCGCCTGGTTGACTAAAAAGAGACGGGGATAGAACCAATGTTGCCAAATATCAAACCTAGAAATACTAGGCGAATCGTTGGAGTAACTATTTTTTCACTTTTCTAATTACATGTGAACATTCATAATACAGTGTACACATGGAAAATTTTAGTTATAACAAATTATTTTTTTTGCATATGTTAAAAATATAAATTGTACAAGTCTCAAGTATGATCAGTGGTATGACTAGTGTTCAGCGATAGGATTACCTTAACCCTTTGAAGCATACATTTTTCCTTACGCGCAATCAGCTCAAAACATTGTACTCGGGAGTTTTCGGGGTCGCTGATTACAAATCTGCACTCAAAATTTATAAATTCAAGATGGCGGATCCAACATGGCGGACCATAAATGCACAAATCGTTTGATAAAAGCGAAAGTTGGTACTCGGGGGTTTTCGGGGTCGCTGATTACAAATCTGCACTCAAAATTTGAAAATTCAAGATGGCGGATCCAATATGGTGGACCACAAATGCAAAAATTGTTTGATGAAAGCAAAAGGTGGTACTCGGGGGTTTTCGGGGTCGCTGATTACAAATCTGGACTCAAAATTTGAAAATTCAAGATGGCGGATCCAATATGGTGGACCACGAATGCAAAATGTGTTTGATGAAAGCAAAAGTTGGTACTCGGGGGTTTTCGGGGTCGCTGATTACAAATCTGCACTCAAAATTTGGAAATTCAAGATGGCGGATCCAATATGGCGGAACATAAATGCAAAAATCGTTTGATAAAAGCGAAAGTTGGTACTCGGGGGTTTTCGGGGTCGCTGATTACAAATCTGCACTTAAAATTTGAAAATTCAAGATGGCGGATCCAATATGGCGGACCACAAATGCAAAAATTGTTTGATGAAAGCAAGAGTTGGTACTCGGGGGTTTTCGGGGTCGCTGATTACAAATCTGGACTCAAAATTTGGAAATTCAAGATGGCGGATCCAATATGGCGGACCATAAATGCAAAAATCGTTTGATAAAAGCGAAAGTTGGTACTCGGAGGTTTTCGGGGTCGCTGATTACAAATCTGCACTTAAAATTTGAAAATTCAAGATGGCGGATCCAATATGGCGGACCACAAATGCAAAAATCGTTTGATGAAAGCAAAAGTTGGTACTCGGGGGTTTTCGGGGTCGCTGATTACAAATCTGGACTCAAAATTTGGAAACTCAAGATGGCGGATCCAATATGACGGACCAAAATACTCAAAGTAGCTTGATGAAGATGAAACACCATATATGCAGGGGTTTCGTGAGTCGTTGAATTCGAATCTCAGTTCAAAATTGAACAATAAAAATGGCAGTTCCAATTAAAATAAAAAAGCAAAAAAAATAATAAAAAATGACGTAAAGTGGCAAAAAATTTGAGCAGTAGAAAAAAAATGAACGTTTGCATTCCAACAATGCAAACTTCAATATCGTGTAAAAATCCGCAAAGTTATACGATGGAACTCGGAAAATACTCATAATAAGAGTAATGTAGTAATCTTAATTATTAAAAGTAAAACCAGTTTGGGGTTCAACAAATCATTTATGATAATAATCATAATAAATATTATTTTTAAATAAAATATACATGCAATGTTCAAGCGCATATGGAATCGATAACCCGAGCGGCGTATAAGGCAAACAAAAAACGAGAAAGAGAGAGAAGAGTGAAAAAGCATTTTAAAAAGTCCCATTGCGAGGCTGATTCTCATTACGATAAATCATTTCGGCGAGTGACTTTACTGCTCGTTTGTGCGCCTTTGTGTTTCGCCTACCGGCCTCGCGGTCGTTACGTCGCTCCCTCCGACAAATAAATCGCTGCCTCGGCTTGACGCTTTTTAAAGAATGAAACGAACGATAGTGTTTTTTTTCCTCTTCGGCCTGACGTGTTCGAGCTACGGTTCGCGCTTGGTGCAACGTTGCAAGATCGCGTATTCCTCGTCTTTTTTGTCGGCTCCCGGGAGAAAACTCTTTACAATTCTTGGTCAAAAAAACATCAATTATAATTGAGCAATATTTTTATAACTACTGTATCGATACATTTCGTGTATCGATTTGTTCAGAATCGATACGACTTTGTTGCGTGATATTCGTTGGACCTTCAAGCGAGTATTACTTTGAATAATTGATACTCAACGATGAGTTTGCATTTTTCAAATTGCAAATTCAAATTTGCATTTGAAAAATTGCATATTTCAAGCGAGTATTACTTTGAATAATTGATACTCAACGATGAGTTTGCATTTTTAAAATTGCAAACTCAAATTTGCATTCGAAAAATGCAATTTTTCAAATGCAAATTTTCGTTGGGATGCAACGAAAATTCTTCTTGATTTGCTTAATTTCTTAATTTTTTATGATTATCGAAAATCTTTTCGTAGGTTTTGTTTATAGACTTTTAATAAGTATCCTTGAAAAAGTTTCGGTAATGTGTGTAGTCTAAAGGCACTGAAAAAAAAATCGGTTTTAATTACCATTGATACTCAATGTTATTGAACATACAAATTAAATACAATTTTTTTTTCGTGTGAAAAAGTGATTCGCTCGTAAAATTAATTACACGTCTATTTAGTATGAATATCAAGCTGTTAGAAAATATATGTATTTTTTTCCGATGTACAAAATGGCCGACTACTCGAAACTTTTCGAAACAGCTTTTTTTCAATTGGCGTGACATATAACTTCAACAATTTTCACTCGATTCACTGCAAATCGAAAAGTTATGTTCCTAATTGCATTTTGCAGAGAACAGAGTCGGGCGTAATTCTATGTACAAATACGAATACGAATTTATTCACATCGTGATTTTCATGCGAATACAAATACAAATTTATTCATACTTCACTTATTTGTATTCACATGCATGCATACAAATACAATGTAATTCACAAATATTCCGAACATACAAATAAATTCACAGAAAAAATTGTGAATATTCACAAAAAATGTGAATATTTACAAAAAATCCTGTGAGTTGAAAAAAAATCATATCAAAATCTGTGAATGCAAACGTATTCGCGAAAAATTGTAAATACAAAAAAAAATCACAAAATAAGTTGTGAATTTGTTCGTATTTAAGACCAATTAAAATCAAATTCAATGATTAGATTAAGGCAGGATTCTACTTTGAAACCATGAAAAAAACGCTATTTTCGTGAATTTTTTCTGAGAATACTATTAAAGATATCGATATGGGGTTTCAACTGTTCAATAGATACACTCTTTAAGTACATAAAAAAAAAATTTAAATGTATTTTATTCATTTTTTGTACACGTAAAATATGTTTAAAGCCAACGCCTCGAAAAGCAGGTACCGTTGCCGTGGTCGTGAAATCTTCCCGACGGATGGTCTGAAACAAAAAAATCAAATAGTTTCATGTTCAGTATGTCTTCAGGAACCGACCTAACTAGAATATTTTATATACGTGCAAAATTAACAAAATGGCGGCTAAAATACGAAAAAAATGCGTTTTTTGGTCTTTTTTTGCAATAAAAAAATAGTTCTAATCAAAATTTTAAGTTGATTGTAGTTAGGTCGGTTGGTACACACATATAGAATATGTGTTCCAAATTTCATAAGGATCGGTTCAGTACTTTTTGAGTTATCACGACCACGGTACTTGAAAATGTCGTTTCGAGAAAAACGCGTTTAAAGTTTTGGTGAGTGATAAATCGTAGAAAAAATTATCTTACCCTCAATCAGCGATGCCTGGGCCGTATAATATGCCTTCGACGTGTTCCAGGTGGGTGTTTTCATCCAATTTCAAAGTTTCAAAGTTTCAAAGTAGAATCCTGCCTTAAAATTTACAGCAAAAGTGAGTTCTTACGTACTTTGAGAGAAAACATTGCGTCGAGCAAAAACATTGTGTTGAGTTCAACACAATGTTTTCTCTCGAAATACGTAAGAACTCACTTGTGGTGTTAATTTTATTATAATTGTCGTGAATACAATTTTAATTTTCTTCAACTTGAGGAAATTCACAACTCATTTTGTGATTTTTTTTCATATTCACAATGTAATATTTGAAACTCACAACTTTTTTTCGCAAAAAATTGCTTTTCGCAGAGAACTACGTACGGAATTTCCGATTAATCGAAAACTTTTCATTTTATGAGCAGTTTACGAGCAGTTATAACGAAATTTTTCACTGAAAATTCATTTCTTAAGTTCAAATACGTACAACATTAGAATAAAACAATATTTTTTAAATTTCGTACGTTCTTCTCTAGGTATTCTAATGTAGATTGACGAGAATTTTTGTTTTTTTTTCTAGGTAAATAATTGTGGATGCTAAATGTCACGCCGCGGAGAGCCTAAAAAAGATAACAAAAGAAAATATTACTATTCGGCCATTTCGTACATCGAAAAAAAAAAAAAAACAATTCCACAGCTTGATATTCATACTAAATAGATGTGTAATTAATGTTATGAATGAATCACTTTTTCATACGGACAAAAATTGTTAAACTCGCACATGATTTCATACTCGTTACTGTGGATCAAGAACATAAATCCGCAACAACGATATTAAAAAAAAAATTAAGGACATAAAAATAAAAAAGACTTTCGGCAAAATTTAGTTGCTTCAAGACCGCAACCAAAAAATCGAAAATTCACCCGACTACGATATTGAAAAACATTCAGAGTGTACCTTGTCCAGGACTAGCACAATTTCATTCGTAGATATTCGAATACGAGCGGTCACCCATCCGAGTACTGGTCCCAAGCTGCTTGACACGCGAGATCGTCGCGGTCCCTTTTATTTTTTCGTCTCCGTAACAAGTTTCATTCGCAATATTCAATGGCCCCTCGTGCTCCGTCCCGAGAAATCCCCAAAAAAATCGGGAGCTTGAAAAAAAGTAGAAAAAAAGCCAAAAAACAATCAGAAAGAGCATGGGTTTGGGTCAAAGGGATGATCTGTCCCTCGATCTTTGTATGCACCGCGATCGTTTCTACAGCAGCTTTTGCAGGTGCCTCGCCGTACAGCATGGGCGGCGCGAGCCAGGGAACACCGACGCCGATGATGTCGCCAGCGCCACCTGGCGGTCCCCAGGACATGGCCGGTTACGGGATGGGCATAAACGGCAGCGATTACGGCTCGCAGCCCTACAACGACGGCTCGATGGGCTACGATCCTATGCACCAGGTTAGTCGACGACGACGAAAAACAACCTCAAACGACAGACACGCCTCATTATCACCATTTCGATTCGACATCGCGCGCCCCCACTGTACTGTGCCTTTCACGCCTCTAATCCAGAGAGTTTGAACGTTGTCGCATCGACTGGTGCTTTGAGACTCGCCATTATGGCATCGTGCACGGTTTTTCTTTTATTCATCTCTTCCTTTCGCTTTGGCTTCTACTCAACGTCGAAGCTTTTTCGCTCGCGAGACCCACCCGATCGAATAAATGTGAATGTCAATCTGTATAGGACAGAAAAAAGGGCGAAAAAAGTATTAAAAACATAATTATACATGTATATACAGGGTGTCCCAAAACTCAACGATAATCTGAGACCGGATGAAAGGCCAAGTTATGCCAGTTCTGGGAAAAATACAAAAAAAATCCATATCACTCAGTTCAGCGATAATAGACATTTAAAAAAAAAGTTGAAATTCGACACCCTTGGTCGCATTTTCAAGTCCTGTGATCACCAATGTCACAATTTCGCCGTGATTTTTTTAATTTTGTGATCTTCATTAACGATGCTATTAATCGCAACTACAAATTAATGCAAAAAACATTGTTAATTTAATAAAATAAGTTAAGTTTTAGTGAGTCATGGTTCACAAAAATATTGTTACTTAACTTTGACACTTCATTTTGAAAAAAAATGTACTACACTACCCTTGGCAAGTTGTTTAAAAAGATGGCGCATTTAATCAAGATTTCAAAATGGTGCAACACTTGCCACTTTTCTTGACATTAAAAATTTTATTTCTTATTTTTTTCAAATTGAGCTCATTTTGAACAACTCAACATTAGGAATTTTTGTTACTAAAATTTGTTATTTTTTGTTTCTGGTCTGAAATAAAATTATTATTTTTAGTAAAGAGGTAATTGA
Source organism: Ophion obscuratus (assembly GCA_964007375.1). Classification (NCBI taxonomy): domain Eukaryota; kingdom Metazoa; phylum Arthropoda; class Insecta; order Hymenoptera; family Ichneumonidae; genus Ophion; species Ophion obscuratus. The sequence continues at coordinate 6,635,489 of OZ023320.1, forward strand.
GTCAGTTAATAACCAATTTTTATTGTAAGAAACATATGTTTTTTACAATAAAAATTGGTTATTAACTGACTCAATTACCTCTTTACTAAAAATAATAGTTATTTCAAAAGATGGCGCATTTAATCAAGATTTCAAAATGGTGCAACACTTGCCACTTTTCTTGCCATTAAAAATTTTATGTCTTATTTTTTTCAAATTGAGCTCATTTTGAACAACTCAACATTAGGAATTTTTGTTACTAAAATTTGTTATTTTTTGTTTCTGGTCTGAAATAAAATTATTATTTTTAGTAAAGAGGTAATTGAGTCAGTTAATAACCAATTTTTATTGTAAGAAACATATGTTTTTTACAATATGTTTTTTAATAAAATATGTTTTTTACAATAAAAATTGGTTATTAACTGACTCAATTACCTCTTTACTAAAAATAATAATTTTATTTCAGACCAGAAACAAAAAATAACAAATTTTAGTAACAAAAATTCCTAATGTTGAGTTGTTCAAAATGAGCTCAATTTGAAAAAAATAAGAAATAAAATTTTTAATGGCAAGAAAAGTGGCAAGTGTTGCACCATTTTGAAATCTTGATTAAATGCGCCATCTTTTGAAATAACTATTATTTTTAGTAAAAAGATAATTGAGTCAGTTAATAACCAATTTTTATTGTAAAAAACATATGTTTTTTACAATAAAAATTGGTTATTAACTGACTCAATTACCTCTTTACTAAAAATAATAATTTTATTTCAGACCAGAAACAAAAAATAACAAACCCAAACAAAAATTCCTAATGTTGAGTTGTTCAAAATGAGCTCAATTTGAAAAAAATAAGAAATAAAATGTTTAATGGCAAGAAAAGTGGCAAGTGTTGCACCATTTTGAAATCTTGATTAAATGCGCCATCTTTTGAAACAACTTGCCAAGGGTAGTGTAGTACATTTTTTTTTCAAAATGAAGTGTCAAAGTTAAGTAACAATATTTTTGTGAACCATGACTCACTAAAACTTAACTTATTTTATTAAATTAACAATGTTTTTTGCATTAATTTGTAGTTGCGATTAATAGCATCGTTAATGAAGATCACGAAATTAAAAAAATCACAGCGAAATTGTGACATTGGTGATCACAGGACTTGAAAATGCGACCAAGGGTGTCGAATTTCAACTTTTTTTTTTAAATGTCTATTATCGCTGAACTGAGTGATATGGATTTTTTTTGTATTTTTCCCAGAACTGGTATACCTTGGCCTTTCATCCGGTCTCAGATTATCTTTGAGTTTTGGGACACCCTGTATGTAGTTATTTGTTGAAACTTCGTCACGGGCTTTTGGTTTTCTATAAAGAGAAGCAGCGAGAAATAGTATTAAAAAATCGCATATAAATATACAGGGTGTCCCATTTTAATCTTACACCTGAATTTTCTCGAAAAATATTGCTCGGACGAACTATTGTGTGGAACAAAACTTCTAGGGATTGAAGGGGGACGTTTGAAAAAAATTTATTTGAGGAGCCAAAATTCAAAATGGCGGCGTTACAAAGGCTGACATGTTTTTTTTCAAACGGACACATAACTTTTTTTTATTGCCAAAAAATTTGTCAGCTGAAAACTAAAAACTTTTGTTGAAACATTTTTTTGATAAAGTTCATAGTTTTCAAGTGAGAACATCATTTTCAATTTTTTCAGATGTATCCAGGATTTGTGTGTGTGTGTGTGTGTGTGTGTGTGTGTGTGTGTGTGTGTTTTTTTTTCTACCCATCGTGATCAAAGTACGTCAAGGATTTAAAGGAACACGTTTTTGGGCCTGAAAATGGCACAAACGCTATTAAAATGGAAAAAAAACTATTTTTCATCGATTTTCCTCCAAAATTTTCTTATGAAATATCGTCCAAATTTGAAAACAAAAAAAAAAACAAACAAAAAAACCAAAATTTTCAACAAAAAAATTTGATTCTTTTTTTGTTCAAGTGGTCATACATTCATACACACAAATCCTGGATACATCTGAAATAATTGAAAATGATGTTCTCACTTGAAAACTATGAACTTTATCAAAAAAAATTTTCAACAAAAGTTTTTAGTTTTCAGCTGACAAATTTTTTGGCAATAAAAAAAAGTTATGTCTCCGTTTGAAAAAAAACATGTCAGCCTTTGTAACGCCGCCATTTTGAATTTTGGCTCCTCAAATGAATTTTTTTCAAACGTCCCCCTTCAATTCCTAGAAGTTTTTTTCCACACAATAGTTCGTCCGAGCAATATTTTTCGAGAAAATTCAGGTGTAAGATTAAAATGGGACACCCTGGATATGCAGATAGTCGTTATTTTATTTATTATTGTTTTTTAGTTTATTATTTTTGATAACAAATGAAATTTTCAGTAATCGTTTTTGAATACTTTTTTTTTCTATAGAGAAAACACGGGCAAAGCGAGAAAAAAAAATGATTAGATAATCACTATACATGGAAATTTATAGCTTTCCTACTTTTTTCCGTGTTGTGTCTGTAAAAAATAAAAGCGAGGAATAGTATCAAAAACTTTTATTCCGTGACATTTTATTTATTGTTACTGAAAAAATGTTCGATGTTCTTAGTATCGAAATACTTTTTTTTCTTGATACCTCTTATTTACATATATATATATATATATATATATATAAGAGGTATCAAGAAAAAAAAGTATTTCGATACTAAGAACATTTTTTCAGTAACAATAAATAAAATGTCACGGAATAAAAGTTTTTGATATATATATATATGTATATAGTTATTTTTTATCTTTTTGCTTTTTTCGTATTGTCTCTAAATAAATAAAAATATTACGAACTTTTATTATTCAACATTTTTGTTATTGTTACTTAAATTTATTCATAAGCACTCAAACGTTATCTATTATAACTTTTCGGTATCGAAATACTTCTCGCTTTTTCTTCTTCGCTCTAAAAAAACAAAAACAAAAGCGAGAAAAAAGTACAAAAAAACGACTCTATATTCGAAAAACCCTCAAAAGGTTTCATAACACATAAAAATATTCGAAAACCTCTGTATCTATGCACACATAGTGAGTAAGAAAAAAAAAGTATTTTATTCGCTTTTTTGCGTCTCTTTTTCTCTCGCGACGTTTCTCCCCAGCCAAAGCTCTTCGTACGCGCATGTGCCTCCCGTCACACGGGATTTCTTTCCATTTTTCGTCTTTTTCTTCTTTCCTTTCTCGTGTTTTGTTCTTTTTTTTTCGGTTTGTTTTTTTTTGTTCCCTTTTTTCGTTGTCTCCGTTTTTTCCTCGTTCCCGCGGCCTGGCGAGCGCTTAGAGCTTGCCTTGCTTTTCTCGTTGTACTTTCGTGCCGGCTAACCTCGCGCGATCAACACTTCGCCGCACTAGCTAGCGTCGGATATAACTGGACCGAAGATGCGGGGGAGGGCGGAGGTGGAGGAGGAGATAGAACCGGTTGCGAGTTACGGGAAGGGATTAAGGGTGTATGTGTCTGGATATAGTGCTATATATATATATATATATATGGGGAAATAATATTTTGGAGCCGTTGTATCTACCCAATGTCGGCTATCAGCTCATCTATTCTGAAAACGGGCCTTAAATTTTTTTGCAAACGAATCTTTGACGATGCCTCGACGGTCCTTGAAATGACCTTTTTCCTAAGGGGATTTCGAGGACCTGGGGCTTACGTAATGTTGAGTATGGGAGTTGGGTATGGGGACGGTCCTAATGGGGCTGAAGTTTGCATCGTTGGAACGCAACGCAATTTTTTATGTTTCTCATTTTCATTATTATCCGGAATATTATTTTTTGCAGATTTGTTGTAAATTGCTAAATTGCAAAAAAATTACAAAATGTTTTCGTGATTTTCGTAGCTTTAATCTGGCAAAGGAAATTTTCGAAACACAACAAAAAAACATTTTCGTTGCATTGCAACGATGCAAACTTCAACGTCATACGGTCCTGTGACTTAAAAATCGGCTTTTCTCTTGGTATGTATATGCATATATGTATTGATATGTGCATGCGTTTGCGCGCGTGTGTGTGTGTGTGTTTTCGTGCGTTATCCACTGTTTCGGGGTGTTTCCACGTGAACACATATACCGGCGCTCGGTTGTTGCCGAGGCTCGTAAAGATGGGCTCACCCAGTGCGGCGAGGAGGAGGAGGATTGGAGAGGACGCAGAGGCGGTGAGCGAGGTTCGAAATGAGTATGGGGACTCGCCAACCTCGAAGCTACTATACATTACTCCGGCCGTGTATTCGCCAAATGGTTGCTTAGTATGCATTGAACTCCCGGAGTCACTGGTGTTTGGCCTTTTTTTTTACCTGCTCGTTCTTTATTCTCGAAGCTTTTTTTTTCGCCTCGGAGCTTTTCTCTCCTCTCCCCTTCGAAGCTTCTCCTCTCCTTGAAGCTTCTTCTGTGGGGAAAAAAATTGGTTCTGGGGGAAATATCGACACAGGGTTTTTTTTTTATTCGACGAGGCTTGGCGACGATCGAACGTGTCAAGTTTAGTCGCGAATCTAGTCACTTTTTGGTTGCTTCTTGCTCGAAGTCACGCTGGGAAGATGAAGTCTATTTTTCGGAGTCCCTAGGGGGTGAAATTATAATTGCAATTTTGAAAAAAAAAAAAAAAAAAAGTGTGCTTGCGGCAGTAGAAAGATGGCAAAAAAATCATCACATTCAAGGCCATCTGGTGAGAAGAAATCGTAGTACGGAATGAGAAAAAAAGCACAATGGAGCTTATCTTTTTTAACACTCGCGAAGTTCTGTAACTTTTCGACCTGAACAAAAATTCGACTACTTTTTCTTGGGTTTTTTTTTGTTTATTTATAAGAGCCTCTGGCATTTTTCATTTCGCTCAAAATTGGCTCAAATCAAACTAAAGCTCAGCCTCAAGCTCCTCGTCGCGACCTTTCATTCTTCGCCGCCCTTCAGATCGATCTGCTTTTTTCGTTTGACGTTTCGCCTCACATTTCCCTCCTCCTTCTCCTAAGCTCAAGCCCCGAAATATTTCCGCTCTTCGTCCCCGACGATAACTGAAAATACAGTTGAAACAAAGTAAAATCTCAACGCAAACTCTCATCTCAACTCTGCTACTAACGGGTTTGATTTTTTTTCTCGTCTCTTCGTTGTTCATTTTTCGTTTGGAATTTGCGGTTAACCCTGCGCTTTACTATCAATCGTTCGCACATTTCGAGCACACCTTACGGCACCTGTATCATCGGTATAGCGTTCATTGTCATCGTTCTTTCTTTCCATGATTTATTCGTTGCTTTTTTTTCCCCCGTTATCGAGCACCGGGTATAAACCGAATTGCCGATTGCCGGGTCGAATGGACCGTCGAACGAACGCTTTGAAAAAAATGACAATTATCGCGACGCGAGTGCATTTTGTTGGTTATTTGAAGCCGGGAGGAATTTTTCTCAACCTTTTTTTCGGGGTACTCGACGAAGAAATTTGTAGATATGTATATTGTTATATAACAATTTGTTTATTTTGATGTTATTTAATATTATTAGATAACAATTTTGAATCATTGAAAAAATGAACACTTGTCTTTTTGGATATTACGAGGGGTGGAAAAAAATTATGATAATAATAAGTAAATTAATAACAGTAGCAGCACCAATAATAATAAAAAAAATAAAAAATCATAATAATAATGAACATTTAAAATATAATAAAAAAGTAATACAAATAATAAAATAATATTAGTACTTCCAAGACTTGTTAGTAGAAAATAATAACAATGATATGAATGATAATGCATAACAACAACAACAATAATTATTATAATAATAAATAGTAAAATTGAATAGTAGTAATAGAAAATTAGTAATAATAGAATATTATTATAATAATAAATAGTAAAATTGAATCATTAATATTCAATAAAAACGTAATAACAATAATGAGTAACAATAACAATAATAATTAGTAATAATTAAAACGTAATAGAAAAGTAACAATAATGAAATAACAACAACAATAATAATGCCAGGACTCGTCAGGACAAAATAATAATAATAATGATAATTTTCATAACAATAATTTCAATTATTACAATAAATAAATTACAATAAATAAACAATTATTACAATAAATCAATGTTAAGCCCGAGAGGCAAGAATGGCTAAATAAATACCACGAACAATAAATCAATGTAAAATAACAAATTGACCTTGGAGGATATTTTTACGAATAGTAAAAACGTCCCCCATTTTCGAGACATTAAAAATATTTGTATTATTCGTGCATATTTTCCGTTTAATTTATTAACAGAAAAGAAAGATAAAAATATTTTGTAACCGACGAAAAGTTGGGTTCGTTCGACGACTCGTTCGATCTTCATCGCTCTCGGTCCATCTCGCATCTCGTCAACGTATTGAAAAAAGGCAATTTTTTCTTCCTCCGCTAAGAGCACTCGATGAAATTCATTTGTTTTTTGTCGCGCGACGAATCGACGAATCGGGAGCCTTGTGGTGTGTCCGGTTTCGTTAAAATGTATCAATAGAGAGAGAGAGAGAGAGAGAGAGAGAGAGAGAGAGAGAGAGAGAGAGAGAGAGAGAGTGCATAGTCAAAGAAAAATAAAGCATAAAAATGGAATAGAAGAAGAAAAAAAGGAATCGACTGATAATGATCGGTCTCGTGTCTGTATATTGTTTTACAGTGACGTGACGAGCGACTTCCGTATCGTCGTTAACACACACAACACAAGGGGTGACCCGAAGGCTGCGATTGTGCATGGATATCTCCTCTAATCAAGAATTTGGAAAAGATCCAACAAGCACAATTCAATTTAAATCGATCATACATTATTATTACGGATATATATATATATATATATATATATATATATATATATCGCGCGGAAAAATACATTCGCGTTTAATCTCGTTGCAATATCTTCGATTATTACGGAGTCGTTAGTGCAATAATAATACATCGCGAGCCTCGCTATTATTATATTACGTATATTCATATACATATATAGATTTTTGTTTTCTCGTACGTTTGTTTTTCGTGCTTCTCGTCGTTATTCAGAAGAAAAAAAAATCTCCCTCCATCCTCTCCTATACTGTGAGCCCTACCATTGTTACTCTCTCTTCGTCATTCGTCCTCGTTCCTTCTCGGTTAACGTGTTTGTCATTGGAAGAAATCTCGTAGACCAATTGTAGCACGGCGCCTTTTTTTTTTTCCTTTTTTTTTGAGTTTTTCATCTTTCGGTGTCACGTCGTCGGTAGTAATTAAAATTGAACGGAACTCGGTATGGTCGTACGTATTGGTGTTGTTGAAGCGCGATTTTTTTTTGTTCTCAAGGCGAGAAAAAACTGTTTTTCGTGATATTTTTTTTAATGGAAAAATTTCTTATCCATTTTTGAGACTTAGGGTAGGTTTTTTTGTCTTCTAGTTTTGGATGTTACAGGGTATTTTTTGAAATTAATTTTTGCAAATGACGGAGGCATTTGTCTTTTAAACGTCGGACGCCGGGACACGCAGCGTCGGCGGGATTAATCCGAAAAAAAAAGCCATGACGATTTTTCTTTCATTAAGGGGTAAGGCCACTGTAACGGCCCAAAAAAAAAGGTTTTTTCACTAATTTTTTGCTCCCGAAATTGAAGGTATTTGAAAAAAAACTTTTAATGGTGTTATCGGGCATACATTAAACTTTATTATAAAATTTTTTTACAGTAAAAAAAAAAACAAAATGGCGGTTCCACAGCTATCTTCCCGGGACATGTTTTGCTTCCAGGGCTCCGCGGCACGCAGCACCACTGGTGCACTTTTGAATCTAGAACAAAAAAAAAAACCATTAATCTAGAAGGCTATAGCTAGAGAATGTCGATCGGATTTTAAAAAGTATCAATTTTTGTGGATTTGGCGTGCGTTTGAAAAAAAAAATTGATTTTTGACGAAAAAAACGGCAAGTTTTTTGTTAATAAAAAATCAATAAATAAAGTTCTTGAAAATTCCGATCGACATTCTCAAGATAATGTAAATGTTCACATCTGGTTAAAATTTCAAGTAAAAAAAATGAAAATTGTTCGAGTTATGCTGCGTGCCATTTTGAAAAACCATGTTTCGAGAAAAACGCGTTTAAAGTTTTGCGAATAGTTTTTTATTGGAAAAAATTTAAAAAAGAAGTTTCGGAGAAACTTAAACTATTTTTTATTTTAAACTTAAACTATTTTTTAAGCCAATAAAAAAAATCGATTTTTCAAAAAATTTACAGTGGCCTTACCCCTTAACACTGAGCAGAATATGAACTGAGAAAAAGTGGGAAATGTTGAAAATCGATGAAATGGTACGGTTTGAAACAAAAAGATGAAATTTTCCGAAAAAATGACTACATTTCGGAATAACAAATACAATTTTTTTAATTTTTGATAACATTTTGGGTCGTGATATAGACCATGAGGTTGGGAAGATTTATACCAAATTTCATCAGAATCGGTCGATTAGTTTTTTAGCTATACGTCACGCCGGTTTTGAAAATGCAGTTTTAAAGGCAGTGCCGTACCTCCGCCATTTTTTGAGAATAATAAATTTTAAAAAATACCACCTATTTTTTGGAAAAGAACAACAGCTATTTTTGTAAAAAAAGCTTGGAATGCAAGTTATGCAAATAAAACGATTATGTTTATTATTATTATTATTATACCATGTAACAGCTAAAAGTAATAATAAAACATACCCTAATTGTAAGTCTCAAAAATGGAGAAGAAATCTTTCCTTTAAAAACAAAAATCATGAAAATCTGCAAATTTTTTTTCTCGTCTAAAGGTATCTCCCCCCTTAACGGACTCGCTCGGTTGTAGGGTAGAGAGAGGCGGAGGTAAGGTAGATCCGCGATATTCTGAGGAGCTTTTGTTGTCAGAGAAAAATGTTGGATGACTTTTTGTTACGGTTGTGGAAGAATCTTTTTTTTGCGGAATTTGGGTACTTGAAGGAAGAGAGATCGTTTTTTTATGTGGTCAGTTTGCGGGGATGCTCGAGTTAAGGGCGAATGGAAATGCTCATGTACGTGGATATCATGTCTGTAGCTTGTTTTCAATTTTCAATAGTTTTTGGGTTATCTATTTTTATTGTGATTATTGGGCTTTTTGAGTTTGCATAAATTCGTGAATCGTTGGGATCTTCTAGTTTGAATAAATTCGTAAGTTGTTGGGATTTTGTAGTTTCCCGGTGCGAATGAAAGGCTGGAAAACTATGCAAAGCAATTGTAGGGAAGTTCCTATAATTCCAAACTTCCAATAATTCGAAATGTTCAATCATTCAAAAGTTTCAATAATTCAAAAGTTTAAATTATTCGCAAGTTTCAATAATTAAAAATTTTCGTTAATTCGAAATTATTAATAATTAAAGTTAGAAATAATTAATAAACAAAAGTTTCAATAATTAGAAATTTCCAATGATTTGAAGTTTCCAATAACTCAAAACTCCCAATGATTCAAAAGTTTCAATAATACGAAATTTTCAATCATTCGATATTCCCAATAATTCAAAAGTTCAAATTATTCGAAAGTTTTAATAACTCAAAAATTCCAATAATTCAAAATTTTCAATAATGCGAAATTATTAATATTTAAAAATGCCAATATTTGAAAACGTCCAACAATTCAAAAGTTTTAATAATTAGAAATTTCCAATAATTCAAAAGTTCCAATAATACAAAAAGTCCAATAATTCAAAACTTCCAATAATTCAAAAGTTTCAATAATACGAAATTTTTAATCATTCAAATTTTCCAATAATTCAATAGTTCCAATTATTCGAAAGTTTCAATAATTCAAAAGTTTCAATAATTCGAAGTTATTAATAATTAAAAATACCAATATTTGAAAATGTCCAACAATATAAAAGTTCCAATTATTCAAAAGTTTCAATAATTAGAAATTTCCAATAATTTGAAAATTCCGACAGATCAAAATTTCCTAGAATTCGATTAAAAAAAAATCGATAGTTAAAATAATTCGTAACAACGTGAGCGCCGAACGAATAATCACAACGTCGCCATTCAGTCAAGTGAAATTCGGAAATTACGAATTACATGGTTGACTTTGATCATTGATTGAAGCAACAGATTTAGGAATTGATATCAATTTTTCGGAAAAAGTGTATGTGTGAGAGAGGGGAGGGGAGAGAGAGAGGGAGAGAGAGAGAGAGAGAGAATGGAGCAAGGCAGCTAATTAACAAAGTTCAGGAATTCAATTAATCGCATTCGGGAAGTTTCCCAACGATATAAAAACGACGTATTTTGATAATTTCGAGAAAAAAAACCTACGGATCTCGCATGTACGGCTGCATGTAGAATCAAGCATACGTCCCTGGTACAAAGGCGGTAGTCCACGTGTGTGCGTTATTTCATTTATTTATTATTATTCATTATCATTATTATTCCATCACTCGTCCCACGAATTTCGCAACTGAGCCTGTAATTGAGCCACTTTACAAAAAGAGAGAAGATAAAAAAGAAAATTCGCGATATACATCCGGTTTTTTCTTTTTTCGCCTTCGTTCGCATCGCGATGCAAATTTGTTTCGTAAACATTGCTCGTTCCCATTCCGATTGTTTTTCACACGTGCAAAAAGATTTCGTGTCTCCACTTCATTGTTATCATCATCATCATTCATTGTTCATACATTGACGAAGAAATAAATTTGGGCAAAATTGTTTGACATGAACGAAATTGACGCAGGGCAAGGCATTGGCTGGGGGGCCAGGATGGATGCAGCAACGCGAGGCTGTTCCCGAATTTCCACCGCTCCACGATTCAGCCGATTCCGATTCCGACCGAGAAACTAACGAAAAACGATCGCGAATCTAGAAAGTCACGCTCCTTCTGACAATGTAATTTTGTTGCGCGAATGAAACGATCCGCAGTCGTGTGAAGGTATGACGAGGGAACGTAAAACGATAATTTCGTATGCGAGCGAGCGAGAGAGAGAGAGAAACAGAGTGAGAGAGAGAGAGTGAAAGAGAGAGAGAGAGAGAGAGAGAGAGAGACGAAAGCGAGATAACGCAATTACAACGCACACACGCATCAACCGAAAAAAATCATACAAATAACGGATATCCGAAATTGAGGCAGATAAATATTTTTTTAATTCTCTTTGCTACGGCGAACGCTTCTATTATTTCGAGACTCGAATGCAAAAATCATTTAGTATGATTGTAAATGCGAAATTATTTTCGACTCGTAAATTGAACAAAAAAATCGCACGATTCAGAGGTATGGAAAACAATAATCGACCTTTGTGACAATCACTGCATCGTGTGATTATCGATCGCTATAGATCATTCGAGCGAATATCAAATGCTTTTTCACTCGAGCGCTCCTCGTATGTCAGTGTCATTTAGTTTCTGAGCGTCCAATATCTCCAAACACCGCACCTCGTTTTCTTTCCAAGATTCTTTTATTTTTAACAAGTTTATTTTATTTTTTATGTTCATGCATAGAGACGGCCCTTCGCGTTCTTAAATTTTCGCTCATTGGAGCCCTTTTTTTGGAGCAATTTCGTATACATATATTTACTCGAGCGTGGTGAAATTGAATATGCTCTGTTGGCAGGGCAATCATTGTAGGCCTGACACTTTTGTATGTTGCATTTGTTGTCCTGCCAGTAAAATATTTTTAGTTATTTTATTTCGTCTCTTACCGCCGGGGTTTGTTGGGAATGCCGTCTACTTCTCCCTCTTTATATATATATGTGTGTATTTATAAATGGGATATTCCAACTCGGGGCCGGGTTGAAATTCCGAACTTTGAATGCTCTGACGATTTAAAATTCCGAATTTTAATATTTCGAAATTCAAGATGGGCCGGGTTGAAATTCCGAACATCGAATGCTCTGACGGTTTAAAGTACTGAATTTTAATATTTCGAAATTCAAGATGAGACCGGGTTGAAATTTCGAACTTTGAATGCTCCGATGGTTTAAAATTCCGAATTTTAATATTCCAAAATTCAAGATGGGCCCGGGTTGAAATCCCAAACTTTGAATGCTCTGACGGTTTAAAATTCCGAATTTTAATATTCCGAAATTCAAGATGGGGCCGGGTTGAAATTCCGAACTTTGAATGCTTCGACGGTTCAAAACTCCGAATTTTAGTATTCCGAAACTCAAGATGGGGCCGGGTTGAAATTCCGAACTTTGAATGCTCCGACGGTTTAAAATTCCGAATTTTAGTATTCCGAAACTCAAGATGGGGCCGGGTTGAAATTCCGAACTTTGAATGCTCCGATGGTTTAAAATTCCGAATTTTAATATTCCGAAATTCAAGATAGGGCCGGGTTAAAATTCCGAACTTTGAATACTCCGACGGTTTAAAATTCCGAATTTTAATATTCCAAAATTCAAGATGGGGCCGCGTTTAAATACCGAACTTTGAATGCCCCGACGGTTTAAAATTCCGAATTTTAATATTCCAAAATTCAAGATGGGGCTGGGTTGAAATTTCGAACTTCGAATGCCCCGACGGTTTAAAATTCCGAATTTTAATATTCCAAAATTCAAGATGGGCCGGGTTGAAATTCCGAACTTTGAATGCTCTGACGGTTTAAAATTCCGAATTTTAATATATCGAAATTCAAGATGGGCCGGGTTGAAATTCCGAACTTCGAATGCTCCGACGGTTTAAAATTCCGAATTTTAATATTTCGAAATTCAATATGGGCCGGGTTGAAATTGCGAACTTTGAATGCTCTGACGGTTTAAAATTCCGAATTTTAATATTTCGAAATTCAAGATGGGCCGGGTTGAAATTCCGAACTTCGAATGCTCTGACGGTTTAAAGTACCGAATTTTAATATTTCGAAATTCAAGATGAGACCGGGTTGAAATTTCGAACTTTGAATGCTCCGACGGTTTAAAATTCCGAATTTTAATATTCCGAAATTCAAGATGGGGCCGCGTTGACATTCCGAACTTTGAATGCTCCGACGGTTTAAAATTCCGAATTTTAATATTCCGAAATTCAAGATGGGGCCGGGTTGAAATTCCGAACTTTCAATGCCCCGACGGTTTAAAATTCCGAATTTTAATATTCCGAAATTCAAGATCGGGCCGGGTTGAAATTCCGAACTTTGAATGCTCCGACGGTTTAAAATTCCGAACTTTAATATTCCGAAATTGAAGATGGTGCCGGGTTGAAATTTCGAACTTTGAATGCTCCGACGGTTTAAAATTCCGAATTTTAATATTCCGAAATTCAAGATGGGCCCGGGTTGAAATTCCAAACTTTGAATGCTCCGACGGTTTAAAATTCCGAATTTTAGTATTCCGAAATTCAAGCTGGGACCGGGTTGAAATTCCGAACTTTGAATGATCAGAACGCTCAAAATTCCGAAAGAATACTATCCCGAAAGATAAAAACTCCGAAAGAATTTTACATGAAAGATCAAAACGCCGAAAATTTCAACACCATCGAAATAATTCGGCTATGGAAGTTTTAAAAGTTTCAAAAATTTCAATAAATCGACAAATTATTTCAAGAATTTTTTTTTACCAAGAAGTGATTTTGCGTCAATTTTGAAATTTGTCTAGACAATGTTATACGTTCTACATAATTTACAGTCAACTGTGTAGACTTTCGCTGGCATGATCTTGACATGGGGGCCGGGTTGAAATTCCGAACTTTGAATGCGCCGACGGTTTTAAGTTCCTAATTTTAATGTTCCGAAATTACAAGGTTCGTCAAGATCATGCCAGCGAAAGTCTTCACAGTTGACTGTAAATGATGTCGAACGTATAACATTGTCTAGACAAATTTTAAAATTGACGCAAATTCACTTCCCGATAAAAAAAAATTTCTTGAAATAATTCGTCGATTTATTGAAAATTTTGAAACTTTTAAAATGTTCATAGCTAAATTATTTTGACGGTGTTCAGATTTTCGGTGTTTTGGTCTTTCGTGTAAAGTTCTTTCGGAGTTTCGATCTCTCGGGGTAGTATTCTTTCGGAGCTTTGAGCGTTCTGATCATTCAAAGTTCGGAGTTTAGATCCGGCCTGGTTTAGACGAACGAGTGTTCATTTTCACAGAAGCCTAACCCCTTAAAAGTGTATTCCTGATTTAAAAAAATTAAAGCTGACCGGAGGTTCGCTAATGGAAGGGGAATGAAGCACCAACCGGGTCAGAATCGTGGCCAGAGATAATTGCGTGAACGGAGAGTTATTACTTTTTTCACTTTTTGAAATCAACGAATTAATTTATACACCCAGTATATATATATATATACATACATACATACATACGTATATATATGAGGTATTCCATGTGAATCCGATGGACTTTTTCCCTGACCCCCGCCAATTCGATGAATTTTTTTATCTGATTCCATTGACTCCAAAAGACACTCTGAGTTTTTTTTACATTTTTCGAAACAACCCTTAGTCAAAACGAAAAAAAATTCTCCGAAAAAAACGCCTCGATTTAAAAATCTGAAAAAATTCCCAAAAACGCGTAGTTGTATGTAAAAATTTTCAAGCTATCACCCGCAGTGGAAGTATGATTGTTTCTGTGCTTCCTGAGCGATTAACGTTTTAAAAAATCCGAAAAATTGACTGCTAACTCTTCAAGGTCCACGATTGTGATTTGGTTATTCAAAAATGGTCCAAAAAATTAATCGTGGGTATCGAAATATTTAAGTATCCGCCCGAAGTAAGCGGTTTTTAAATCTTCGGATTTTTTTTTACGTTAATCGCTCGGAAAGCACAGAAAAAAGCATACTTCCACTGCGGGTGATAGCTTGAACATTTTTACATATAATCACGCGTTTTTGGGAATTTTTTCAGATTTTCAAATCGGGGCGATTTTTTTGAAGAAATTTTTTTTTAATAAGAGCTGGTTCAAAAAATGGAAAAAATGTGGGTCTTTTAGAGTCAATGGAGTCAACTTTAAAAAAAAATCGAATTTTGGGGGGTCAGGAAAAAGAGTCCACCGGATTCACGTAGAATACTTCATATATATATATATATATATATATATATATATATATAGTACCGGTCAAAAGATTTCGCTCACTTTGAATAATAGCACATTTATATTATTCTAAGATAATTAATTTTATAGAGCTATATACTATCTTCGTAAGATAAAAAAATAAAATGGATTATATTATTCTACTATAATTTTGCAATTGTCCAAAGTGATGAAAAATTCAGATATATCCAAATCGATCGAAAACTTTTGACCCGTACTATATATATATATATATATATATATATATATATATATATATATATAGAATTGGGCAGAAAGCCCTCACGGATAAAATATTTCAATTAGACCCGAAAAAAAAAATAACACGCAAGGGGTTTCGTCTTTATGCATAACTTTTTGTTTGTTTGTTTTTAAGTCCCATAGTCGTTCGTCAACGACCACACGTGTTTCACCTTATTACGTTATTCGAATTATATCACCGCGAGCGATTCGCAAAACGACGTGACTTCGACTCGTTGCCGCGAGAGTCGCGCCAGTCGTGTCAATACGTTGAAAAGTTGTATATGCACAAGCGGACATACACACGCATGACTCGTATTTACCGGATCGCCGCGCTTGCATCTCAACGGCAAAACACGAGCCTCGTCACTTTTGAATGCGGACGAGTCGACGATAAGCACGAAAATTACACGAAACTTCGTTCACCCTCGTTCTTCCCGTTTGTTCGGACAATTTTATTTGGCCACCGCGCTCGACCATCGTACATCCTCGGATTATCGTTATTATCGTCATTAGCGTTATTATTATCATATTATCGTTTACGAGAAATTCACTTTAGTCGCACTGCTGAGTAATATTCTTTTGTTCTTTTTTTCTCTCTGAAAATGTGTGATGACGTTGAAGTTTGCATCGTTGGAATGCAACGATTTTCTGTTAATCTTTCATTTAATTTTTTAAATGTTTTGCCAAAGCCTGCTTTTTTTTACAAATTGAGGTCGCAAATTTCTAATAACAATACGTAAAAACGTTTGAGTGATTTTCAAAACAGAAAAAAAAGGAAAAAAAATTTTCGTTGCATTTCAACGATGCAAACTTCAGTATCATTAAAAAATGTGTGTGTTTCCGTTAATTTTTTTTCGGTAGTTTCCACACTCGATCATTTGTGCTCACGTGTTTGTTCAGTTGTGTACGTATGCCTCTGTATTCATGTGCGTACGTGTATGTGTGTGTATATATTTATAAATGTGCGCGTGTGTGCCGGTCGAATCGGCCGCCCCGACGCCAAGTTCCGCATTTGGAAAGAAACAAAAAAAGATCTGCAAACGAAAGGGATGATGCAAAAAGCAAAATGCGACCGTTAACGTTTTCTTTCAGGAGCTGTCGCCCTGAAATCCTTAAAGAAGATGGCGGAATAAGCGTTAGACTAAAAATGTAATAAAGAGGCGGACAATTTTTTTAAATAACGAAAAAGAGAAACCGATACGGATCCACGAAGAAAAAAAAATCGAAAAATTTCCACCAATCTGTACCGATCACCAATTTACAATCTGTGATCACCGAGGCTCGCCCTTCACCGGGGGCCGAGCTATACGAACTATGAAAAAAAAAAAGATCGATATTTAAATTAACGAAACGTTACGTACTTTGCACATAAGAGAGAGAGAGAGAGAGGCAGGTGTCCCGTACACGCGTGTGTGTGTGTGCGTTTGTATACGAAGAGTTCCGACAGCGAGAGAATCAACTAACGAAGCTACGAGAAAAAAAAGCGAATTTTTCCAACGACGCGACATTTTATCCGCGATGAAAAGAAAAGCTCTCGACCAAATATTCTCCACTGCTGGAATAACGCGGTGTACTTTGGTACTTTCGCGGCGGATATTTATCGCTCGGTCGAATAATAATTCTACAATCGATTTTTTACACTTTTTTTTTTTTGACGTTTGGGGAAAAAAAATAACGTATCGCGCTTCGAGATAACGAAAATGAGAATTTTGCTTGAATTCTCTCGAAATTTACGCCGAGATTACTCAACCTCGGAATGTACGATAAAACGTGATTTTTCTCAATTATACTCATCATCCGAACGGAAAAATTCAACTTGGCACACGAGCCCGCGTTTGAATCAACGAAAAAGAAAAAGAAAAATCTCGCCGGCACGGAACGTGGTTTCGTTTGACGCTTCTCGTGAAACTGTCGCGCCTTTTTCGCCAGGGTCCCTCTCGGCCAGGACAACGCGTAGAACGATATGTGGGTCCGTGAGGAACGGATCGAGATTACATATATATATATACACAAATTAGGGTGGTTCAAAAAAAAGAAATTTATTTTATTTTTCGCGGTACTCAATGGAAAATGTTACTACTTTATGAAAAAGTAATCATACAAAATTTGAGAGGTCTAAACATTTTTTTTGGTAGTGCTCAAACGACGTTTGATTTTTTTTTTTCGTTTTTTCGTCAATTTATTTCCTCGCAAATAGACATTATAATATAATTCAAATAATTTATCCAACTAATGTTGAAAGAGATTTTCTTTGAACGATTGAGTTTGATTTTTCCGTAAATAATATTTTTTCAATGCTGCCCACTCCAATCGTAATTTGTGTAACCTTTTGAAATTGCTGCAAGGTGGAGAAATTCCTATTCCGGTTTCGCTCCAAATATTAGTTATTTTGTCGATAACGTTTTGTGTACTCTCTAAAACAGAACATTTAAGAGTATTACGATGGTGAAAGAATAGACTCAATGTTTCTCTATTCGTGAATAATTTTCGCTCCACAAATTCTTCGATTTCCGACCCAATCAGATAAATTTCGGCACTTTCACTATCGTCCAAACCCGCGATCATTTTTTACATTTTTATTTTTACGTGTACTGTGACGTACCTCGATACAGCAACTGCTGGGAACAGTCAAGTGAATCGCGAAAAGAATTCACGGACAGTCGGAGAAACAAACGTGCAGTAGCGTCAACAGCGTCGCGGTTTGTAACTCTCGAATCCGTATGACTTTGTTTTCTTACTCCAAAACAACATATTACTCCAAAAAAAAACACGCCTACTTGTTAGACACTTAGGTATGTAAACAGCGTGTTCTTGTTCATCAAGTGGTTGATTTAATTTTCACAACCGAATTACATCTATTGATTCTTAATCTGCAAATACAAATTGTTTATGGTAAAAAAAATATTCAATAAAACATTGTGTAGTGTTACAGAAAAAATGCAATTAAGACTTACGCATTGGATCACGCACTAACATTTTCTGCATCGAGATGAAAAAAATCAACATCGATAATCATGAGAAAAAAAAAACATGAAAAACCCTCAAATTTTGCAAAACTTTCTTTTTCTTAACACGCTTCAATTTTCCGTTAAGAAAAAGAAGTCGACTTTTTTTTAACCACCCTAATATATACATATATTTCGAGATGCCGATAGGACGAGGATAAGGACCCGGAGGAATAAATAAATTTCACAAAGACGAGAGAAAGAAACGATTGAGAAAACAGAATGGGCTTGAAGCTTGCATCGTTGGAATGTAACGAAAATTCTTTTTCATTTCTCACTTTCGTTATTGTTCAAAATCATATTTTGCAAATTTAGGTTGCAGATCGCTGAATGAAAATCCTAAAAAACATTGGCCTGATTTTTGTAGCTCAAATCTGCCAAAGGAAATTTGGGAAATAAAAAGAAATTCATTTTCGTTGCATTCCGATGATGCAAACTTCAACTTCGTAAATCGGAGAGCAGAGAGAGAGAGAGAGAGAGAGAGAGAGAGAAACAAAAGTATAATAATATTAAAAAGAGGGAAACGAAGCAATGGTCCTGCGACACAACACTGATGTATACGATTTTTCAACATGAAAATATATTGTAGCTATACATATAAAAAGTGTGTGTGTATATATGTATATGTATATGTATGTATGTATATATCTATATATATATATATTCATAATTTATAAATATATACACCCACACACACACACTTATATATATATATATATGTATACACACACAAACATATATATATATATTTAAAGTCTTCAAGCAGACGTAATGGCTAAAGACATCACTATAAACAGCGTTGCTATTATCAAACTATTGATTATATTACTATTATTGCCATTATTATTAACGTGATTATTACATTTTTACAATTGTATTATTATTATTATTATCATCATCGTAATTGCTATTGTCGCGTCGGGATACGGCGCGGAGGGTGTAAACAAAACAAGAAAAACGGCATCGAAGTTTGGATCGTTGGGACTCAACGAAAGCTTCGTGACCAAAACTTTTTTTTTGGCAAATTTGAGCTACGAGGAACACGCGAAACTTTTTTTTTTAGGATTGTCAGAAATCTGCAGCCTAAATTTGCAGGATAAGATATTTGATGGAGAAAATAAAGAGATCAATTTTAAAAAATAAAGACTTTTCGTTGCATCTCAACGATGGAAACTTTAACATCGTGGAGAAAAACATACTCGGGCCTACGATTCTTTTTTTCCTCCTCCGAGGGTTTTCCCATTTTTTTTCTCTCTATAAAGGATTTTTCCGCTTTTGCAAAAATGAGCGAACATTTTTGGAAGATCGGACGATCGACGAGGGTTGTGGAAAAATGAGGGAGAGAGAAAAATGGGGGTCGAGAGAGCGGGGAGAGGAAAAGAGGGAAAAAAGTAACAGCGAGCAGAACAATTGCGCCTGATTGACACACGACGATATAATAATTAGGTAGTAGGAGATAACCCATTTTATTGTGTAAAAAAGAAAGAGAAAAACGACGAGGACGATGACGACGACGAGGCGGTTAACACTGTTGTTAATAAAATAAAATGATGAAAAAGGAAACAAAGTAAAATAAATAATAAAAATTAAAGAGAAAATAAAAAAAAACAAACACGTCGCAGGCGGATGACTCGGCGAAGATTCAGCCGCCCATGGCGACCAGTACAAGTGCATTTGGCACAGCTAGTATACGAAGACAAAGTTCGCCAGGTAGTTGTATCGCTGTAAGCGATATCCCTCCTCGGTGTCTCTTAGGCCCTATCTAACGTTTAAATAAATGCGCCGGATCAGCAGAGAGAAAGAGAGAGAGAGAGAGAGATAGGAGAGAAACGAAGGAAAAGCAAGGAAGAACGGATGAGGATGAGGAAAAAAATTAACGTTTGAGATTTAGGGATTCGTTGATAAAAAAAACAAAATTCACACTTTACCAGAATTCTTTCTGAGACCGGCTTAGAAAAAAAATGACAGAAAAATCGAGTTCTCGACAATCCTTTTTTCTTCGTTTCTGCTCGACTTCGAGTTTGCCCAAGAGTCCTTTCGTCCAACGTCGAAATCAACAGCTCCGACGAATCCGGAGTAGGATATTAAAATGAACGACGAACTTTCCGCGCTGATGTTTCGTTCCAATTTTTTAAGGATCACTCGATGAGAGAAAATTGAGAGGGAGATTGGTTGTCGATGTTGGAGGGAAAGGCACGAAAAAGATGTGGGAAGAGAAAGAAAGAGAGAGAAAGACGACGTCGCGATCCGAAGTACGGAAGTATACAACAGGATATCATTGTATCGATTGGAAACATTATGATAAACTCAATAAAAGGCTATAAAATTAAATAAATCTTGTTGGAATTTATTTATTTCGTTTTAACAATTGTCATCTGTGATACAAATACACAGTGACAATGGAGGTAAGGTCAAACGCATTTTTAGGTCGCGGACTCCAGCCAACGAATCCACGAATGCTCTGCAACAAAAACGAGGTTCGTATCATCGAGGAATATTATTTTTTTTTTATTTGGGGCGCTCGTCGATGGGTTATGCCTATTTGTAACAGTAAAAAACAGCTTATTTTTTTGTATTTTTTTTTTTAGAATGTCGTGATACAATTGTGAAAAAATTAGGTATTTGAAAAAGTATCTTTTGTCCGGGAAGCACCTTTTGGAATTTTTTTCTGCGGTGAGCAGTGCCCTTTGAACCAGATTATTTAATATAAAAAATCAAACAGATTTCGTTAGTATATCAGTTTATTTTATGATTAACCGAAGGAATTTTCGAAGTATCGAAATTTAAAAAAAAAACGCCGCGTGTTCAAAGTGAGTCTGGATTTTTGGAAAAAAATTGCCATTATTCGTTCGTCAAATCGAAAATATATATGAGTAAAGAAAATCCGTCGATCAAGTTTAGTTTGGCACGGAAGGAATGAGCTATAGAGCTATATTGTATAGCTCCTTACTTGGCTCACTACTTATGTGCCACCCAATAATTCAAATTGGGATGTTTCCGAGAAATCTTGCTTACCGACTTTAAAAACACAGTTTTGAGAAAAAAACGCGTTTAAAGTTTCAAAAGCACTTTCGAATGCACTGACACGTCATTACAAATATGCGTGTAACTTCAAGAATATTCGCCGGATTGACGAGAAATTTTCTGTGTGTGTAGTTAAATATATGTATATTACGAAAAAAAAAATTTTAAATCGATATTTCCAAAATTTTGACTGTATATAACCCCTTAAAAAATCAGAAAGATCGATCAAGTAGTTTTTGAGTTATTTTGCGCACCAACTTTGATAACGTACTTTCGAGAGTAGGGCGCTGGAAGTTTCGAACGGAGCTCCGATCGTTCCGATGGGCGACAACATAACAGCCTATAAATCTGCCGTTTTCGATTCGATCACCTTGAAATTTTCACCGAACATTTATAAAATGATATACTGTTAAAATATATAGCTTTTAAAAACACTGATTTTTCGACTTTCGCAACTAGGCATAACTCCTTAACCCGAACCGACTCCATGATCTTTTTTCGGTGAGGAAAACCAACTAGGGACTGTTCGTACGATCAATGAATGTAAAAAAATATTTTTGTGACAAGAAATATTGAATGCATAAGTATTTGGTACCCACTGTTTGAATTATTATTTGCTTATTACGTGCATCTTCTCGGGATTTCCTTGGAAATTAATTATTTCTGCCAATGCAAATTTAGGGGGACATGTGCAAAAACTATTTTATAAGCGACTGTATCATTATAAATCACTATTCGTCGATTTCGTTGACTTGACAATCAAAATTCGCGGACAGAATAGAGTGCTACGATCGAACGTTTTGCTCATCCAAGGGCGTTCATTGAAATAGTTCGATAAACGTTTTAACTTGTTTAAATCCGATTTTATATATAATAAACAAAATAAATATTCTCTTTTTTACCATAATTGCCATTTTTTTCAAACAAAAATCAACACTTTTCTATAAAAATGGCTACTTTTTAGGGAAATTTACATTTAAAAATGAAAACTCCTTTCTTTTTATAACAAAAGCTACCTTTCAATAGAGTGGTTAGCCTTTATCCAACTTCTCGCTTTTCAATAAAACTGCTGCATTTTTCGATCCAATCGACGATCATCCGCGAACGTCCTGTCACTCCTCAACGCGTTATCGTAAGGGATGCATGCAATCAAGAACATTTTTACCACTGCACGGTCGCAGTCCCACACGTACCCAGGAAGTAAACAGACAAGACCTTTTCCAAACTCAGGAAAACTTTGCTCTTTGTGCTCGTTAACATTCCGAAAAAAAATACCGCGACCATCAAGTGGTACCAAAATGTTTTCAATTAAAAAACCCCTTTCTATCAAAACAAGCCAAAACTATCCTCCACCAGACCGTGCTGAGTCTGGTGAATGAGAGAATATCTATCACCAAAAAGCTTTTGGACCAAACTTCCCAAAAACTCCTTAAACGTAACCTACGCCTATCTGAATCTTTGAAACCACATCTGTGGGAAGACATTGGCTGTATTACCCACGAACAAGCCCATCACTGTGCAGACCGAAGATCCAAGAATCAAATAGAGAAATTCTGGAAACTATGTCCACAGACGAAACAGCCTATCCTGACCCACACAGTAAAAATACCTGAGCAACCATACACTCTCCGCAGCTGGAACAGCAGTCCTCGCAAAAGGGCACAATTTCGCTATCACACCGACAGACATTCCGACCGGAGAAATCATCAGCCAGGTGGAAACTGCCATTTATCGTCTCCTACTGGATACTAGCAACGATATCAGGAAACGGGTAACCAACATTCTACACAAGGCAAAACCTCCTCAGCAAAATATCACCAAAGAAAAACACCTTGCTCTTCACAATTTGAAGAAAAACAAGAACATCTTAATACTACCGGCTGATGAAGGGAATGCTACTGTTGTCATAGACAAAACGGACTAATGCAGTAAAATTATGAACCTACTCGAGGGTACTAGCACGTACAAAAAACTATCACGTGACCCCACATCGAGTGTAGAAAGAAACCATACCACTTCTGAAGATGGCTGGCCTATCGGAGAACCTAATCAAAGCCCTTAGGAATCCCTACCACCCAGGCTTTACGGTCTACCGAAAACACACAAAAACAATATCCCACTAAGGCCGATTGTCACCAACATAGGCAGCCCCACATATCATTTGGCACGTTTTCTCTGCAAACCCTTGCAGGAACTCATAGGCCTCAACAACTCCCACAACCAAAACTCCCAGGATTTCGTGAACAAGATTCACTTCATCAAGGTACAACCAGAAAACATAATTATGAGTTTCGAGAGTCTTGATCGAACAGCGAGCGAGAGCGGACGTATCTCGTCAGCGATTCGGTTGAGTAAGCCTATACCTCGCAGTACGACACACTCGAACAGCAAAGTCTAAATTATTAGTAAACATAACGGTATCAAAACACGCATTAGCGTGGCAAGCGGCAGTGACAAACAAAAATGGGAAGTGGCTGACATAGGATCCGCTATGGATTCCTCAAGTGCAGCCCCTCCACGAACACAATATCAAATAGCAAATCATGCAATTAGCCCAATCAGAATAAACACCAAGACGAACTCAATTCTGAGAAAAAGAAAGGGCGCAGAACCAAACGCAAACACAATGGTTTTCGATGGTTTCGGGTCCCAAACCTCACTTGCATCGACACAATTAGAAGACCCGGACCCGATCCCGGCGAAAAAACGCAACGTAGCCAACAACAAAAAGCACAAGGGACGACCACCCCCAATCATAATTAAAAAACCTGACCTGCAAAAACATAAGATCAAACGTAATGCTCTCCACGAGCAAGTGAAGAAGATAAACGCCAAATTTCGCACCGATGGAAAGGGCAACTGGCGAATTGACTGCGAAACGCAGCGCCAATGGATTTCCATGGATAACTGGCTCGACGCAGAGAACATCGGACACCACTCATACGGTCAGAAAAAAGATCGTACCAAAAAAAGTAATTATTAAGGGATTTCCCAACGAGGACTATAACGAATAAGAGCTCGAAACGATAATCGCAGAATACTGGCGAGTACAACCAACTAAAGTCATAAAGTTCACCTCTGGCATGTCAACACTCGTCATGGTGCCAAAAGAAGTTGACCTGAAAAACATTTACGACCATAAATACCTAGAAGCATGCAAGGTACACATCGAAAAATACAAAGAACAAGAAGACAAAAGACGACCTCTGGTGTGCAGTAAGTGTCTCCGCATCGGCCATCGAGCCGCCTACTGCAAATACGAACAAGTCAAAATATCCGAAACAACGCAAGATGGGCTAACATGCACGGCATGCAACAAAGCCGGGCATGCAGTACATTCATCGCAATGCGAAGTACTTCAAAAGAGGATGATCCAGAAAGCAGGTATGTCAAACGATCCTGATAAGTCCTACGCCCATGCTGCGAAAGCCCTTACTAAACCGAGGAAACGAAAACCTAAGACCAGCATCAGCAAAAACAAAACAACAACACCAAGGCACACAAAACCCAGCGCGAGTCTTCCAATCGACAGAGCAGAGCGAGTCTCACACAAAACCACAAGCAGAGCACGATACGCCGACACTAAAAAGACAGGATCAACAACAAACAAAATTGCAACAGCAGTCAAATCCCACAACAAGACGATCGAGAACCGATCCGGCCCAACGGGCACAAATAGACAGCTCGAAAAAAAACGTGGATCAAATCATCGCAGCAACTTTCCGCCTACTAGAAACCACAGAAATCATTAACAACATCTCGACAGTGCTGAAAGTAATGAACATTATAACCCTAGTATTAAAAAACATTCAAACAAGCAGTGCTCGAAGCACGATCACAACAATTGTAGCCGCAGTAGCCAGAGTATGGTAAAAAAACTCAAGATACTGTAAATAAACGCAAGAGGTCTCAGCAATAAAATGCACGAAATCAAAGACCTAACAAACAAGCATACACCTGACACAATAATAATAAACGAGGTAAAACAGTCCACCAAAATTAAAGCAAACATTCCGAATTACTGAAAAATCTCAGATAAAAAAGATAAAAACTGGGCCACAAATATGTATATACACGAATCACTGCACTGGACCCAAACGGCGTTGTTGCAATATGTTGAGTAATGTATTATCCTATTGGAACTTTAAAATAATAGAAAAATAACTGCAGTAGGAATGTATGCTGCCCCATACAAACCATCCATCTCGGAGCTACACAATAACATAACCAAAGACTTAGAAACCCTTCTAGGAAAAACGGAAATAGTCATAGGCGGAGACTGGAACGCCAGACACAGATACTTTGGACACACAACAGACACAGAGGGAGGATAGTATTAAACGTTATCAACAACAGCGGATTTTACTATCTAGGCCCCATAGACGGCAGTAGACCAGATATCCAGACTCACAACACAATACTCGACTACACACTCACAGACCTGTGTACGGATGGCGAGGGCGACTTCGAAACACCGACAGACATTGGCAGCGACCACCGGCCAACCCTTTCAACCGTCAACATTACGACCCGACGAACTCAGCCAGTGAGACGATCACATAAAAATGTAAACTGGACAGAATTTAGCGAAAAAACAAAAATATCTCCATTAGAAGTTAACAACAACACGGAGCTGAGCTTTGCCATTGACACAATCACAGAAAAAATCCAATGAACACTCACAGAAATGAGCGAAAAAATAACAGCAGACAAGACCTGCCCCCGGGAATCAAAGATATTATCCGCGCCAGAAATAGAGCCAGACAAGCCATGAAAATTCAATACGATAACCACGAAGACTTCCTCATAGCTCGCAACACCTACCACGAGCTTAGGATAAAATGCTTGACGAGACTGACAGAACACAACAACAAAAAATGGTCAGATATCATAGAATCAAAAGAAGATCACCATAAAAACTCTGGCGAATCCAAAGAGCCATGAAGAGAACACCGACAATAGCCCCGATTTTTTCGGACTGCAACTCCCAAAAAGACGTAGCAACAAAACTCCTCGTCACCTCCATGCTAACGCACACAAGTGTCAAGGACGAGTTGAAAATCGACACCAAATTCTGGCCCAGCAAGCTCTTGCAACAAACGAACACAATCGAAATAAGGAAGGCAATATCTAAACTCAAGAATGGCAAAGCTCCAGGCCCGGACGGCATCACAGCCAAACCACTACAAAATGTACACTCCACCATTTATATAACACTGGAAAATATCTATAATTTCTGCCTCGAAACCAATGACTTCCCACAAGAATGGTAAAAGGGGACATGCATATTCTTGCATAAGCATGGGAAACCACCCGAAAACCCATCATCCTACAGGCCAATAACATTAATCAACGTGCTGGGCAAAACACTCGAGCGCATCATTCTCAATAGAATGGATGCAATAAAATCCCTAACGACAAACTCCCAGCACGGTTTTCACAAAAAACTGGGCACGGAAACCCAACTAACTCGAACAGTCAACTTCCTACAAAATGTAAAGTCGCGAGGCAGAACCGCTTGTGTTGTGTCGCTAGATCTGTCTACAGCGTTTGACAGCATAGACCTTCTCGCTCTAAACACAAAATTAATGAAGAAAGAAATAGATTCCGGACTAATTAAAATACTACAAAGTTATCTCCAAGGCAGAACGATCCGCGGTAAATACTTAAATGAGCTCAGTGATCCAGACACAAAAATGCAGTGTGCCTAAAGGCTCAGTCTTAGGTCCCGTAATCTTTAACGCGTACATATCAGATATTCCCGAAGAATGCAGTATGCTAGCGCAGTACGCCGACGACGCCTGCGTAATATCGGAGTCGACGAACGCGAGACTAGCGAAATCTGATGCCGAAAGAGCGACAAGAACACTCACAAAGTACTATGAAACCTGGGGACTTCAGTGTAGCGCCAGCAAAACATAAGCGATGATAGTAGGACGCAAACAAAACCAACGAACAATAAAAATAGGTGACGAACAAATTCCGCTAAGCGATAGTATCCGGTACCTAGGCATCGACCTTCGTTGTACACTGAATATGGCACGCCACACTAAAACAATCATAGAAAAGGCACGCAAAACAACATATATGCTTTCTGGAATCCTAAGCTGGAACAGTAAAATAGACGAGCACATCAAATACAAACTCATCAGTGCATGTATATTGCCAATATTAGATTACGGCTTAGGTTGCCTCAATCCACTGTACAGCGAAAACAACCTAAATAAGTTAGAAATAGCCTATAAAAAAGTAATTAAAATAGAAGGAAACTTACCACGGAGCTTCCCAACCGCTGACCTCTATGAAATGCTCGACGAAGTAACCTTCAGAGAAAGAGCTATAACCAAATTTAAGTCACACTTAGAAAGAGTAAAAACATTAAATAATAGCCTAGCAGGAATTGACAACGTGGCCCTACGACTGCGAAACTCCGTACTTGCTGTGATAAGCTAGTACCACCCATCACACCATTTGTAAATGAAATTTCACCTCATACCATCACCACGACTACTCCAAGTCGCGAAATACCGCACCAATAAGGCTAGTTGTCAAAAAGCTATAAGTAACACCTCACTGTCGGAAGAATAACCTAACACAATTACCAGGATCTCATCACACATGTTTGATTGATGAAAGCCAAATTGGCACACTGTAAAATGTAATAGAGAAACACCGAATAAAAATTATTTTCATTCATTCATGAGTTTCGATGCTGTATCTCTGTTTACAAGCGTCCCGACCCATAAAATCCTAAGCATAGTTTAAAAATCCAAGAAAGTTGGCCCTAACCTACTACTCCTCATAGAACGTTGCCTAACATCTTTATTGAGAACTTCGAGAATAGAATTCTGAAAAAAGTTCCCCTCAAGCTCTCCACCTGTTTTCGATATAACGATGACACTTCCGTCATTTGGGGCCACGGCGAAGAAAACCTCGACCATTTCTTAACCTTTCTTAACTCCCTGCACCCCAATATTCAATTCACCATGGAGATAGAACAGGACAATCAAATCCCTCTTCTGCATATACTGGTTCAACGGGAAAACGATGGCACCTTGGGCCACAAAGTTTACCGGAAGCCAACGCATACGGATAGATACTTCCGCACTACGTCCCATCACCACCCTTCCCAAAAACAGTCGGTCATGAGCTCTCTGGTCTACAAAGGTCTAGCGGTCTCCGAATCGGACTCTCTGGAGGATGAACTAGAACACCTACGAAAAGCTTTAGGAAATAATGGCTACAAGCCAGGTGACATAGAAAGAAGCTCAAACATCTGAAACGAAAAATAACTAATCAGAAAACGGTGACAGCACCTAATACGGAGAATGAAGGACAAATAACAGCAGCAACTTCCCTTCCATACATTCAGGGCATAATCGATCGCATATGCAGAGTCCTTGGAAAACATAGCGTGCCAATCATATTCAAACCTCAGAAAAAGCTAGCACAAGTGCTTCAGACTGCTAAAGACCAAACACCACCATTAAGTGCACCCGGAGTGTAAAAGATACCCTTTTCATGCGGTAAAGTGTACATAGGAGAAACCGGGAAGAAGATTAGTACACTTATGAAATAACATCAACGGTATATAAATATAGCCACATTGCACAATTAGTTCTGGTCGAACATTGGATGGAGACTGGTCATGCCATTCAGTTCCACAAAGCCCAGAATCTGGCCCCATCAAACCGCTATTTTTCCAACAAACACCGAGAAGACCTGGAAATCCGAAAATATCCGAACAATCTGAACAGAGACGGAGGTATGTAAATCGACCAGCTGATCAATTAAAACATCCGATTGGCTGGTGCAGTGATCTAGAACGATGACTGTAACTATATAAGGAATTCCTGAGACACGAGAGCTTCGGTATCGGAGCTCTCATCCCTGATGATGCCGACCGTCATGTTTCCGAAACGTTGGCACAACGCTGATCCTCAACAAGGCGGCCTCCATCCGGAAGCTGTGGCAGGTATGTAATTAGACGAGCATGTGTTCTCTTCTAATTACATAAAGAGCCGTGAAAACCTTAAAACTAAAATAAGACTCAGGTCATTTAAATATTTTCATACATTATTTATTGGTTTTTTTTTTCATTTTTATTTTTGTTTTTTGTTTCGTTTTTTTTCTTCATCGTTTCCTTAAAAAAAGAATGAACTTGAAATTGTTTGGGTTTCATTTTTTTTTGGATTCTGGCGAGTAATGACTGGGCAATTTTCGAAGCGACGATATACACTAATGTTGCAAATTGAACTAACTATTTATATATGCATAATATTTATATGTATATATGTATATATATATATATATATATATATATATATATATATATATATATATATATATATATATATATATATATATATATATATATATATATATATATATATATATATATATATATATATATATATATAATGTAGGTACTCCGATACTTGCGTAATACATAGTTTAAATAATGCATTTTTACTCGTGTCTCTCGTTCTCTTATTTATATATAATCAATAAACTCTCATCAATCGTTTCGTCAATCACGCTCGAGTCGCATATATATATATATATATATATATATATATATATATGTGACTCCATAAGAATAATCAAAGTTTCACTCGCATACGCGCGCACGCTACACACACACACACACACACACACACACACACACACACACCCCCTCGCTTAAATCTTGAATTATTTGCCTCCTATAACGCTTTTGACAGTATGTGTGTGTGTATATTCGCGAGTAATACATATATATATATAGCAGATGCGCGTTCTCACGGAATTACTCTCCGGAATTAACCCCTTTTTCATTATATTAGATATTATTATTATTATTTTTCAATAATTATAATAATCGATGGCACGTGCCACGGTATAACAAGATCGTGAGAATAATCAATATTCATTTCTTCGCATTCTTCTCTCTCGATCTCATTGACTCGTCATTCATGGCCCTGTAATTATATAATAATAACAGTGCAGTTTGCGAATCGAGGGTGATTTGCGACGATGAACAATGATTTTCGAAATGTTGAGATGCGATGATATATATATATATATATTTCGGAGTGTCGCTAAGATGCAATGATATATGCATTTATATATATATATTTTTCTCAATTATATTCGTCGCTGAAAATCTTCGCGAGACACATATTTTCGATTTGTCTCAAATTTTCTTGGAATTAATAAGTTTTATTTAATTCGGAGGAATGGCTCGTTCGTGATCGAAGCAATGAAATGAAGTTTTCCCTTGAGAAATGCAGTCGGTGTGATGCGAACGCATTCGTTACTCCCTATACATTATTTATACATAATACAAAGGTACAATCTTTCTTCGAGAAACAAAGTTTTGTTGTTGTTTTTTTTTGTTTTCCGCCTCGTTACCCGTTGGTATTTTAATAATTAATAATATACAATAAGTTTACAGTATGAGAGGTCCGGGTATAGGTGGCACGAGGAAACGACACTTTTTTTTTTCTCGAGAGAGAGAGAGAGACTTTTCATTGTACAATTGGGAAAGGAATAATGCAAAAAAAACAAGAGTAATGGGAAAATAGTGAATACGATATCGGTAACGCGTTTTTTTTTTTATGTATCGATAGTCAATTTTCTTCGCTTATTTTCTCTTCTACGTTATTCGTTTTCATATTCCGCGATAAAAGTGAAAAAAGCGCGGGAGTGAACCGGCACATCTCGGCGGCTATTTTCTCGTACCGCCATCCACCGGACTCTCGCGCTCACTCTTCCTCTATCGTTTTATTATCTTTTCGATCGAAAAATTCACCGTCTCACGCTCCCCTCGTGTCTCGTTTTTCGTCGGTTTTTTTTTCTTTCGCACTTTTTTCTTCTCCACGTTAAACTCTATATGGTTTAAAGTTAGTTTATTCAAAGTTAAAGCTTTCAATGGTTTTTTTCATCCTTTTTTTTCATCATTTATATAATTTTATAACAACTGGCCGCAATACGAGAGTTTATTTTTTTTTTTTGCGCACGGCCTCGGCGACCACAGACGTTCAAACACACGCGCATGCGCATAGACAATCATACCAGTCCCTTTCGGAGTGTCACTTCGACCTCTCGTTGCACTTGACGCAACCCTTCTGACCTTTCCCTTCACCTATGTTCGATTTGTTTGTCTTTTTGGCTTTTTTGTCACAACTTTGTTGCTCCTCCGCAAACCAATTTTGATTTCTCGTAACACACCAGTCTCTCCATTCCTTCCGCCCTTCTGCCCTCGTCGGCCTGTGTGTGATCCTCTGTGTACTCGCAATTTTTTTTACTCCCTCACTTTGCAAGCATCCAATCGATCGAAGGAAAAGATTATTATTTTTTCCCTCCCTCACACGAGAGTCGGCACACCCGAACTCGCGGCAGTCAATTTTCGGATTAGTTTAAAATAATGTTTGTGGAAAATTCGTAAATCGCACGGCCTATTGTTACTTTATTTCATTCGCAAGGAACACGCGAGGCGCCCAATCAGCATTTTCACACGCCCGATCGATTTATATATATATATACACATACATACAGGGTGTCCCTCTTATCTCTACCAACCGAAATAACTCGGTAATCATCGACGTCACGAAAAAATGTTCCAGACAAAAGTTGTACGGTGTGACGAGGGCCATCAAACGCGACCAATTTTTATTATTTCGGTGGAGGCGCTGCCGCACAGTGAAGGTCACCTCCACTTTTTAAAATGAAATGGTACATTTCTTTTCAACCATCTTGTGGAGCACCTCAAGCATAAACAACATTAGGGGGTCAAAGACGTTCAAGGTCATTCAAGGTCAGTATCGATGATCCAAATCTAAATATCTCGAATCACTAGCAAATATTTGGTAGTGGTCCGAGATTTTTAGATTTGTATTTCATTTCAATAGGTGACCTTGAATGACCTTGAACGACTTTGACCCCCCAATGTTTTTATGCGGCTTGAGGTGCTCCATAAGATGGTTGAAAAAAATGTACCATTCCATTTTAAAAATTGAAGGTGACCTTCACTGTGCGTCAGCGCCTCCACCGAAATTAAAAGAAATTGGTCGTATTTGATGGCCCCCTTCACACCGTACAACTTTTGTCTGGAATATTTTTTTTGTGACGGCGATAATTATCGAATTATTTCGGGTGGCAGAGATAAGAGGGACACCCTGTATATGTGTATATATATGTGTATATATATGTGTATGTATATATATAGGGTGTCCTGTTATAAATGGAAAATCCAGCAACTGTCGATAGGTCAGATCATGTCCCACTATATGCCGGTTTATGGCATAACTTATGGTTTTACGCATGCCATTTTTACAAATGATATGAATCGACAATGCCTAAGCAACTTTTTTAAGTAATTGGCACGATACGCGTAGTACATTTTTTTTTACACCGCAGGCTGTCAAAGTTAGATGTTCGAATTGGTTTACATGAAAATTCTGCATAAGATCTTTTTTTATAAAGTTTCCTTAACATTTAAGGCTAAAAATAAGACTTTTCTAGATAAAACAAATGACCAAGAGTATTTTTCAAAAACTCGGGTCAAAAAAAGTTATCATTTGTAGAAATGGCATGCGAGAAACCAAAAGCAGATGATTTTTATCTCGAAACCCATGGGACTTTTACTAAACTGAAGTGCCAGCATATAGTAGGACATGATCAGATCTATCGACAGTTGCAGGATTATCCATTCGTAACAGGACACCCTGTATATATACACACACATACGCAATCAAAGATCGACATTCTACGAATGGAGAATTGATTAAAAAAAAGATTCAATTCGGGAAAGGGCTGGATCAATTCGAACGAATTAGCGCTCCTTTCCATACGCAATTTCCACTAAAAATATTCAACTATTTCTCATCCGAACAATATGTGTATATATATTCATATATATATAGTAGACATGCCGCTATTTTTGTGTTGTTTTTCGCGCGCCTTCCATAAGCCGAGAATCACGTGTTTTCATTTATTTACTTTTTTTTCTAATGAACTTTAGTTATTAAGGCAATTCTTCTTACAAATTTATTGATTCGTCGTCGTTTAAGATCCTTCGTTAATAGTTCGTCACATTTCTCTATCTCTCTCTCTCTCTCTCCCTCCCTCTTTCTCGCATTCTATCGATCTCTTCTGTCACAATAAACTTCAATTGCATCGAGACTAGTACGAGGATTTTTCGTCGAGGTATTCCCAACTGAGAACGCGAAATCTGCTGATTTTTTCTTTCTGTTTTTGTCCGAGGATCGACGCAAGGAAAATTTCTCAAACGCGCAATAACAGCCGTTCAATCGCGCAAAAAAATATCTATATATATACAATAATAATAATAATAAAATTAATTTATTTAAAAAAAATGTTTACTTGACTCTTCGTCAGCATTCCATCCATTTTTTTCCGATCGAGTCGCGTACACGCAACTCTTTTTTTTTTATTATAGAAACCTCAGACACTCTCATAATTCGCGACAAACGTAACGACAGGGAACGAAACGAGAAAAGTAATTCGCTACGATACAAACATACGATAATAAGATTTCAATCCGTCGTACGGGAGTTATTTGGAGATCAAAGGATGTGTGTGTGTGTGTTTTTTTTGTTTTTTTTTTTTTGGTTATCAATAACGAATTCGATTATTTGCAAAAGTATGAAACTCTATATCGAGCTCTCGTTTTATCGCCCGAGTGTCTAGTGACGAGGTGCGATTATTATCGACAGGATTATTATTTAATTAGCTACGTAGTTTTACACTCCTCGTATTCTCTCCGTGTACACCGTACGCGTGTATAATATTAATAATAATGACGACAACAACAACGATAATAATAATAATGATAATAACAGTCGTGATAATGACGATGACAATAAATCAAAAATAAATAATATGAATCATCATTTTAATTATCGTATTCATAATAATATATATGCGTGTGTGTGTGTTTATTATGTACGTGTATTTATAATATTTATATTATTTATATGTATGTATATATATATATATATATATATATATATATATATATATATATATATATATATATATATATGTAGATAAGTAGAAAAACTCTTAATCGTAAGTATTCCTTTTCACGTGTCTTCTTTTGTTTTATTTACTAAATGCAAATAATGAAATCGTACGTTTGTTTTAAAGTTAATTGATTTACCAATGACTTGAATCTCACTAATCGATGGATATACACACGCGCGCGTGCGCACACACACACACACACACACACACAAAACACACACGCGCACATGCTTCTTTTTGTCTATCATCCATTATTATTATTATTATTATTATTATCCTCATTTTTCCCTCGTGTTATTCGATGAAAGAGTCGGAAAAATGGCTAGCTCCGCGTGCGAGCGGGGTTCGAAAAATGCTTCGCTCTTTTTCTCACCTATTTTCGTGATTTTTTGTTTTTTTTTTCTTCTTTTTTTCAATTTCGGTAATCGTGGCCGACGTAGAATTCATGATTACCGGAAGAACGGTTGTGGTTGATTTTGTTTCGTGTCTATCAGTGTTTCACTCGCTCGATGATAATAATAATTAACGTGTCTCGTTTATACACCGTGTAAATTCGAATGATACATATCGATACTGTACAACGCAGTAGTCTCGTGGTCTAATTAATATGCTCGTAATTTTTGTGAGTTCGATGAGACGTTTGAGAGAAAAAGTTTCGAAAGAAAGTACAAAAAATAAATACAAAAAGGGAAAAAAAAGAAGTTTTCCGAGATGGTAGTGGTTGTGGCTATAGAGATACTTGTTTTTTTTTTCGTTTTTATTCTTTGGAATATTATTTTCATCGTCGTATACAACGTGGGGACGCTTAACAACGTTACCTTTGTTTCATTCGTATAGATACACGTACTGACGCAATATATATATATATATATGCAGGGTGTTCCTCTTATCTCTGCCACCCGAAGCAACTCGGTTATTATCGACGTCACAAAAAAATGTTCCACGAAAAAGTTGTACGGTGTGAAGAGTGCCAATGCGATCAATTTTTTTTTATTTCGGTGGATGCGTTGGCGCACAGTGAAGGTCCCCTCCACTTTTCCAAATGGAATGGTTCATTTTTTTTCAACCATCTTGTGAAGCACCTGGAGCCGCATAAAAAACATTAGGGGGTCAAAGTCGTCAAGGGTCAAGGTCATTCGAGGTCAGTATCGACGATACAAATATAAATATCTCGAATCACTTCCAAATATTTGGTAGTGATCCGAGATATTTAAATTTGTATTTCATTTTAATAGGTGACCTTGGATGACCTTGAACGACTTGGACCCCTAATGTTTTTTATGCGGGTCGAGGTCGAGACCACGTAATGGTTGAAAAAAGTGAACCATTCCAATTTAAAAAATGGGTGGTGACCTTCACTGCGGGTCAGCGCCGCCACCGAAATAAAAAAGATTGATTGCATTTGATGGCCTCTTTCACACCGGACAACTTTTGTCTGGAACATTTTTTTGTGACGTCGATAATTACCGAGTTATTTCGGGTGGCAGCGATCAGAGGGACACCCTGTATATATATATATATATATATATATATATATATATATGTATGTATGTATACAGGGCTACTGGTTACTGGTCACGATCCCGTGAAAGGATTATACGACAAGGATTGTAGGACCCTTTCCTATCATATTTTTCGCAATCAAATAACCCAGCAATGGTTTATACAAAAGTCGACAATTTTCGAGATATTATTATTTTTATTACTTTGTTTAAGTAACGGGTAGGCGCATCGAAAAATGAATCGAAAAAAAAACTGTTGCAGGGAATTAAAGTTCTTAATTATTCGTAGTTTGTGGACTCAGTAATAAAGAATTATGAACAATAAAATAAGAATGATCTGCATAAATTTTTTTAATTGGGGCTCCAATACTTTGCGCGTCTAATAATCATTCTTATTTTATCGTTGATAATTCTATGTTACTGTGTCCTCAAACTACAAATAATAAAAAACGTCTGATTCTATACAACATTATTTCCTAACTATTTTTTAAAGTTGCCTTCACTTAAAAAATAATCAAAAAAATACTTTCTCGAAAATAGTTCACTTTTGCATAAAGTATTACGGAGTTATTTGACAGTGAAAAATATATCCTACAATCCTTTTACGGGTTCGTGACCAATAAACGGTACCCCTGCATACACTAGTGGAATTAATTCTGGACTCATTTAATAGAAATTGGCTTGTTTTATATTTAGGCAGAAAATGTATATTCTGCTATGCCGAAATGATACTGTAATGTGTTTTTTTTAAATCTACAATGTTTCTAATTTATTTTTGCCTTGAGCCTACTTCGATGAGAATATAAAATACAAGTGATTATGACGTAAAAATGATGATTGACTGCGAAATTAAAAAAAAAAATGAAGCGTTCAGAATCAATTCTACTAGCTTATATTATATATATGTATACATATGTGTGTGTATATATATATATATATATATATATATATATATATATATATAGGGTGTCCCAGAACTCAACGTCAAGCCGAAACGGGGTGACAGGATTGATTGTAACCATCATGAGAAAAATCAGAAAAAAAATAAAGCAGGGCCTTTCAAACTAGACAGATTTTGAAAATTTTAAATTCATAGTTTAACAAATAGTCTTAATTCTAGGAAACTTGGGTTTGTTTGGGTTTGTTTGGGTTTGTTTCACAATAACCGAAAAATGGTTACAGTTTGACCAAATTTCTAGGTTTTTCTTAAATGCCCATAATTTTCAAACTGCATGGGATAGATTTTTTTTCTGAATTTTCTCATGATGGTTACAATCAATCCTGTCACCCCGTTTCGGCTTGACGTTGAGTTCTGGGACACCCTGTATATATATATATATGTGTATACATATGTTTATATATATATATATATATATATATATATATATATATATATATATATATATATATATATATATATATATATATATGTATATGTATGTATGTATGTATGTATGTATGTATGTATGTATGTATGTATGTATGTATGTATGTATGCATGTATTTACGTGTGTGTATGTATATCAATGAAACGTTAGATTCTTGGATTACGAGAGACGGTAAACGGTAGCGTCGCGAAAAATGATGCGCGGGAGCAATTTATTATAAGTCTCGTTAAGTCGGTTTTTATTTATTAAACTTTTTTTTTTCGTAACTTTACGCTTTTTTTTTGCTCTTGCTTCTTATGGGTAATAATTGGTGCAATAGTCGAGTCCGAGTGCCCAAGATCGCTTCTTCTTTTTTTTTAAGTTCTCGCGCAATGTTTTTGCGGAATTTTTTGACTCGACACATCGAGTCGGCGGTCTGGAAATAAATATATATTCATAGAGTATCTGAAAATTGGTTATTTATTAAATAAATGGTTATTTATTATATAAATTTTTATTTATTGAACAAATCGGCTGAGCGCCGAATTGGGCGAACGAGTACATTTTGAACGAGGAATGGATTAAAAAAAAAAATTCGCCACCCAGGCACTCGGACGCAAATTCGACTCTGCACACGCACCATTGACTCCTTTTCGTTTTTCCTTTGTATTGTTTTTTTTTTTTTCGTTTCTCTCGTTTCAATGAAATGTTCTTGCGCCTGTTGTCGGATAGGAAAAGACGACAATCTATTTATTACAATTACGGTATAGAAACGGCTAATTCCGGCCTTTCTGTTCGACCGGAGAATTGTACGATCTAAAATTTGTTGGTTTTTTAAATTTATTTTCGCTCGTTCTTCTGGCAATTCGTTATTCG